>PVJA010000237.1:0-160549 GCA_004027025.1 Myocastor coypus | reverse complement strand
CAACGCCAAAAAAAAGACTCAACTAGTTTCACAATTACCAAATAAGGTGAAACGGCATCGAAACAGGGACGCTTTTACAAGTTTGCCACCGTCTGGCCCGCGTGCCTTCTTTTCCTTCCTTTCTGCTTTTCTGACCTCTGCTGTTATCTGTAGATTTATCAGCCATCCTAGATGGCTTTTCCACATCAGTAAGCACCACCCAAAATCTAACAATCACAAAGAATCAGAGGAAATAAATCAATGTCCACAAACAACCAACCGATTTGGGCAAGTAGGATTTATTCATAAAAGCTCCAGTTCGCTGGGGATTCTCTTGTCTTATATTCACAATGCCCTTGATTCAGATCCCAGCGTGGTGAGCACCAGGCAGCAGCCAAGATGGGAAAAAGCGCATTGTTCTGCTGGCTGCTTCATTCCCTTAATGCCTGTGCTTGCTCTGTTTGGAAAACCTCAGAGGTGCCCTTTGTTCTAGAAATTCTTTGTGATTGTTTTTCTACTAATTGAAGAAATTAAGGTGGAGTGAGTTTTTTCTTTTCTTTTATGGATGACATGTTACAAAGGAGGACGCTGTTTTCAGGAGATGAGATGGAGATTCTTGGGGTCTTCTTCTGATCTTGTGCTTCGGTGTTTTTTAGAGGTTATGCTCATGCATCGGCTGGAGCGATCTTAGCAGAAAGGCTTCCATATTTCTTTTATCTCATATTGAGCCTAGAATTAATTGCATACTCTTCACTCAGAGGGACTTTGTGTTTCCTATTCCCTACCAAAGCCAAAGATATTTTGTTTCAAATCTCTCTCTTATCATCCAGTCTACATTATCATTTATGTTGACAAGGATTTCTCTTCTCTTCTAGAGGAAAGCCTGTTTACAGGGTGTGACAGGTGGAAAAGAAGATGTAAAGGAAAAAAAGAAGATGGGAAAAGAAGGAAAGAAAGACTGGGAATAATTGTAGGCCACAGTCGTGTGTGGAGGCCATAAGTGTAGAAAGAATGCATTGTTTTTCCGGTGATCAAGGGCTCCTAGGCCTGAAAACACAGGAAATAACTCCACTGATACTAATTAACACTAATAGTTTGCCCACAGAGCTCTGTTTTCATCAGACAACCTCAGAGCCCAAGAAGAGGCTTCATAAGCATCCTTTGCTAATGCTGTGTTAAAAAATCATGGTGGAAACCAGTGGCTCTTCCAGTGGCTTGTTATTCTGCAATTGCCACTTGGTGGGGAAGACAGGAGTCCTCAGTCATTTCACCTGGGTCTGTGTTTCTGCCCCTGAAGTGGCGGGCAGTAACCTGCCCGAGTGACCTGTGTGTGCTGCTGGCAATTAGCTGCTAACCTCACACAGAGCCTACCGTGCTTGTGGCTCATGCATCTCTTTCTCATCTACGCTGACTGGCTGGCTTACAGCCCTTCGACTGCTCGAGCACAGCAAATCCAGGCTTCCTATTTCTGGCATGAGCGGGGACAAACTCTTCCTCACAAACAGTGTTTAATTTCTGATGGCTTGACAAGGTGAGTCACCCTGCGCTGCACCTTTGTGTTTTCTTGGCTACATGATCACCAGACTCACTTTCTGCTGGTGCCTGGTCATTTGGGGCTGAGGGAGAGGGACCCGGGAGGAGCAGAGGGGCAGTGGGCCTGTCGGTCGGGGTGCTGCTGCCCTTGTCCACCCCTCCTTATCCTCCTGTTGGTCTTCGACTGGAAGCTGCTGCTACCCTGCCTTGTGAGCCCCCCAGATGGGAAAGAGGAAAGATTAGCTAGCCGAGCACCTTGTGCCAGGACTGTGTGGTGGGTTAGGCTGGCAGAGAGACCACGCCGTAACTTCCTCTTCTGAAATAAAGAGACTCTTTTTCAAACTGAGCTTGTGACATCCACATGCCTCTGAGGTGGCTTGGGAAGCTGCTTCCTGATGCTCCTCATTGCTCCCTGGGGTTCTGACTTATACGAGGGATTCCTAAACATTTCCAGTATAGGCACTCTGTGTGTGTGTGTGTGCGAGTGTGTGTGTGTGAGTGTGTGTGTGTGGTATGTGTATGTAGGTGGTATGTGTGTCCAACATTTTGTAAAACACACCTTTTACCAGTTATACCATGATAATATTTTATGTCACTATTTGTCCTGTTAATTTTTATTTTGCAGAGAGATGCATAATGACAAACAGCCATTATAAATTCAGTAATGATTTTTGTGAAGGATTAGTTTTACTTATAACAATATGTAATGCACTTAAGAATAAAGTACGTGTGGCTATGTTTGCAAATCACTATATTTTCAGGGCAAAGATGACATTTAATGTGCATTCAGATTTTAAACCTGTTGCAATAACTCTATATCCTTCAAGCACACTTGGCTCCTAAAGAGGAAGCTTTTGGGTTATAATAGAAGCCACGTTAAAGTTGGGGTGACTAAGTCTGTGACGATTCCTTGAAATAGATTTCACACATTCCCAGATGCTTGGACATTTGGCTGAATCTCTAATGCTGGGCTGCCCTGTCCTCCCTGCAGAGAAGCAGAAGCTTCTGCCTGACATCCACAGTCCATATGCTCGGGTCCCTTGGGGACATCCTGCCGACAGTAGCTTTTTATTTTTTGTTACCATTAGGTTTATCTCATGTATCTTTTTCCAAAGGATACGAAAATATTTTGCTGAACGACCATGATATGCCTTGCAAAAGCCATGTAAAGTAGGCACATCCACGATGCAGTCACAGTGGCTTGTAAAAGGTGGCTCCAATAGAACAAATGGCTCTAGCTAGTTCCGTGGTTTAAGCTCTTGCCTAGAAAGTGTAAGGACAGGATTTGATCCTCGATACCACCTGCCATTCAGGCCTTGTGCAGAAGCCCAGCCTGGTGGCGCATGCTTGTAATCTCAGTGCTGAGGAGGCTGAGACAGGAGGATCACTATGAATCTGAGCTGCATAGTGAGATCCTGTACCAAATTAAAAAAACAAAACAAAAACAAAACAAAACAAACAAAAAAAAACCCAACGGGGCCGGCCAGATAGCTCAGCAGACTAAAGGGTCAATGGCCTATGTGCTATGCCGGCTCTGCCCTCTGGGTGCACTGAGATGGCGACTGAGACTGGGTGTGGTGGTGCGCGCCTGCAATCCCAGCTCTTGGGAGGCTGAAAATGGGAGGCTTACGACTAACCTAATCTGCGTAGTGAGACTCCGGAGTCCCTGTATGAAACACAAAAAGAAAGAAAAAAGAAAAGGAATGGCTCTAACTATACTATATGTGAATTAGAATTCTTCTTCCTGCACACGATGAAGGTACGGGAAGCCCAGCAGCATAGCTAAAGAGAATTCAGGCTCCCTAGAAACTGTTGAAAAGGGACCAGATTGCTGTACAGACCGAGAATAGCTGATACCATGCACGGTTAGCATGTATTTGGCTCCTGCTATGCCAATATATTTACAAAGATCTGAACACAAAACATGTGCAAAGCATATACATTGCTGCTTTGCTTGGTTTCTATTTTCTTCACAAAAATCGTGAGCAATAGTTGTCTTTATTCTCATCACTAAGAGAATATAAGCTCGGGGTGATTTGTGACTTGCTCAAGGTCACAGAATTGTCAAGGGCAGAATGGGAGGGAGATGCAGGAGCCACCCAAGATTAGGAACCCGGGCTGTGGCTCAGAGGATCTGTTAGGACATCTTGCTTGTCCCAGGCGCACCTGGAGAAGCACCGTACGCTACACACGTATTGTGAGGGCTGTCGTAACGGGCGTCCGTGGAGGGGTGCAGCCCGGCCCGCATCCATCTCCTGCTGCCTAGAAACAGGACAGAAGTGTCACAGAGAGTTTTGACAGAGGTAGTCTGGCACAGGAGAATCAGATTCTGCTGTCTGCTATTAAGAAAAAAAAAAAAAATTCTGTGAACCAAGGATTTCAATCCCAGACCTAACATTATCGGACTTTCAACAAGATTCTCAACTTCCTCAAAGTTCTTTTCATTCCTCTCTATTGATGATCCATTTATTCATTCATTCATCAGTCAGATAAATGCTGGTGGTCTTTGCCATTTTTGTTTTTTTTTTAAGTTTTAGGAACTCAATTCATGGGCAGATGAATCAAACAAGGTAATTCAGCATAAAAAACTGAGTAATAAAGATCTGGAAAATTGCTGGGGATATCTTGTGAGACTGAGGAAAGGTCCAAAAAGGAGGCAGCACTTGAATGAGGCCTGAAAGACCTACAGATTGAGCAGGCAAGGAATAAAACATTTCACTTATATGTTCAGCCTTAGCGGTATGTGTTTGTGTGCTCCTGCTATGTACCAGTTATTGGGCCAGGCTTTTGCATAACACGGTCAATACGACAAAGATCAGCTTTTCAAAATGCTAAGAGTGGCTGAGCGGGAGCTAGCTCACAACACACAACGTTACGAAGTGCAGTGATCACACACAGGAGGGTTCCATTTCAGTCTTGGGCAGGGGATAATTTCAAGCAGGGAGAACAGGTTGTGTCAAGATGATAAATCATGACAGGGCCCAGCATGCCCCAGCGCAGTGCTTATGGGTAAAAGCGTAGATGGCAGGGCTGGGAATGATTTCAGGAGCAGACGGCGAGGGTCACCCATGCCCCCTTGAAAGAAGAACTGAAGCTGGAGAAACACCAAACGAGATGATTTTGCTTTGGTTTGGTGGGAAGTAGGGAAGCGAGAGGGAGGGGTTTCTTCTCCAACTAAAACTTACCCATGATTTTTCTTTCTGAAGTTTCAATTATGTGCAGTCAATTTCAGTCCAGTAATATTAGTGAGAAAGCCTAAGAACAAACAACATTTAGTTTTGAGCCACCTGCTGATCTGAGGAGTGTGACGAAGCCTCGCACTGCGCTTCTTCTGTCCTGCCCAGGACCTGGGTCATCGCTTTACCCAGTGCATGTCTACACTGTGCATGCCATCAGACCCAAGTCACTTGACAGCTGCTTGCTCACCAGATAGACTTGTGGCATCCCAGGGCATATTGAGGTGATTATTATTTTGGTTAACAGCAGCCCCCAAGCACAAGAGCAGGGAGGCCGGTCTTCTGGCTGTGTCCAAGAGAAGCCAGGAAGGGATTCCTTCATGATCACCATCACAGTCAGAGCCAGGAAGAAAACGCTGAGAGGAGGGTGGAGAGAACATTTGTTTAACTTTTATTACTGTTAAATTATTTGACCTGCTATTAGCTATTTTTTATTTCTATTTTTATTTAAATTTTTATTTTAAAGAGTGAAGATAGCAGAAACAAAGATAGAAAAAGAGTAACAAGCAAGAATAGAGTACAGAATTTCAAAACAAGAACAAAAATTTAGCAGTGGTTGTATTACATATTTTTATCACCAAATCTGTTTAGATTGATAGATATAGGTGTGTAAGATTGGCCAAATAATGAAACATTAACACTTTCAATAGGCCTTACTTTTTTTTTTAACTCTTGCAAATGCATTTTGTATTTAAGTCACTCTTCCAAAAAAATTATAGAGGTTGAGGATGCAGAAAATGGAAGGCCCTGAGTCTGATTCCTGACACCCCCCCAAATTTATTTATTTATTTGTTTACTTACTTATGTATTTTTTCTTCTTTTCAGTTTTCACACTGGGGAGACTATACAATGTTTGCATATGTAGGTCTGGTTTATTTCACTTATGAGTATATGTTCAAGATACATCCACTTATATATGAAGTCTTCTAGTTTATCATTCTTTATAGCTGAGTAATATTCCATTGTATAAAAATATCACATCTTTTTCAACCATTCTTCAAATGATGGGCATTTTGGTTGTTTCCCAGATTTGGCTATCACAAATTGTGCTGCTATGAACATACAGATATCACTATGATATGATGTTTTCAGTTCTTCTGGGAAAATTCCCAATGGGAGGATAGCTGGATTGAATGGGATTTCCAGTTCTAGGTTTTTAAGGAGTCTCCACACTGCTTTCCATAATGGTTACATCAATCTGCATTGCCACCAGCAGTGGAGAAGGGTTCCTTTTTCCCCACAGCCTCTCCAACATTTGTTGTTGGTTAATTTCTTTATGGTACCCATTCTTTCTGGGGTGAGATGGTATCTAAGTGTTGTTTTGATTTGCATTTCATGAATGGCTAGCAATGTGAGGCATTTCCTCATGTATTTATAGGCTTGTTGAATTTCTTTCTCTGAGAAGTGTGTGTTCATCTCAGATGCTCATTTCTGGATTGGGTCTTTGAATTTTGGGGCCCTGGTTGTTTTTATTTCTTTATAAATTCTAGATAGAAGACCTTTGTGTGAATACTTATTAGTTAAAATCTTTTCGAAATTTGAGGGTTGTCTTTTCACTCTGTTGTTAATTTCTTTTGACTTGAAAAAACTTCTCAGCTGGAGGGTGAAATACTTCCATGACATGTTATTAATTATTATTGCTAATCTTGTGCTATGGCTAATTTATGCCTCATCATAGGAAAGTATATATAGGAAAAATATCATGTCTAGATCTACATCTATATATGTATGATATATCACATGTGACATATCAGATATGACATGTGACATATGATATAAGATATATGATATCTATATCATCTCTACAGAGTATTCCAAAAATGTACACACATTCCAGGAAAAGAAACATTTGTATAAATGTGTTAATACTAAATTTAGGGAGATGTCATGAGAATGATATAGGTGACCTTTTGCCTCTATAACGGCAAGAGGAGCTCACAGTGGCAGCTAGTAGCTCCTAGGCATTCATGAGTGTGACGATCTGCTGCTTGGGCAACCTCAGTCATTGAGATTGTTGCACACGCATTTTCAATTTTTCTTATAAGGGCTGGCAGTGTAGTGAGTGTTCTATGGTATATCACACCCCTACCATAGGGTTTCCCAGATAAAGCTAACACCATCTAAAAAATTATACTATGTTTTTTTTCCTAAAGTGTGTGTGTATTTTTTGACAGACTGTCTATGTATCTATGTATCCATGTGTGCACATATCGATGTATGCATCTATCCATGTATGTATGTATGCATGTATCTATCTATCTATCATCTATCTGTCTGTCTGTCTGTCTGTCTATCTATCTATCTATCATCTATCTGTCTATCTATCTATCTATCTATCTATATATATATATATATATATCATCTATCTGTCTGTCTATCTATCTATCTGTCTATCTGTCTATCTATCTATCATCTATCTGCCTGTCTATCTATCTATCTATCTATCATCTGTCTATCTATCTATCTATCATCTATCTGTCTGTCTGTCTATCTGTCTATCTATCTGTCTATCTATCTATCTATCTATCATCTATCTGTCTGTCTGTCTATCTATCTATCTATCTATCATCTATCTGTCTGTCTATCTATCTATCTATCTGTTTGTCTATCTATCTATCTATCTATCATCTATCTGTCTGTCTGTCTATGTATCTGTCTGTCTGTCTGTCTATGTATCTATCTATCTGTCTGTCTGTCTGTCTGTCTATCTGTCTATCTATCTATCTATCTATCTATCTATTATCATCTATCTGTCTGTCTGTCTATCTATCTATCTATCTATTATCATCTATCTGTCTGTCTGTCTATCTGTCTGTCTGTCTGTCTATCTATCTATCTATCATCTATCTGTCTGTCTATCTATCAATCTATCTATCTATCTATCTATCTATCTGAAGAAGAACCAGACATGCAGGAGGTTCATAGGGGAAGATACTGCAGTTGTGGCAGAAATGAGCTTGGCAATGTGAGAAGGGGTGAACTGGGAACTGAGTCAAATTAGAAGAAAAACTATAGATTGATGGGGTTTAGGGGTGAAAAGATGGTTCAAGTATATTTTATGGTTCTGTTTTGAAAGGCTGTGTGCATTCAAAACAGGATGTAGCTTTCCAAAGAAAAGCAGGAAGAGAGATTCTGATGGAGAGGTTGAGTCCACGTGTGGACACATTCTGTGGTGCCTGTTGGCTATTCAAGTGCTTTTCTTGACTTGCTGAAGAAGAGATTCGTGGCCAGGCCTGTAGAGGGAGGGAGGACGCAAAGGCTTAGATTTGGTAGCCACAGCACTTGAATGAGAAGGAAGGAGGGTCAAGGACAAATCTCTGGGAAAGGAAAGAGGATAGAGGGCGAATGAGGTGTGGGGTTGGCAACTGCAGGATAAGGGTGGAGCCAGAAAGGGCCAGAATGTTCCATGTCAATTTTGAGAGGCTGCTTTCAGGATTGATGGAGCAAGGTACAATGCGTGAAAGCTATAGCGTCTCAAATGCTAGCCAATTGTCGCCTGTGTGCAGACAGATCCTACACACGCCTGCATTTCTCTCCTTCATCTTCTTTATTTCTCATATGCTTCCAGACACTGTCTCAGCTGCTAGTCCACTCGAAGGAAGACAGCTGTCCTGACCACCCACATGCCAACCACAACTCTGGCCTGGTCTTACTTTTGTTTACTCTTTTCCACACTGAGAAAGTCTTGCTATCTCCACTCGGTGCCTTTCTGACATCTCCACATCCTTTGGGAACTGGTGAGAACATGTCTTCCTCCAAGAAGCCTTTCTGATTCTCAGCATCTCCTGCCTCACCCCGTAAGCCCAAATCTGGACCAAAGTGGTCTTCCTCTGGTCCTCCGTAATTCATCCAATTTCCACATGTTCCATCTATTACCTGTTTGTAGCTCACTGATTTTATGTTCTTTTAGGAGCAGAAGGACACATGTTTCATTTCTCTTAGAATCTCCACATTCTAGCAAAATGCTGGACGCTTAATACATTTGTTGAACTAAAGTGCACAAATAGCATTTTAGCTTGGCACGGTGGTGCTTGCTTAATATCCAAGCCCTCTAGTAGGCTGAGGCATGAGGATTCAAGATTCAAGCCCAGCCTGAGTAACTGAGAGGACTCTGTCTCAAAATTTAAAAAAGGCTGGGTAGTGTGATTCCCAGTACAAAGAAAAAAGATGATAAAGACACGTATGTGCTGTCTTCCTTTTCTAAAAATCAGAGTGTTCGGACTGTGAAGAGTTGTGTTCTTTGACCACTCAGTGAAGAAGGGCAGCAATCCGTGGGGAGCTGTGACCAAACCAGCTGAAAGCACTAATTAAAACACCCAGCCCACAGGCACACACATCCAAAAACAGCAGGCCAGGGAAGAAACTCCTGAGATGAATCCATCCCCAGAGCATTCTCCTGAGCCCAGCTGTTGAGAAGCAATTGGCAGTGTGGTCACTTGATGGAATTATTTCTGGCTGGTAAGTGTGGGTGGGCGTGTTGGTGGGCGAAATCAGGCAGTCAGGGCAAGAGTGGATGGGAAGTCAAACTGCTGAGGCTTCAGGAATAGAAGCGCAGTGGGAAGAAGTCCCCGTGGACCTCATCAAGTTAGGGGTTAGAGAGCATGAACAAGGAAAACAGAGCTGACTGGCGTGTCTCCCTTTCACTACCTGAGTTTAATGTGCAGTGCGGTATCTGGCCAGAAACACAAATTTATAGGCACACGTCTTACACAAATGAACCAGCAGCCCTTGGTCTTTTAAAGCTGAGGTTCTAAAGAGCTTGTGGAGTGACATGAGGCGCACTGTGGATTTATCTGGCAGCGAGTGCTGTCTTCTAAGAATCTGAAATGCGACTCATAGGAGTGGTGATTACTGAGAGGAGGAGGAGGAGGATTCTCACGGCAGCTCTGCTGCAGAACGGCTGTGTGAGCTTGTATTCATTGTTCGACTTCTCTGAGATTCTGCCTCTTCATTTTTGAAATTAGAAATTTTGAACTAACAGATTCCTAAGGGGCCTCTTTCTGCAATTACTGTAAAATGCTCCTCTCCTGATCTTGTAGATGTGGATGTTGGCTAACCTATTGTTCATTCAAAGAAAGTGAGCCAGACTCTGGAAGGCTCGTAGCAGAGCTGGGTTCCGGCTGCCCGGTTCGGTCACTGTCTTTTCCTCGCACCTGATCCTGGTTTTCTCTGCTCGTAGATCCCAGTGTGTTATTTATTCAGCTGAGTCTCTGCTATTTTCTCTCTTGGCCTTTGATGCATCCTACTGCTTTGATCTGCTTTTGACAGTGCTGTTGGACAATTGTGAGCGTCCTAAACCTGTCATGGCACATACACAGAGAGGAGAAAGCAGAAGGAGGGGAGTGTGGTGCATTTATGCAGCTGTATACTCCTGGAGCTCAAAGAGGCACAGATGCCTAGCCAGGATCACTGCCCAGAGTGACTTCCCAAATGCCCACACACCTAGAAGATTCCACGTTGCCTTGTATGCTCTCTGCATGGTAACCTTCCATCTGATTCAGCCAGTGGGGATGGCCCTGAAACCTGTGACTCTCTGCCCCTGTGTGTGACATTAACAGAGATGACACTCCTTTCTTTGTAGCTGTGGAGGAGGTGTCCAGAGTGTTCGGGAAGCCTTATCGAACTGCAGTCTCTTCAGCTTGAGGAGTGGCAGTGTGTTAAACCAATAACTCCTGAAGTAAGTTCTTAATTTTGCTTGTGTTTCTTTCCAGATTTTCTTTTGCGTGTGTGTGTGTGTGTGTGTGTGTGTGTGTGTGTTTTAGGGAAGGGTCTCTGGAGGGTGTCCATGGTCTCACTACGAGATCAGACTCATAGTGATCTGCCTGTTTACAGCCCCCTAAGAGCTTGGATTACAGGTGTGCACCACCACACCCAGTCTCAATTGCCATCTCAGTGCGCCTCAGGGAGGGGGCCAGCATGGCAGGCCCAGGCAGCTAACCATTACCCCCTGTGCCTGCTTGCAGATGCTTTAATCCACAGAGCTATTTGGCTGGTCCTTCTTTCCAGATTTTTAATTGCTACTACTCTAACAATTCAGTCTTTATTATTTCTGTTTAAGGGAGCCAGAGAGGAATCTGAATAATGGTCATTAATGAGTATTATTCAACATCCTCAATGCCTTCAATCAATTTGTATTACATCCTTACCATGTGCCAGTCCCATCAGCTGGAGGCCATGATGACAGACACGCCTTGGACCCTGGCACCCAGGATTCTGAGTCTGCTATGAGACAGAGTCCAAATAAGAGAGAATTTGTCACCAGAATTATGGAATAGGGACCCATTGAGGAAGCTGAGGAAGATAATGTCTAACTATTCCTTGGGAAACAAGCTTCTTCTTTTTTTTTTTTTTTTGTCTTTTTGAGACAGGGTCTCACTATGCAGTTGAGGCTGGCCTTGCGCTCACTTTTGTAGCCCAGGGTGCTCTCGCACTCTCACCAATCCTCCTGCCTCAGCCTCCCGAGTTCTGGGATTACAGGCATGCGCCACCACACCCGGCTAATAAACTGCTTCTTATTAGAGGAGATTAGTAAGATGGAGATGCGCATGGTTGATCAGGGAGGAAGGGATTGTAGCCCGTAAACATGCACTAATGGCAAGAAGTTATAGCGACGAGGTGGAGATGGGAGGTGTCCCACTATTGGCAAGAGAGTCTCAGTGGTCCGCTCTGGGAGTGGAGGAAGGGAAGGGAAAAGCGAGATTGCAAGGTTGCGGGTGCCACAGTAGT
Organism: Myocastor coypus; assembly: GCA_004027025.1. NCBI lineage: Eukaryota > Metazoa > Chordata > Mammalia > Rodentia > Myocastoridae > Myocastor > Myocastor coypus. Next base: position 149,075 of record PVJA010000237.1, on the reverse strand, counting down.
ACTGGATGCGATCTCAACGTTGGCCCACGGGATCCCACTCCGACACGCAGCCTCAGGTTATGCAGGCGATGATGAGCTTCGAAAGAAAACCAAGTTTCTCGTCATGGTGCGCTGAATATTTGTCCCAGCCAAGTTCAGTTGGGGCTTCATCCCTGATAGTCACCTCGACGTGGAGGAAACTTTAGACTGTGGGCCTTAGCAGACAGTGACTAGGTCACGGCGGTGCACTCTCAGGAGTAGATGAAGTGGGTCAGGAGTGGGTCAGGTTATTTTGCTCCCTTAGAGCGCGTTGTTATGGGAGGAGCCCAGCTCTCTCTGGTCTCTTGCTTCTCTGGCCCGGTACAAGGTTCCCTGAGTGTGACCATGTCAGATGGTGGAAGGTCCCCTGAGTGTGACCATGTACAAGGTCCCCTGAGTGTGGCCATGTCCCTCCCCTCTCGCTCTGATTTTCTACCACGCTGTGATCTGCCCCAGGGCCTTCACCAAGGAACTGGCACGGCGTTGTTTAGACTCTTGAACCACCAGAATCATGAGGCAAATAAACCTCTTTTCTTTGTACATTTTCAAGCATTAGGCATTCTGTTACAGCAATGCAAAGCACGGCTATAGAAACACCTTCCTTGCACACATGGCTTAAAGATGAAACAGAAACAGGAGAGTCCTTTGTTCCTGTTAAGGCAAGGATGCTGCAGGCTGCCGACATGAGGCTTTCTAAAGGCAGTGCGTGGGTTTCCACAGGCCAGAAACTCTTGTTGGATGTCTGTATTATGAGAGCAGAGTCCATAGGAGCTGAGAAGGGAAGAGAGAGTTGTTTCCTCAGTACTCAAAATATCACATTCAGGTAAAATAGTGACTGTGAGCAGAGTATAAAGTAGGGCACTGGGGATAGAACTGAAGTAATGTCTTTGTTTTGGTACCTTCTGCCCAAGTGATAATGTGTGGCTGATGAGGGGGACAAATAGCCCAGGAAAGCAGCCAGTAGAGACTCTGCTACTTTCAAACTCCATAGCAAAACTAGTATGGAAAATAACGCTAATAATAATAGTTCCAACCAGCATTTGCTGAGTGTTGAAAAAACGTAAGAAACTCTGATATCTACTTTTTGCAGGTGATTTTGGTTAATTTTCCATTGCTGCAAAAGAATACCTGAGACTTTCAACATAAGGAAGGACATAGCCTCTTGGCTCCCAACGTTTGCTTTATGATTGGCTGGTTCCAAGGCAGAAAGATGGTGGAAGGGAATGCGAGAAGAGACTTCCTTGACCTGAATCCTTTGGGAAATAGGCAACAGGGAAGATGCTCAAGACAAGGAGGCGGCAACCACACCCTGGCTCCAATTCAAGTCCCCAAGGGCCACCTACACCCCCAGAAGTGCCCTGTCTTATCTCTTTGTCTCTCAAGCCAATCAAGTTGATAATCCATGTCGATGGTGATGTAACAGAAGGTTCCCCCACCGTGCCGTCTCAGCTTCGTCATTCCTCTTCTAGTTCCAGCCGCTCTGGTCTCTTAGAAAGGGCTGGTCACCGTGCTGCATAGCTGGCCACCGTGCTGCTCACTGTATACAACGATCCCCAACCGCCAAGGCACTTTGCTTCTGAATTTCCTGCTTGCTTATCCCATAAAAACCCTAGACCACCAGAGATCAGGGCCTGATATTCTGAGAATGAGCTGATCAGTGCCTGTCGGCATACAAGTATCTACCTGCAGATCCTGCTCGGTGTTTCGGTGTTTCTGCTTCCCACTGCCATCACGGTGGCATATTTATTTTATTTATATTATTTAGTACGATCCTCACAAATGCCTTACAAGGTAGATATTGATTTTGTGGGTCAGAAAACTGAGCTGCGGCATGATTAAGTACATGTCTGAGAGTCATTTGGCTCGAGTTAAAATGCTAGGACTTAAAGTGCAGGCAGCTAAGTCTGAGAGGGAAAAAGGCGAGAATGAAGCATGCACTCCGAAGTGTGCGGCAGGCCTTGGTAGTACTTTTCTAGGGAGATTAGGTCTACTGAAGATCAGCTTCCTCCTGCTTTCAGAGGCAGGAGGAGGAGAGGAGGTAGAGCAGTGGTTCTCAGCCTTTCTAATGCCACGACCCCGCAATACAGTTCCTCATGTTGCAGTGACCCCAAACCAAAAAAAAATATATATATATATATATTTTTTTGTCTTTCTGAGACAGGGTCTCGCTATGCAGTTCAGGCTGGCCTTGAGCTCACTTTTGTAGCCCAGGCTGGTCTTGAACTCGCAAGGATCCTCCTGCCTCAGCCTTCCGAGTGCTGGGATTACAGGCGTGCGCCACCACGCCCACTCCAAAAACTAATTTTGGTGGCTACTTCAAAACTGTAATTTTCCTACAGTTATATTTTGGAATGTAAATACCTGGTATGCATTATGTATTCTCATGGCTACAAATCAAACATAATTTAAACATAGTGATTAATCACAAAAACAATATTTAATTATATGTTGAGAAATATTTATTACTAATTCCAATAAATAACATTTCACCATGGCATAGCATGGGTTTAAATATGTATTTTCCAATGGCTTTAGGCGACCCCTGTATTTTGGTCGTTCGACCCCTGCTAGGGTCGAGACCCACAGATTGAGAACCGCTGTGATCCATAATTGGTACTGGGAGTAGCAGACCAGCCCTGCAGCATGGAAACAACTCCGTGAACAGCCATAGGGTGAAGTCACTCAGCACAAACACCATGAAGAGTGTCCTCTGAGAGCAGGCTGTGGTGAGACGCCCCGCTCTGCTCACCCTTCTGATGAGTGCTAGCTGATAACTAGGTATTACTGCTCTGAACCACAGGCAGTAATTACCGGGCAGGAATTTAGCCTGCAAGGTGAGATGAGAGAGATTAGGGTCAGCCTGCTTTGGTTCCCTCTTCCAGGGTTAATGTGTGTAGATAGAGGATATCGGACGCCTTTGGACCCAGGGGAGATGCATTTTGGAATTCTGCATCCTGTCTGTAATTGTAGAAAAATTGTCAACAACTCTATCCATTGCCCAAACTGATATTTCCACATATTTTTAGTGAAATGACCAAAATAGGACCATTAGGGGAAAAAAAAAAAAAGTAGATCAGTACCTCATTAGGACAGAACCATTCTGAGAGCTCCAGGCCAGAACCTTTGTTCATACTGGCCCAAACCCATGATAAGACTTTAACTCCACCTTGGATATAGGATGGGTTTTAAAATTTCATCTAACTTTTATTTTCATCTCTTGACTTAGCTCCTATTGCCTGAACCTCACTGTTTTACTTCACAGCTACTGCTATTTTGGATTTGTGAAGTCATTTCTATTCCTAAGTGAGGAAGTGTGGTCAGACAGTGAGAGCCGGCAGTCAGGAGCTCTAACATCTCCTCTGGCAAATGCGATGTGCAAAGAGAGATCCAGGGCTCCCGCTCTGCTTTCCAGGAGACGGCGAGACCGACCGCCCTTAGAGGACATTGCAGAATGGCGCAGACTGCTTGGCAGAGTCTTTGAGGTGGTGAAGCTGACGCCTCCAGGTCTGTGCCCAGAAGCAGGGAGTCACATGGGATTTGAGAGGACAAAGCCTGCCCTATGCAGGGCACCAGTATTGAGATGCCCAGGGCTCAGACATGAGCCATCTTTTCCGCTGTGCTCATGTGGCCCAAGTGAGCCTATATGACTTCTTAGGACTGCTGGACTCCTAGACAGACTTAGGATTTCTCTCTCTCTCTCTCTCTCTCTCTCTCTCTCTCTGTCTCTCTCTCTCTCTCTGTCTCTCTGTCTCTTTCTGTCTCTCTCTGCCTGTCTCTGTCTCTCTGTCTCTCTGTCACCAGGGTCTGACTTTGTGGTCTAAGCTGATCTTGAATTCACTGTGTAATCCAGACTGACCTTGAGCTGACTACATATGGTCTAGGATGGCCTTGAACCTGTGGTAGTCTTCCTGCTTCTACCACTCAGTGCTGTTCACAGAGGTGTGCCACCACACTTGGCCCTGGTGTTCCCTTCAGATTGATGTTACCTGGACAGGGATAGCTATCACATTGGATGCTTAAGACAATGCTGAATTATTGTCCTAATGGCAGCACACATTCTGGTCCTGGGTTTTTAGGCAGGCAAGGCACCTGGCAAGCCACGTGGCCTCTCTTTCCCTTTGCTGCTCCAACTGTAATTGGGAAAATGCTTTCCTGTCTTAAAAATGCATGGGCACAGAAGATGAATGCGGACTGAGAGCTAAATCCACTATTGCTATTCTACTCGAACCTGTTGTTTATTTTCTACGGAAACTAAATAATGGATCTAAACTGTTTGCTATTACTTTAAGGAGGTGCTAGTGCATCATAGAAATCTTTCAAAACATTCTCAGTAGATTCATGACTTTACTTCAAATATAGTCATTTTCTCCCCTCCTTCTTTCCCCCTAAAACTGTCTGCAAGGACAAAGGATCTTGCTTGGCCAGGAGTTTTAGAAGCAGACTTTTTTTTTTTTTTCACACCCCAAAGTCTGGAATATTACAATTACGTCAGAGGATGAACTCTATAGTCACCTGCCCTGTTCCTAGTTAGAGGCCTGTCTTAGTTACTTTTCTCTCGTTGCTGGGACAAACACCAGACATACAAATTTAGGGCAGGAAAAGTTTATTTAGCTCGTAGTTACTGGAGCCTGAGTTATAATTTAAAGCAGCCTGAGTTATATAGCAAGACCTCTAGACTCTATGCCACCATGTCCAGGATGATTCGCTCCATACCTCCAAGAGACCACCATCCGGGGGAAGGAAGAACCTTTGACAGTGCATGCTGTTAGTTTAACGGTTAATGCCTCTCTTGGCCCCGCCCCTCAAGCCCCGCCCTGGTCCTTTGGCCCTGCCCCTCGAGCCTCTGTGCTTGACAGCCCCATGATTTACATGAGGCCTTGCAGGGACAACTAGACACAAACCACAGCAGGGCCTTTGGACCTTTACTATTACTTACCATTTTCCCCAGTGTCCTCCGATGAGCATGTGAAGACACTTAGTCAGGGCTGCATCTGATGACAGGGTTAAACTGGCTCCATGTCATGGTTCTACTTCTAGACCATGACATGCAGGATTGATACCCCAAGGGGAAGAAAAACTTAAATTCATTAAAGGTCCATTTCATAATTGTTCAATCACATAATTTTTCTTTTGGAAGAGAACTTTTTATTGATCATTCATTCCCACTCCACATTATTATAGCTGGTAAAGTGCTTGCCTAATCCAAGGTCGTATGGTCAGGTGGTGACAGAATGAAGTCTGGGAGCAGACGCCCCTTCTAGGGCTCTTGCCTCTCCTCCTACTGCTTCAGCTTTAATATTGTTGCTTGGATGATTCATTTATGAAGAAATCACTATGCAAATGGCAGAGCAATGAAAAAGATTCCACTAGGTTCTAAAGATGAGGACGCCCGGAGAAGACGTAGTCCCTGGATCCTACCGCTCAGGGGGCAGAAAGCGTAAGGCTCTGACTTCCTCCCCTCTTCAAAGCCGCAATTCTCATCCAGGAATTTAAATACCAGCCATCTGAGGTGCTTTTTAGAAATTGGACTTCTGACATCGAATGAAAATTTTGGTGGGGTATTTACAAAATGTGCATCTTATGTAATCTTGACTGGAGACTTTGAAGAAGGTTATAGTGAGCAATCACAGGTCTGTGGCCTTTTGCTGATGGACAGTGATGATGGTAGGAAGGGGTGGAGTCTGGCTGGTGGCAGGGAGGTAGGCAAAGTAAACCCTGGCTAGAGGAAACCTCCAGGGCAGGAGAACTCACTCCACTTTTTTTCCCAATCCAGTCTTGAAAATAGCCTGCCTAGATGGTTGTCATGGCTTAAGTTGCCCCGTAAAACTCAGACATTGGAGCCTTCATTCTCAATGCAGTTGTGTTGGGAGTTGGACCCCGTGAGAGGTGCTCAGCTCATAAGTGCTCTGACCTCCTAAGTTGTTATCCAAAGGGTGAGTTAATTATTGTGAGAATCAATTTGTTTAAAAAGTGAGTTTGGGGGGCTGGAAGGATGGCTCAGTGGTCTAAAGCGCCTGCTTAGGAAAGCTTGGGCGGCTGCAGGGACTGCGGTTCGATCCCTGGCACCACATGCTGTGCCAGCCCTGCCCTCAGGGCAGGCTGAGCTGGCCATAAAAATAAATAAACAAACAAAAGTTCTGAAACAAGAAAAAAAATATTAAAAAAATAAAAAAAAAAGCTTTTAAAAAAAGTGAGTTTGGTCATATTCTCTCTTGATCTTTGGCACTGTCACTCAGCCTTCTATCCTCTGCATCGGATAACGCAGCATAAAGTTTCTCACTAGTGCCAGGAACTTCATATAAGTTTTCTAGACTACATATGTGAGAAAGTAATTTCTTTTCTTTATCCATAATCCAATTTGTGACATTCTGTTATAGCAACATGAAATGTACTAAGATATGAACTTGGCACTAAAAGGTGGGGTTTTACCATAGCATAGAATTTAAAATATAGAAGAATCCTTGGGACTGGGTATTGAGTGGAGTCTGGAAGAATTTGGCGGTCAGGCTAGAAAAAAGTTTAGATTTCTCGAAGTGGAGCATTAGTGAAGAGTCTAAGGGGACAAAGAGGAAAAAATAAAAGGCAAATTGTGGGATTTCTAGTCATAACTGAAGTACTTGTGAGCCAAATCTTGTTAGACTTATGGGCCTTCGAGACCATTCTAATGAGATATTAGGTGCAAATGAAGAGTTTAGTTTTGGAAATGGGCGAACGCCGCCCTTGGTAAATGCTGATGAAACCTTGGCTGAGATGTGTCTAGACTCATCAGTTTTATGGAAGACAGAATTTCAGAGCTAGGATAGTTGGTGGAAGAAATGCCCCTACGTAAGGAGTTCACAGTTACTTTTAACTAGGCTCAGTAAGATGCAAGGGAAAAAGAAATGACACATGGAGAATCTACAGTTAAGAGAGAGGAAGAACGGAAAGAGCTAGAAAATCTGTGACACGGCCCTGTAAAAGTGGAAAGCATGTCTGTGAGTTCAAACCCAGGATATGGCCAGCTGACCTTTACTAAGGAGATTCGCGCAGATGGAAAGGATCACCACAGCTCCAAGGATGTCTCGGAGACTGTTGAGCACGTCGCCCATTACGGACTAAAGCTCTGAAAGGGAAGAGTGATTTCAGAAATGGACACAAGGCAGTTTTCACTGGGGCTCTTCCCAGACACCTGTTCAGTCTTCATTCCCCGAATTCTGAAATAACATTTCCCTCTTACAGCAAGCAAAGCTCAAAAAGACCATGGTGCAGGTCATGCTGTTATCTGGAGCACACAGGGAGTGGGCCTTGGCGTCCTCCACACGGTGCTGACTCTGCAGATGAGAAGATTTCAGGAGCTGTGAGTGTGTGTGTGGTGGGGGGGCAGTGACCTCCATCTAGCTTTCAAAACATGAACCAGGCAGCCTAAAGAATGTACAGGCACATCCATCCCAGAGACCCCTGTTAGGGCAGCGTCCAGGGCAACCTGTCAGGAGAATGGACCATAGACCACAGGGTCGTGGGACCTCCAGCATGGAACTTCAGCGTGGGAAACCAGAAGCCATGAGGCTCAAGCTCAAAGGGCTACATTGCAAACTCATCCTTGCGAATCCATAGAGGTGTGTGGGCTCATGGCTTTGCAGATTTTGCTCCTTGTGTGACTAGGCTGCAGGGCATGACATCATGGCATCTAAGGGGTGACTCATCAGCTATAAGATTTAGCCTTGTTTTTGAGGGGGGTCATTGTTCAGACTTATGTGGGTCCAGTTATTCCTTTCTTGGGGCCTATTTGTCCCTTGTGGAATGGAAATAACTATCCTCTGTACATCCTACCACTACACTTTGGAGGCATATAATTTATTTTGTTTTCATAGGTTCACAGCTGGAAAGAAATTTGCCTCAGAATGAGTTATGTCTGGAGTCTCACCCATGTTTGATTTAAATGAGATTAGGGACTTTGGATATTGTAGGTTGATGCTGGGACAAATGTAGGTTTGGGGGACTATTAGCATGGCATGAGTATAATTTGCATTGTGAGGAAGATAAGAAGTTTGGGGACCAGAGACAGATTGTTATGATTTCAATGCATCCTCCAAGATCTATGGGTTAGAAACTTTGTTTTTGCCTTCTTGAGACAGGGTTTCACTATGATGTTCAAGCCGGCCTTGAACTCACTTTGTAGCACAGGCTGGCCTCCGATATTGTGACAGTAACACCCTTTATAAATAGTTTGGCATTATTATCATATGAGGAGTTAGTGATCCCAAGTGCAGGCTTGCTGCAGAAGCCCTTCTTGCTCTTGAGACTTTTCTGCCAGTGGAGATGGAAACTGGGGTCTCATGCATGCTTGGCGATACTTTTCCGCCCAGCTCCAGCCCTACCACCCCTGTCTGGCTCTTTCCTTCAGCCATAGGTTAGCACAGCAGCGAAGGCCCTCACGGACACTTCCACCTTGATATTGAACTTCTCTCCTTCTATAACTGTAAACTATTAATTTCTTTTCAAAATAAATCACCCGCTCTTTGGCCTTCTATTGTAGCAACATAAACCAGGGCAAGAGAGCAATGTCTCTGTAAAGCTGTGGAACCAGTACAAAAGGGACCCGGCCTCCTATCGTAGACCTCGGCATTTTCAGGAGAAGTAGCAGGTGAGGACCAATCACGCGATGCTTGGAGATCTCCGAAACCAGGAGGCATCATGGGTGATCCATGGCAGCATGGGAAAACCAAGGCATCTTCCACTTCATTTATTTATTTATTTATTTATTTATTTATTTATTTATTTATTTTTAAATTTTGGGCTTCACGAAGAAGATATACCTAAGTGGGGAGGAGCTCTTGGTCTGCAGAGATGGTCAGCATGAGTCACAGGCTGTTTCTAGTTGCTGTCCTCTCGAAGAGCAGACTTCTCCTCAAGGAGGAAGGTGAAATTCACCTGACTTGCTCCTGTTGTGGTCTGCAGGTGAGCAGCTTGTTGTTGCAAGATGGAAGAGAAGGTCCTGAGTGACTAGGAGAGGCCACATTTCCTCCTGAACGTGCGATCCCGTGGGGTAGCTGGGCTCTGGGCTGCAGGGAGCGGAGAAGAGGCAGGACTGAGCAGACGGACGGCTGCTGGGCTGCTGCCGGGTACGTCCTCAGCCAGGTGCCCTGCCAGGGACTCTCTCCAGCCTGGGTGAGCCTGGCCACAGGGCGAGAGAAAGGAGGGAGAAGAAGGAAAGCTGCAGACGCGCCTGGAAGAGAGCCCGTCCGGCCGTGAGGCTGGGCCGGTGCCGGCCGTGGCTCACCGGTTCCCCACAGGGAATGACCGAGTGTGGTTCCTCTAGCGCCTGGGAAGCACAGAGCAGCCAGGCTCTTGGGCAAGCTTGCATCTGGGACAGGGATCTTCAGGAGACAGTTGTGAGCTCTCGAGGCTGCAGCTTCCTCCACTGGGAACTGAAGTAATGAACCAACTGCAGCAGGCTGTGGGCCATTGTTTTTTTTTTTTTTTTTTTTTTTTTGTCTTTTTGAGACAGGGTCTCGCTATGCTGTTCAGGCTGGCCTTCAGCTCACTTTGGTAGCCCAGGTTGGTCTTGAAGCCGCACCGATCCTCCTGCCTCAGCCTCCCGAGTGCTGGGATTACAGGTGTGTGCCACCACGCCCAGCTTTTTTAATACTTTTAGAAATTAGTATATGTTGTTTGCACTGCTTGTGTGGAGCTGGTACATGTACACACACCTTTTAATTCCTCATCTTCATCTCCTTTCCCGCTCTTCCTTCCTCATCCCCCCCTCTCTTGACTCCCCAGTAGGGAAAGATCAATCTCCCGCCTTTCTGTTATGTGTCTTTTACTTTGCTCTTTATTTATAATGTGGCTTTTAAAAACTGTGTTGAAAATGATTTTCATGAAGAATGCACTTTTCAGTTATCCTTAGTCTCAGGTTTTCCTGTTGTATGGTACCCTGCTGAGCCTCGCTTCTGTCTCATTGCTTGGACTCTATTATCACCTGAGCTGTTGAAGCAATTACTCTATAAATTCGTGCAACACCCATACAGGCCAGGCAGTATTCTTCCCTGTTTCATCTAAGACAACAACAACAACAACAACAGCAAAACAAGCAAAACAAGCAAACAACAAGAAAAATCCCTACAAGAGAATACTTGCTATGGCTGAGGTAAAAAAGCCAATGACGTATGAGATGCGGGATTCTGATCCCAGCTTGGTAGACTACACAGAATTTACTTTTGATGCAAGTCAGGGGCAGTCTCTGGGTGCCTATTGTCCACCCAAATTTCTGATCTGTTTCTCTGGGCTCTACACACACACATACACACACACACACACACACACACACACACACACACACACACACTTTGGGCATCCCTGGACCTACAGAGATGCATATGCACCCCCTCTCTCCCCCTTCTCTCAGCCTCAGTATCTAAGTGCAGAGATTCTTCCTGATGCCCAGCAGCGTCAAGCACCTCTGCATACTCCCGACGGTCATGTATACATCACTGCTGCAGGAAGGTCCGTCCCTAGTTCCTTCGCTCATTTTTAATTGACTTATTTATTTTGCTGCTATCACATGGCAGCAATTCTCTCCAAATAATCAAAGCAGCGAGTAGAGCCCTGGCGGCTGGGCGGAGGAGGAGGGTTGCGAGGGACAGATGCGAGGTCTCTGCTGTGCTAGATGAGTGATTGGCAGGTGTCTGTTTACAGCTCTGTGTGCTTAACAATACTGTGCCGCATACTAAACATTTTGTGGAGGGGGCAGATCTCTAGTACAAATTTAAGAAAATCCAGCCACAACATTTGAGGGAGAAGATGAGGGCACCTGAATGAAGCAAAGACGGTTGTCCCCAGTGCTTGGCCATGGCCATAACACCTAGAATTGTCCAGCTGGCGTCTATGTGTCCTTTGTCCTTCCCAATCTTGTTACTGAAATTTGGGTCAACCCCACTACTGAATTTTTATCCTGACAGAAATCCAAAATTGTGGATGCAATTTGCACTGAGCTCTAAGCCCTCCCTGCCGTGTGAGGATTCAAGAGGCTGGGGAGCACTGCTAGTGGGTCCAAATCCTCCTCAATTAGAAAAATCCCGTGTGTTTCCTCTGGAGGTTTAGTTCCCTGCCACTGGTGGCTACCTTGGTAAGTCATCTGGCAGCAGGTGACGGGGCCGGGGGGGTCTTGATGGAAATTGCTGGATTTGCCCTCTGCCGAGCAGAACGCTGCTGGGCCCAAATTACTTTCTGCCCAAGTATGAATGAGTGACCCTGTCACCCTGACCCTTCAGGCTGTCGTGGCACAGAGGTCTGATCTCCCTTATCACTCTTAAAAATGTTTTTTCTTTTTTCTTCTTCTGTGATGAAAAAGAAAATGTGTTTATTTTCCTTCCAGGGTCATTTTTTTTTTTTTTCCACATTGAAGGCCAAGAGTCATTTTCTGGATGGCAGTGAAGCATGAGAATGTTTAGCAGCCTTGGGATGGGGTCTGCCAGGTGCAGGGGCAGGAATCACACGCTGCCAGGTCGGGTGTGGAAGAGTGCACAGCACTGTCTTGTCCCTGTGGAAGGAGTCACTTGGAGGAGGCTTGTGCACCATGGTATCACATAGCTGTGTTATTTTATGAAGGTTGGGGCTCAGGACAGATGTCTGTACCACGACGCATCCCAGGCCAGCCTTGAATTTCTCCAACAGAGATTTTGGCGTTTGACCACTCCCAGCCAAAGTTTTGCTTCCGTGATTCTTGCAGGCAAGAGAGAAAGCAGTAAGGTACAGCTATGGCTTATATCCAGATGTCTCCACAAAGCATCGCAGGTTCTTAGGTGGGTGGAGCTTTGTGGAGGTGTCTGGATCATGGCTGTGTGATGCTCACTGAGGAACTTGTACGCTGAGGAGATTGTAGTGACGTGTGATGTTGAGAGGTGAAGCCTGGTTGGAGGAGGGGGCTCCTGGGGAGGCGGCCGGCAGGGTCCGTCTCTTTCCCTCCTTCACCGACTGCTCTTTGATTCCTGACTGTCACACCAGAAGGCAAGCTGCTCAGACATGTCCCTCTGTGGCGCCATCCTGCCTGGAAAACAGCCCACAATAGACTGAAACAATGCGGACTGTGAGCTCAGAGCACCCTTTCCTCTACACCTGTGCATATCAGGCACTTTGTCCCAGTGACGAGAAAGTAACTCAGACAGGAAGCCCTTCCAGTGGCTTTGTCAACGCTGCTGGCCCTCCAGGAGTCCCATAATGTCACCTCCTGGCCACCCTGGACATTGCTGATCTCCCCTTATCTTCTATCTGTGCCCCATAGATCTAGAGTGTGTGTCTGGAAGAAAGAGGTAGGGACATAATATTAACAACAGTGACTGAAAACCAGTCACATAAAAGGAAGAGTAGATTTTCTTGACCGTCTCAGTTACTTTTCTCTCATTGCTGGGACAAATACCTGACGCCCAAAATGAAGGAAGGAAAGGTTGATTCAGCTGACAGTTTGTAGAGGTTTCAGGGCATACTCAGCTGGGTCCAAGGCAGACTGGCACATGGCAGAGGGCAGCAGTTCATGGCGGTGGAGAATAGCATAACAGCCAGAGCAAATGGCTGGGAATAGTAGCAACAATGGCTGCAGAGAGCCAGTCTGCCTCCTTTCGGTTGCATTCTGACTACCAGCCCTAGGCAGGGTGTAGCACGCACATCCGTAACCCCAGCAGCACTCACACCTATAATCCCACTGCCTAACGAGTTAACCACACACTCTGGAAGTCTGCCCCATGACTGCCTGAGGGCTTGCGGGGACAGCTAGATGCAAACCATAACACTGGCTAACTAAAATTGAAGACTAGACCCAAAACCGGGTTGGCGTGAAGGGGATGACCTGAGCATAGAAGCGAAACAGACAAAGAACCAGAGACGACGAAGAAAAGCAAGGAAATATATATTGATTTGGAAACTGGAACAAAACATCAGCTCTGATGAAAGCTCATGGGGATTTGATGGGAGATGATGCTAGAATGCGTGTGGGCTGCTGAGAGCACTGGGCCCGTCTCTGCCGGCTAATCCTTGCTTCTTTATTCCAGTCCCTGATACGAACGTCGCTTCTACATGGGCGCCCCGGCCTGCCACTTCCTCCTTGGTCTGGGCCAGGTGCTTCCTGGTGGTGTCTCGAGAGCTCCCTCACAGTACTACCTCAGCGTCTGCCATGCTTCCCTAGGGTCGCTTGGCCACTGTAACTCTCCCCCTGCAGACTGGAGGTGCCTAGAAGGCAGAGGCCACAGTACTGCTCCGCTCCCCTCTCCAGCATCTAGTGCCACCCACAGCAAACAGCAGTGGTGATTTCATTTATCTGTAGGGGACAGTTTTTTCACCTGAGAATTAAGGGTGTTTAAATCAAGAAAGGATAAGGTTAATTCTGTAGCTGACCGTTCTACTGTCCAAGTAGTTTAGTCACACCTCCTCAATGATCTACAAGTCTCTCGAATTAAAAACTCTCTCTGTCTCTCGGTCCTTTTGTCTCACTTTGTCTCTCTGTCTCTGCCTCTCTGTCTCTGTCTCTCTTTCTGTCTCTCTCTGTATCTCTCTCTCTCTGCTATTTTCTCACAAATCCTAGCACTATACTATGCTAGACTATAGTAGATGTTCAATTAAAATATATGATTTGATTGTCGTGGTTTGCTTTCTGAAAAGTAAGATGAGCTCTCTTTTAAGCCATGAGACAATTAACCCCGAACTTCTCTAAGTGTTTGGGATCAGACAAAATTTCTTTCTGAAATGAGAAAACAGGGCTTCAGTGGGTCTCACCCTTTTCCTCTCCCTGTAGTGACGAAGCCGGCATTTCATTCTGTCAGAGATGCTGTTGGTAGTCAGTAACCCTTTGGGTTTGGGGATTTGAACGGAATTATTTGGCCTCTGGAGGGCTCTTGTGCTTTCCCATGTAATGCAATTGAAACTTCTTCAGAATGACTGAATAATTAATGCCACACTGTATGAAGTGTGCTCCCCGCTCCCATCCCAATTTCTTTAAATGGAGAATTTCAAGAGGGCTAGACTTAATTTACTGTGTTTTGCTTCTTCAACAAAAACTTGGGATGAGAAATTTCCCCACATCATGGCTTTACACTTTCTCATAAATAGGGCATCTGTTAACATGGATTATTATGTATGCGATGCTAACGTGATTAGCTTCAAACACATACCCCGCAAAGGTATTTTTTGAATGAATGACTCATGAAAAAATGCAAGCGAGAGTGAAAAGAGAAAGAAATACTAAGGAACGCTTGAGAAGGGCAAGCCGTTAGGAGTAGGCTAGGGCTGAGCTAGGATCTTCAGTGAAATGGCACCGCTTATTCCGCACCTTTTATCATGGGCCTGTTGCCACAAGTATAGTGCTAGCTACTGAGTATGAAGCAACTTTAAGAATAGAAAGAGCTCAGGCTACTCAAGGTCTGAATTTTGTCTTTTTCACCACTAAACCCAGAAATCAAGGCCTAGCACACAGTAGGTTTGCAGTCACATTAAATATATGTATAACATTTATACATATATTTATAAACATGCATGTATGTTCTGGGTAATTTTTAAAACATGGCATATTTGTTATAATCTTCAATCTTCATAATAATAGAGGCCTAGTAGCACTACTATCTGTGATTCATTGATGGGGAAAGTGAGATTAAGTAGGATTAAATACATTCTCTGAAGTCACTAGAAACAAAATTAAAACCTAAATTAGTCTGGCATCCTCTAACATGAAGTATGTGCTTCCAGTCTCTAAGCTATATTTCATACAGATAGCATTCTTGCATTCTGTGCATTCCCACCTAGTAGCAAAAATAAATGTGTGAGCAAGCAGCCACAGTAAAAAGTAACGTAATTAGAGGAAGGCACTTCCGTTGTATGGCTTGTCTGCCGAGAGAATTCTGGGAAGGATTCACATAGGAATTAAAATTCAATCTGGGTCATAAAAATGATGTCAAGTGGAATTGCAGGTGATCCCTCAAACGCATGTCCCCAGACCTTTGTTACTATCACTTTTAAGGGATGATTTGTTACTAGGCAATGGCCGCATCATCCTGACTGGTACACCAAGACACGGAAGCACTGGCCCAAGGGCATCTATACATGGTGTCCTACTGTATGTTATAGATTTGTATATATTACTTTTCTAAAGTCAAGTGTGTACACAAGCATGCTTATGCGTGTGTAGGAGAGAATGGAGTGCAACAGGGTTTCATAGGCTTAGGATAGCCTCTCACATGGAACGGAAAGATACAGAATTTTGCCTGCATATCCACGGTCCCTCCCCCACACCTGTAGGTCTCTTCCAGCTGCTGTCACAAAGTGTGAATAACTGTGTTAGCTTAAAACAAAGGCTATAAGCTTTTATAGGGCTGTAGTCCAGAGGCCTGACAACACAGTGCTAGGAGGCTGGGCCTCTTCTGGAGGTTCTAAGGGAGACTCTGCCCCGGGGCCTTCCTCCTTGCTTCTGCAGGCATTCAGCAATCCTTTGTGTTGCATGGCTTACCGATACATTGCTCTCTTCTCCATCTGCACAGTCTTCCTCCCAGTGTGTCTCGGGTCTGAGTCTTCTTTCGCCTCTTACAAGAACACCCTGCATCAGAGTTGGTGCCCACCTTAAACCAAAGCTAATTTCATGTTGAGATCTGGTGTTCATCAGCATCTGGTGAATGTGTCAAAATGCCTCAGATGGGCTGGCGAGATGGCTCAGCAGTCTAAAGAGCCTGCTTAGGCAACCTTAGGCAACCAAAGGGACCACAGCTTGATCCCTGGTACGACATGCTGCACCAGCCCTGCCCCCAGGGCAGGCTGAGCTGGCCATTAAAAAAAAAAAGTGCCTTAGATAATCAACAAATACGGAGGAAAGTTTTGTGTTGTTGCAGTTTGGAGAACTCAATCTGTGGTGGTTTGCTCACTGCTTTGGTGTCTTTGGCAAGACCAGGGCATGTGATAGGAGAGGCTGCACATCTCACTGGAACCAGAAAGTGGAAAAGATGGAAGATCTGGTGTCTCTGTGTCTCCTTCAAACATCTCCGGTGCCCTGCTTTCCTTCTATGAAGCCCACAGCTCAAAGGTTCCCCTCCTCCCACTAGTGCCACAGGATATTCACCACACCTTCCATCCGTGGGTTTTTGGGGACTTGTGGGATACAAACTATAGCAAGCCTTAATTCAATAGCATCTTTTATTTAAATATTAAACATATTTCCAAATATACCCAAAGTTGCAGGTGTCAACAAAAGAGACTTGGGCCTATTTGCGTGGGCTAGAGTGGTTCAATTCATGGCAGGCATTGCCTTCCTCCTTAAGGGTAACGCTGCTCGAATTCACCTGTTTTACAAAAGTGGAGTCATAGGATTTGTATTATTTTGTGTCTGGTTTCTTTTCCTGAAAACTGTATTTGTGAGATTCATGCAGATCACTGTAGATAGCTTTACAAAATTTATTATCATTGCTGTATAGTATTTCCTTGGGTTAACGTAACATAATTTACCCATTGTGCTGTTATGGGGATTGAGGTCACTTCTGGTGTGGTGCGATTGCAAATGAGGTTGCTCTGAACACCTTTGTACCTTTTAAAGGTGAGCTTATGCATGAAGTTGTGTTGGGTATATATCCAAGAGAGACGGTGAAGGCGTAGGATGCATACACAATCTGCTTTAGTGGAACTGCTTATCAGTTCTCCCTGCAGTTAAACACAACACTGAAAGACTTAAAACAGAGGTGAGGCGGGGTCTGATTTATAGATTTAAGGGATCACTGGCGGTGGAAGCACAAGGGCAGAGAGGATTGGCTTCAGTGTGACATTCACAGAGGACAAGAGTAGGCAGCAAAATAAAAGATCAGGGTGTGGAGGGTTTTCCAACTCAGCTAAAATGGTGAACTCCTCTTGCTAGGAAAAAAAAAAAATGTCCAACAGGGAAGATCATTATTAGATTTATTCCTCAGGAAGATGGATGAGAGCCAGTTAGGAAAAGAAATTAGAGCTTGAGGGGGATCTGCGTGTATGACTCCGGGGCCGTGAGGAGAGAGAGACAGAGAATTCGGAGGATGGGAGAAACGTGACTGAGCAGAGCAGGCAGATCCTGGGAGCTCCCGGGGGTGGGAGGAGGGGGACAAGAAGGTCGTGGGAACCTTTCAGGATGCTGATCTGCTTAGGACCCTTTGTCCAGGGCAGTCTCCACTGCCACACCTGTGTCCTGGAGGGGACAAAGCAAGGGTGAGAATATCAGTCATCCTGACTGCATTTGTGGAGGGGATCCACTCTGGGGCTCTGACGAGCACCATGTCCCTTTACTGCACATCTGTCTGCTTCACATGGTGTTATGGTTTATGTCTAGCTGTCTACCCAAAGCCTCATGCAATCATAGGTGGGGACTTCTAGAGTTTGAGACTTGAATAATGATCCATTGGGATTATGTGTTTTACGACTGTTAGGATTATGGTCTGAGCACTGCTGTGACTATGAGTGTGGCCTCCGACAGATAGGCTGAGGCAGAGAGCCTGATGTGATTTAAAAAGATGCGTGCTGTTGCTCTCTGCTCTCCTAGTTGGTTGGCTGCCTCTGTCATGATTGTTGCTGTTTCACCACCATGAACTGGATGCTCTCTGCCCTAATCCACTCAGCCTTGGGCCAGCCAAATGTGGACTGAAACCTCCACAAACTGTGAGCTGCATAAACCTCTCCTTCCTTCATTCTCAGTGTCAGGTATTTGTCCCAGCACCGAGTAAAAAGTAACTAAGACACATAGCATCCCAAGGCCACCTAGAGAGCTGCCGTCACTTCTACTCTTAAATATGAAGAAGAAGAGTGAATTTAATCTGGGACTCACCTAGCTAACATTTATTAAGCATCTACAAAATCTCAGGAAAGTGTTCATTTGATCCCAAGCTTGTGAAGTTGAAGGGGAGATTGGGAGAAGGTTGGGCTGGACCTCTCTGGGGGGCAGGGGCAGATGTTGGTGGAGAATACAGCTCAGCTCCCTTTGGAAAGGTGAGGAGGCCTCATGAGGAGAGAGAGCTGAGAAATCAGGGCTTGGACATGGCTCTGAGGAGCGACACTCAGAGAGGTGGAAGGCCATGCTCAGGAGAGGAAATAGCACAAGAAACAGTAAGGTGTAGACACCCAAGAAGGAACATTAACAGCTTTGAGGCATTGCGCACCCTTCATAACACCAAGCACTGGGCTGTAAGTTTGGTCTAGGTCTACACCTTGGATCTTCCCCACCCTTCGTGAAACTAGACATAGTTGTTAGTTTTATTTTACAAATGGACAAACTGGGGCTCAAAAAGGTCAGGTCACTCACCCCAGCGGCCCAGGGCTTCTAAGATACAGCACAGAAGTTCTGGCTCCACCTCAGGCTTCTGCTCGCCATGAGCCTCTGCTGGGGAGAAGGCACCAAGAAGCCGTGTGAGCAGGAGGACAGGAGCTTGCGGCTTGCTCAGGATGAGTCCTGGAAGCCTGACGCCTCCTTCTCAGCACGGCACCTGGCAACAGATCATTTTCCAAAATGCCCTTCTAGTCCATGCCCACAGAAAGAAGGAGTACCGCTTTAAGACTGAAAACTACCGGTGACATTTACCTATGTTGATACATCCGAATAAAAATGGCCCCTCATGCCCTCCACGTTTAACCCCTTCTCTTTGGCTCAACATTCCTCATTTTACTTCCGCTCCACTTCTCCCCCTTTGAAGATGCATCAGGTCTCAAGTTCAGCTTAATCCAACTGCTAGATGTATTATTCATTTCTACGCTTTAATGATGTGATAAGGTTTCTGGAAATAGGAATAGGCTCATTAAACTGTCATTTGAATATAGATCACACCTAAATTCCAAGGAAGACAAAGTCTGCCAGCTGAGGAGGCATTTGCCTCCCCAACCCTGCACTCCACAAACCAGGAAGGCAGAAAGGAGCATTTCAAAGACAAGATCCCTCGGATTAGCATGTACTCTTGATTTATTCTGTAATTAACGGCACCTCACAAATAGAAGGAGGGATTCGGAGAGCTGGGGAATGAACGCAGGCAGATGAAGAAGGGGTCTGCACTACAAAGCTGGTGAGCTATGTGTGTTCTTCCTATCTTTGATCAGTGGCTTGATCAGACCAGCTCTCTTGGAAAATAAGGTACGTGGAAGGGATTTTAGTTTGACTTGCACGGTTTAGAGTACACCATGCCTGCCCCCTGAAGTTGCTTGGATAATACAACAACCTGCGAGGCGTTTTCCTTTTCTGTTGTCTTTCAGGTTTGAGAAAATGTTACAATCCAAAGAAAGAGTTCAGTGGTGGATGCTAGCAACGCTGAAAATGCGTCCATCAATTTTGACATCTTAGGCCATTCCATTAGGGATCTGAAAATAATGAACCAAACTGTGTTAAAAATATGGCGTGTTTGAAATCATGGTTTGTGTACTGAACACATAGCTTCTTGATTATTTCTTATTGCCACTCTGTAATTGGTCAGTGTCGCCCTTAAATCACAGAGGCCTGCACCCAATCTCTCTGCATCCCACAGTCTACTTGACTCCCATTGGTTGTTTCCTTCCCCATCTCTACCACAACCCCTAGAGTGATGGACTGAGGACATACCATCAGCCCCTGGAGCCCTAGGAGTCCTCTCTCTAACATGCCCAAGCAAAGTCACTCTCCCAAAGGGTCTCTTACCTGGTCCACGCTGATGGCAGGATATCAATGTCATGTGATCTTGGGGCTGTAGGCCACAGGCTGGCTGTTGGTACGGTTTGTGCACAGAGACTTTCCTGTGAGCTTGTCTGCAAGCTTATAATGTGGGATACGCCAGGCACTGGAAGAGGAAGGAAGGAGAGCGCGCTGTGAACACAGCTAGGGACATGTTCCTTTTATGCCACGACCTTGAGAGAGGAACTTTGAGAAGTTCAACAGTTCTGAACTCCAGACTCAGCGTGCTTCAAGGTCATTCTAAGGGCATTTTTCATGGTGTGAAGATAGGCTGTGCTGTACCTCATGACTTGCTAGATTGATTTTTACTTTTGAGCTATTTGCCATAGGATTATCCATAGGCTGCTAGAGGTATTTTTGTTCTACAACCTGTAACTGTTGAAAGTGGGCTTCATTTGGAGATGTTGACATATTTAATTTTCTTATGGGAACATGGAAGAGTTTATTTATTTATTAGTAAGAGCTGAAGTCAGAGTTCGATTTCAGAAAGATCTATGTCCCCATTCAGGGTCTGCTTCTTGGGTTACCATATTTTCACTATTGGTGTCACCCCCAAATTCACATGATGGAATCTAATCATATTAGACAGGATCTTCTAGGAAGAGGGCTCTGCCTTTACAAATGGGGTTAGTGAGAGTTGAGAGAGATCCCTGGGCCACTTTCACATGTGAGGCCTCAATGTTCGCTTCTTCCGGTGAGGACAGAGGAAGATAGCAGCCTCTTACAAGCAGACGGAAATCTTCAAGAAGCTCTACATCTACCAGTGCCTGGCTCTCAGACTTCCCAGCCTCATGGACTGTAAATAATATCCTTCTGTTGTTTATGAATAACTCAATCTAGGACTTTTTTTTATAGCAATCTAAATAGACTAAGACAGACAAATACCTAGGGAGCTGTCCATTCAGTCAGCTGACTCTGTGATAGGATTAGAGTCATTAGACAGGAGTAGAACAGCTTCAGCAGGCAAACGAGATTTCCTGTCATGTTCTTGGAAGTGGAAAGGAACCCCATGGCCTCTGATGGAGTAGAAAGTGTTTGTGACTGGACATGGCTAGGAAAAAACAGAGACACCGGAAGCATCAAAACCTGCCTCAAATGCTTTCTGGGCAACTCATAAAAAATGCGTAGCTTAATTGGATCATAAGGAAGCAGAAGGTCAAATCAATTAGACAGGCCCAGAATACATGATGTGATTGATGAACTGCTAAGGCAAACTACAAGGCTCTTGCTTCCTTCAGTGTAAGTCCTGTGAGTATCCAGGCCTGTCTGTCCCTTTGGGCTATGAGGAGGTAGTGAGAAAGTTGGACAGACAGAGCCCTGAGTGTTTTACATAGCGTTAAAAGGTAAGACAAGTTTCTAGTCAGATGGCTTTAGTCAGTTGGAAGGCAGATTCTCCCCAGTGGACCTGACTCTGAAGACTGGGTCTTGAGTGAGGGGTTGGCCCTTTCTGTGGGGGATGCTACCATTAGGCATGACAGAGCCAAGCGGCAGGCAACGGTGGGTGGCCTTTAGAGGTGGAAGTCTCAGACCCACAGCTTCAAGAAACTAAATTCTAGAAGCCAGTGAGCTGAGGAAAGGACCTGGAACCTCAGATGATGAGGCAGCTCTGCATACTACTGGACTTGAGCCTCCTGAAGCAGTGAGCAATGGACTCAGCTACCTCAGATTCTGGCCACCGAACCTTGGCAACTGTGAGATAAGATGTCTGTCTGTGTTACTTTCAGGAACAAGAAAAGATAAGGAACATCTTACAAGACCACCTGTCTGGAATCATCAAACCAAGAGTGAGGATTGTAAGAGTTCTGAGTGAGCCCGCAATAGCGGTGGTACCACAGCCAGCACCCTGCCTAGCAATGACCTGTGACCTTTTGCTGAGATGGAGCTTTGGAAACTCAGCGTTTTCTTCTTCCTTCCTTCCTTCTTCTCAAATATCCTTTTATTTATAGTGGTCTCTTCTGTGTTTGGAGCAGACAGTAGGCATCCTGGCTTTGGATCTGTACTTTGTCCTATTAAGGATTGAACATAAGGACAGTTACCTGAAAATAATCATATTGCTTTAGTGCTGTGACATGATCGCTGTCTGCTGGCAGAGTTGGGAAGGCCAGGACCTCAGGTGAGGCATCAGAGTGAGCATCAATGGTCCACAGCCAGCCTCTTCTCCTGTGGCTCACAGCTTGCAAGGTCCAGGTGGGGGACAGGCTGCGGTGGCACATTTACAGTGATAGCACCTGTGGACCAGGGCACCAATTGCCTAGGGAGGGCTTTGTGTGCAGGGGGCCCCAGGTGACACTTGGCTGCAGGTCCCACCTTGCTATTTCCCTACACATACTCCTCAGGTAGCCTTTGCATAAGGGAAAGAAAGAAAAACCTGAACAGTGAAATCACATTCAGATGGAGTGCCCTCCATAGAAGGTTCTGGTGTTTGAAGAGACGGCTGGGTAAATGCAATGGTTAACCTCTGTGAACATGGCTCTAAGGGCAGAATTTTGCTTTGTAGCACGTTGGTATTGAGAGTCAGTTAAGACAGGCCAGGGAGAGAGCTCAGTAGAATAAGCACTTACTTGGCAAAAGCAGGGTCCTGAGTTCAATCCCCGGTACTGGAAAAAGGAGGCCTAAAGTGTAGCTCAGTGGACTAAGTGCTTGCTTAGGGAAGCCCAGGGGCCAGAGTTTGGTCCCTGGCACTGCCTGCTGAGCCAGCGATTGAGTCTGGATGTGGTGGTACATATCTGTAATCTCAGCACTGGGGAGGCAGGAAAGAGGAGGATCAACTTAAAAAAAAAAGAAAAAAAAAAAAAAGGCTTGACAAATAGCGCAGCAGATTAAAACACCTTCAAGCAGGTGCAGGGGGCGCTGGTTATTTGATCCCTGGGCCTAGAATGCTGGCCCTGCACCTGAGGTGTGCTGACTCAGCAACTAAGGCTGGGCATGCTGGCACGCACCTGGAATTCCAGTTCTTGGGAGGCTGTCTGTAGACAGGCAGACCACTACGAGTCTGATCTAGTAGTGAGACACTAAACTGGAGACCCTTCCCTAAAATAACAAACAAGAAAGAACAGAAGGAAGTCAGTGTTGGGCTGGCCAGATAGTTCAGCAGACTAAAGCACCTGCATAGACAGAGTGTAGGGGCCAGGGTTTGATACCCAGTGTGCCATGGCAGCTCTGCTCCCAGCGTCCCTGAGAGGGCAATTGAGACTGGGTGTGGTGGCATGTGCCTGTGATCCCAGTGCTTGGGAGGCTGAAAACAGGAGAACCGCCACGATTCTGATCTATGCAGTGAGATCCTACAGACCCTGTACGAAATACATGTAAAAAAAGGAAGTCGATTTTAAGATCCCCAAAGAGTGTTAATTATTTCATATACAGAGATGACCAAACATACCGTGTGTGTGTGTGCGTGTGCATGCATGTTTATGCAGACATGTACGTACTCTCACACACAGAGCAAACACCAAAATAGCAGTTTGGTGAACAGACTTGCTGAGATAGCAGAGGGGTTGTGGATAGAAGTAGCTGACCCAGGTATGCATTGCACAAGTGAATCCCGGTCCCCCCAGAAACTAAGGCCACACTACAAGCACTGCTGGTTTGAAGGCAAGATGGAGCGTGCAAGGAAATACACAGGCTCTGCCCCCCGGGGAGTCAAAGGCATGCACAAGTACAGAGCACAAGGCACACGTACACAAGGCATGCACAAGTACAGAACACGGTGGCCAGCGCTTGCCTGCACTGAGCCCGGATCTCTGCCACAGCAGTTTCTGTTACACTAGAACATTCATAGCTCCTTGCATGGTATATGGAATTAGTCCCATTTTATACATGCTATATTAAATCCCAGAGAGTTTACCTAATTTCCCCCAAAGATTCACAGATGGGAACATGATTTATTTGTACTCCAGAGATCATTCTATGTTAGTTACGAATGAAGTAAAGTGATGCCGGATTAGCTGACATCCCAAAAAGAGGGAAATGGCCGTCACTTCTCGGGGAAAGTGGCGCTCAGCGGCACTATGAAAGGAGGCAGAAAGGAGAAGGGCAGGACAGGTAGCCAGAGGGGCTAAGCAAGGACAGGATGTAGAGCAGCAGGCACGGGCAGTGGAAAGGCCATGCTGACCCTACCGGCAAGGGTTCATCTGCTAGAATCACTGGGGCCACAGAGAAAGACGGGGCGGTGGGCTGGGGGTGGGTCGCTGGGTTGTTTTGGTAGCCAGGCAGCTAGCCTCAGAGCTAGCGACCTTCTGCAAAAGCGCCCTCCTAGAGGAGGGTAAGGGAGGTGAGACTTCGCCCTTGGTGCTGCCCTGCCACCCTATGGTGCCGGGAACAAGGAGGACAGAGATGAAGACTACAGTATTAGAAACATAATAAAGTAGGCTGGGGAGATAGCTCTGTGGCACAAGTGCCTGCCTGACAAGTCCGAGGTCGTGAGTTTGAACCCCAGTCCTGAAAAAAGAAAGAAAAAGAAACGTAATAAAGAAGAGGACGATGGCTGCACGCATAACCTTTAGCACCAATTGGTATGCACCATGCCCCCCAAGGAAGCCTTACCAGGGCTACACTTGTGGTAACAGCCCTGTAAGGTGGAAACTACTCCTAACTCTGCTTCCGAAGGAAAACCAAAGTCCTGAAAGGTAAAATATTTACCCATGATGCCACGATTTGTGAGTGGCAGGAAGAAAGAACTAGGGCTGGGAAACACGAAGCTCTTTTCCCAGCTGTGAGATTGCGAATGGGAGGAAGCCTGTAGGCTTCCCTCGGGGCTCCTGGCCCCGCGGCTCAAGCCAGAGGGGCCGCGGCCGCTGCGCGGAAGGTGCTGAGCCACTTGCTCACTGCAGAGCGTGCTGGGAACGTGCGCATGCGCGCTCCTCTGCAGAACCTCTTTATCATTTAACTATTTTCCCTTTGAATTTAACCGTGCTGCCTTCTGCACTGAGGATTACCGAAAGGCCACATTTGACATTCTTAATCCACCCATTTCTGAGTTATCTGAGGGCAGAGAAGGTACTGCGACAAATGCTTATAGTATTAACTCTGGATGTGCCGGCCAGAGGCGAGGGGGGAGTTCTCTTTCCTGCTGTGCTCAGACCCGGGGGAGGCTCTTGCAGCTGGACAGCACTAAATGAACCTCTGAGGTCCCTGGGCCTGTTATTTATTTGCACTGTGCTTAAAAATTGCCTACGGATAAACCATACAGCTACTCACAGTAGCTGGAAGATATTATTTCTCCCAGAAATTACTTAGCTGGGAGAACAGAACTCACAGGAAAATATTGACTTGACAGAAGCTAAGTTCTTGAGGAAATCTAACAAGTGTTTATTTTAAAAGTGCTCATTATGAGTCCAGGAAGGACTGGAGCAAGGAGCAGAGGCACTGCGCCTTGGGAATTACCCAAGCCTTCCCGTCACTGGGAGCAGAAAGCAGCAGACGTGGTGTCCTGTGCTGACAGCTAAGCCAACAATGAAAACAGACTTTGGCTTCTGTCCCCATGGATCTAAGACCGTAGATGTTTCCATAAAATTAAGGCCGCGTCATCTCCTCACCTGTATTCTGAATAACAATAGAAATTATAGGGAGTCCCAGCACAGACAGCCTTCAGGCGGACTGGTAGATCACATGAGATTTTTAACTTATTATTCATGGGTGTGGCTCTGGCAGTGAAGATGGAGGTGTCAGGATCACACACACACACACACACACACACACACACATGCACACACACACACACGCACAACCTTTATTGAAAACATGAAAGGTAGGTTCTTTGTTTAAAGTTAGCTGCAAGAAAAGCTTACAATTTTTAAACTTTTAATAATAAAAGATACAGGGTAAAGCCCTTCATCTTGGGGAGCATACAGTTGTTTTGAAAAGATTCCTACAGCTAAGAAAATTAGAGAACAATTCAAGGAAATACAGTCAAGCTGTCCTATTATCCAGTCCACCTCCATTAAATTTAAACACAGCTTCTGCCTTCTTAAGGGAGCAGCCTATTTCTAAGGACTTGGCATGAATTACTGGGAGGCACAGATGGGCACAAATAGTTTCTGCCAGCTATAAACGAGTGTTATCTGTTTAATAAATTAGGTCTCATCAGGAATATGTTATATGTCCCGAAAGTCATGTAAGTACATTTCTTTATAATTATGCCACCTTTGTATTTTATTTCAAAATACATTGACGTTGCTAGAGTTTACTCAAGTAACCAAAAGCCTATTATACTGAAGGCACAGGCAGGGATCTCTGGAGAGAATACAGCGAAAAGTGCAGTCCTGTCTGGCGCCTGCCCTCGAGAAGTTAGACTCTTCTGGACGATCCAAGGACAGATCCTTCAACATGGCAAGCTGTGAAAGTCCAGTGTGGGAGAGATGTGCTCCAGGGACAGTGGCCTGGGAAGCCGTCGGGATGAATAGGCTTAGCAACAGTTTGTTTCAACCAGTTAGGGGCAAAGGGTTGATCTGAGGCAAGCGCTGACTTTTTGAAAGAGCAAAATGCCCAAGCAGAGTGAGTGCATGAGACGTATGGAGATGCAATATCCTGAGGGAACAAACAGCTGCAAATTATTTTGCTCTTGGAAAAGGGGCACGCGGAAGAGCAAGGCAAGAGAGAGGGAGAATTCTCGGCTTCCTCAGTTGGTGGCGGCAGAGTTACAGGAGGCATGAAGGGCTTTTCTTTTCACTTGAGTGAGGGAGTAAATGGGATGCCCATTGCAGTAGGAATGAAGGCAAAGATAAATGAGGGAAAGAAGTTTTATATCTTTGACATTTAGAGGAGAAGGGCCTTCGTGTGGGATGGGTTGGAAGATCAATTCCCAAGTCAAATATTTTGTTGCAGAAAAAATCATTTTCAAAAACCTAAGTCCCTTCTGCCTAGAATTTGTGACATAGAAATTTCTGAGTGACCATTTTCCGATTTCCTCTCTTACAGTTTTTACTCCCCTTTCCCTTGTTAACACTTCCACCATCTCTTCCTTCTTTTTGCATCACTTAATTTCAAAACTGCAGGCATCCGAGTGCAGCAGACATACTCAAGAGTCTCCCAAGGTGCAGATTCTGCTGAAGCTGAGACCCAAGAGACCTGTAAGATGAGGTCGAGTGTGTTCAATCACTCTTCGGATCCCAGGCTGGCTCCCCTTTCAGGGGGTCCTGATTGCCTTGGGGAAAGGCGCGGTGTGCTTTCTTCCATGGCCAGCTTAATGACCCTATCCTGTTAATTGTCTTTTGCACAATAGTATCAACTGTTCATCCCCTGTCTCACAGTCAGCTGAGCTGCTCTAGGTGGACTCCACCAGAACCTGGCTAGCATGCAACTATATCAGGTCACGCAACATTGAAAGGGAACAGGAGGACGCAACATTCTAAAAATAAGTACAATTCCATGACTACACGGTAACTTTCTGGCATTATTTGCAAACCTGGAGGCCCACCACGTGGCAGGATAGAACATTGAGTTTTAGTAGTTGTGTTTAGAGTGGGGAAATGTAGAGCAGAGTGATAGTGGAGAGAGAACCTGCTGGAGAAGACATGTGACTTAGGGCTGGGGAGGTAGCTCAGTGGTCTAAGTGCCTGCCTGGCAAGTGCGAGGACCTGGGTTCAATTCTTCCACAGGCCATGCTGGTCCTGGAGTCCTTGGTGTGCCTGCTGGCTACCGATACCGAGTGTGGTGGTAATCCCAGCACTGGGGAGGCTGAGACAGGAGGATCACTGTGAGTCTGAGCTGTATGGAGAGACCCTATATCAAATGAGTAGGAATCCCATTCAAATAGATAAATAAGTAAATACAAAAACTTTTAAAAAATATGACTTAGCAACCTGCATTATTTGTCCACTCATTAATTATTTGTTATTAACATATCGAGCATTTAGAAAGAGCTGAATGACCTCGCTTCATGTGGAAATTTAGAAAATGAATAAGAGCTCAGCAGGTGTGGTGGTACACGCTGTCAGCCTAGCACTTTGGGAGGCTGAGGTAGGAAGATCACGAGTTTGAGTCCAGCCTGGGGAACTGTATTGACTTAGCTAGGCAGTATTTCAAGTTTTTCAAAAATGGCTAGGGATGTAGCTCAGTGCAAAGGCCCTTGATTCAATCTCCAGCACTGAGAAGCGAAAGTGCGAGAACTGGAAATACCAGAAAAATGAGCAGAGTTAACTCAAAGGGTTATGGGTACTGGGAGTTAGAGGGACACTTGTTAGAGACAGCTAAGTTAGGTGGAAATACTAGAGGCAGTGAGACAGGGCCAGGCTCTCCAAGTAGCCAGTGCAGAAAACGGAGCACCTTGCAACAGTGGAGGAGACAGTACCTCCGCTGAGGGCCAGACCTCACCACGAAAGATGATTCCATGACCCCTATACTTCCTAAGGACAAGCATTAGGGATTGGTATTCTGCAGAGGTGCTGATCACCCTGAGAAAGCACAGAAGAGCCGTCAACCCAAACCCCTAAGGCAACGCCCCTCTTCCGTAGTCACACTCACTTGCTACATGGCTCGTGTCCCCATTGGATCTTGAGCTAATCAATTTTACCTTAGCAAGTATGCTCTTAATCTTATTGGTTGACCTGGTTTTTGTCCCACCTTCTGATCTCCCTTTTTCCCCATCTTTGACCCGCCTCACATCATGGTTTTACTATAAACAGTCCTTAAAGCGCTGGCCAGAAACCTCAGTGGATTAAAGTGCCTGCAAGCAGGTGCAGGGTCCAGGGATTCAATGTCCAGGGCCTATTGTGCCAGTCCTGCCCCTGGGGCACACTGTGACAGCAATTGAGAGACTGTACATGACGGTGCATGCCTGCAATCCCAGCTCTTGGGAGGCTAGAAGCAGGCGGATCACTACAAGTCCAAACTAGTAGCGAGACCCTGAACATCCTGTTAGACCCTTCCCTAAAATACCAAAAAAAAAAAAAAAAAAAAAAAAAAAAAAAAAAAAAAAAAAAAAAAAAAAAAAGTCCTTAAAAATGCAGGGTCCTTGGCCATCCACTCAGGTGCCCTGCTGTCTCTCTCTGAGATAGAAACTTTCCCCAATACATGTATTCTGCTCATAACCTCCAGTGTTCCTAGAATTCATTTTTCCATTTTAGAAAGCAGGAACTCCTACCTGACATCTGGAATGCTGGGAATTTCCCTCCGATGTATCACAGCCGGTCAGCCTCCAGGGTCCTCTGGGAAGAGTGGAAAGTGCAGATAATGACCATAAAAATCCTCACGGGAAGTGACATTTAAACCACCATCTCCGTGGCGTTACACAGCCATGAGGTAGCTGGTATTGGTAGGGAAAAAGGTGGGGAATGGGAGGAGGGGAACTAGAGGCAGAAGAACATGCAGAGACGTGGGCACGGCTCTGTTTTGCACATCACGGATCACTTCCACAGAGACCTTGTCAAATAATTTGCAGCTGTTTGTTTACTCAGAGTACTACATCTCCACACGTCTCACGGCACTCACTCTGCTTGGGTATTTTGCTCTTTCAAAAAGATGCTCCATGTTTTTAGCTTTGACTTTGTTCAATGTTTGAGCCTCCATAGTTTAGCTGGACTCAGGGTTACAACCTCAAGGGACAAGAGACTTTGTCAAAAGTGACCTCTAGCCCTTATATGCCGTGTCTCAGGGTTCAGCACTGTGCGTTGTGTGTGTCCTGAAGCACAGGACAGAGAGTTAGGATGATAATAAAGAGTTGCAGATAGCAAAAAGGGCCCAGAAGTCCAGAAGAAGGAAACAGAAATTTGTGTCAGTCCTCAAATTCCTTACAAATATAATTGATGGAAAAAAAACATGCTAACTTGAAATAATTAAAGAGTATTTGCAAAACAGCTTTCAGCCAACTGCTGAACTCATTCTTCCTACCAGTCTGAGTGGTAGGGGAGGCTCTGCGTGACTGTGTGCATCTGTACAGTAACGCAAAGGACACTTGGCAGAACTAGCTTTGAATGCCTGTTGCGACTGTGTGTGCCGTGTGTGTATGTGTTTGGTGTATGTGTATGTACAGGGTATTGCACTCAGGTGTATTGTACTACTGAGATTATATATATATATATATATATATATATATATATATATATATATATAATTGTGGCTGGCTCAGCATGCCCTGAGGGTGGGGCTGGCATAGCATGTGGTGCTGGGAATCGAACCACCATCCCCATGATTGCCTAAGCTTTTCTAAGCAGGTGCTTTATAGCACTGAACCATCTTGCTGGCTCTTTATTTTTATATTTTTGAGATGGCATTTCAGTAAATTACTCAGGCTGACCCTGAACTAGAGACCCTCCTGCCTCAGCCTCCTGAGTATCTGAGATTATAGGCAGGGACCACGGTAGTCAACCTGCTCTGTGCTTTGTCTAGGCAGTCGGAAAGAGCATAGAGGCCCGGGCAGTGAAAGTCGAAGAACAACCCAGGTAAAGGCTGTGTTCTGCGACTCTGTGTAGACAGGATGCACGAAGTCCAGGCAGTCCTTGGCTGAGTGACCAGCACAGCAGAAAATCCAGTGCCCATTTGTTTGCTTGACTTAGAATTGACATTCATAGAAAGATTAAAATTTTAAAAAAGGACTTAGTTCTTTGGCAAACCAATAACAAGCTTTGGGATTTTGCTTTAAACATTTTGAATAATCCTATTAGGAGCTTAGAAAAATGGGGTTATTTTAATGACAGAGTATATATATCCGTGTATTTCCTATCCCCCAGTATCTGAAGGAGATTATCCACACCAGCTGAAGTTGACTCTTTCTCTGGGATTATTCCTGTCACCAGGCTTGGAGAGGCAGGAGCGAGCCACGAGCCACGTCCTCTGCAGCTGGGTCCACCGGCTAATACTTTGTGTGCCCGGTGGCCACATAGCCCTTGGCCTTTTTCTCTTTGGTGTCCACACATTTCACGCTCTGTGGAGCAGGTGCAGAGCCCAAATGCCCACACTTCCGTCTTGATTCTGGCTGTGAAACTTCACCCTACAAAATGGGAATAATTTTCAAGTCATGAGATTGTGTGAAGATTAAGCACCGCTATGGAAGTGGAGGTGCTATTTTTGTCAAGTCAGCTGGCCTGCCCAGGATCAAGTGGGTTTTATTTTCTGGTCTGCATCCAGTCATCTGTGGAGGTGTAGGGGGCGAAAGAAGACTTGCTCTTATTTTTCTCCCAACCTTAGATCCTGGCCAATGAAGATTATGGAACTAACCCACTTAATATGGAAAATTGTTTATGAATAAGAGTCGCGTAATTTGGGGGGGAAGAATTAGTGATGTGCGTAGGGTTTTCTTAGCAATCCTCTCTATGTCACCTACTGTCATAGTTTGTGTCTAGTTGTCCCCTCAAAGCCTCATGCAGTCATGGGGTGGGGACTTCTAGGGTTTGAGACTAACTCATGATCCACTGGGATTATGTGTTTTAGTACTGCTAGGGTGATGGCTCTTGGTACTGCTGGGATTATGGGTGTGGACTGAGACAGATAGCCTGAGGCAGAGAACCTCAATATAACATAAGAGGGAGACAGAGAGGGACTCTCTCAGTGGCTCTCTGTTGCCCTGGTTGGTCAGTTGCCTCTGTTGACATTTTGTTGCTGTTCCACGCCACGAACTGGATGCTCTCTGCCCTGTTCCACTCAGCCTTGGGCCAGCCAAATATGGACTGAAATCTCCAGTAACTGTGAACTAAATAAACCTTTCCTTCCTTCATTTTGGGTGCTGTGTATTTGTCCCAGCAAAGAGAAGAGTAACTGAGGCACTTACACTCCCCTTTGTCAGATCTCAATAATTGTCTCATCCCTGGATCAGAGAAATACAGAGAAACAGGCCTGAATTTCTTCCAAAGCCTTCCAGCCTCACTGTTGTTGTTACTTCAGAGATATGACTTGCGTGCTGCCGGGACCACTTCTATATGGTGTGACGATTTGTACCCCCCAGGAAATGAACAAGTCTTGGCAATTGCCATGCCTGGGGCTGCAGCGGCACCCACAAGAGAGGAGCTGAGAGTCAAAAGATCCAACAAGAAACTCCACTTACGGATTTTCAGAGAGGAGCCATTGGCTACTGAACTCTTTTCTGATTATAGCAGACGACAGATGTGTTGCTTAGATATATTTATATTTCCCATTGTGAATCTTTAATTCAGTTGGTTCCAGAGGTGAAGAAAGCGTTGTGCGATATTAATTCATACTCAAGGAAATCGTTGGGGAGGTACACAGATGCTCGTTGTGCTCTGGAAACATAAAGCTTGATGAAAACAAGGTAAAATTGCACTTTTGCTAGAAGACTGGGTAAGTGTTCTAGCACAAGTAGGGGGAAAAAGAGAGCATGCAGGTCTCTATGTGCTAGATGGACAGCAAATGGAAGAAGAAAAGAGCTGTGCAGGGAGAAGAGAAAGATCACGAGGGGACAGGGCCCCAGAAAAGGGAGAGGAGGAAGGAGAGACACAGGATGCAGAGGAAGGCTGAGGCAGAAGATGGAATTGACGCACAGTTCTAGACGGTTACTGGCTGCAATACTGCTTTTTTTCTTTCTTTCTTTTTTTTTTTTTTTAACGAACTCATCAAATGTATTAATCTTTTTACCAAGTTCCCTGTCAACTGGATAACCATAGCAACCTAATAGTGTATTATTTGCTCCTGGTGGGTAGCAATTCCTGGAGGTGGCCAGAGGGCGAACAGAATAGATGGAAGTTCCAATGAGACCCTTAGGGAGAGGCCTCCACTCAGGGTGAGGAAATCACCAGTGTACCCTGGCGATGCTGGATTCTAAACCTGTGATCTGGCCAGATTGTGGCCATCTGGACTGAGGCACCAGATGGCGTGCAAAGCAGGGACGAGGTAAGGGAGAGACTTACTTCTGCTTGGCCCCATCTAGCCTGCCTCAGGGCTCAGCCACACACCACCGCACAGGACACAGTAACGGAAGAGTAAGCAAGAGCATTTGTTATTTCTACCCAGGCAGAAAACGAACAGCAGCAAGAACAACAGAAGATTCGATGTTGGAACAGCCCGCGGAACGCAGGCTGCAACCTCGGTGGTACTGATTGAGTGCACCTGTCTATCTTCATTTTAAACCATGAGCTTGAGCGCTGTCAAGTTTACAGGATTATGGGTTTAATTGGATGCCTGCGTTTTACTAGATGTAAGTGAAATTTATGGCTGTAGAGTTTGTGGTGCCAAGGTTTCTCTCAGCCACTGCTCCCCAGCAGAGAAGCTGAGACTCCCAGAGCCAATCAGCATGAGCTCAAGGCTTTGCGTGCAAGGAAAGAACCTCTGGGGGATGCTTGCAGGCTGGGGTCACCGGGAGAGCAGACCAGGTGATAGCAACCATGAGCCCCTCAGCCTCTCAGCTCACTGGGCTCATCTGATGCTAAAAGGAGCTGGTAACAGGCATCCTGGAGAGACTATTGATATTTAGTTAGAGCTGCAAGCACTGGCAATGGGCAGAAACCAGCTCAGTGGGATGCACACTGCTGCCATGAAAGGCTTTTAGGAGAGCCTGAGGACTTGGGCAACAGAAGGATGGATGCTTCAATATTTGAACCGAAGAGGTTGGCCCGCTCATCATCCACTCTTTAATAATATCTTATGGCAATTGAAATTATTGCTTCATGTTTTGAAGGTGTGATTGCTCTAATTCATTCATCCTCAAAGCAGCTATTCCTCCGCTTAGTATTTCAGTCATTAATAGCCTAGTAGGTGTCTATTCCCTGGGCTTTGAGGTTAGGGTGGGGGATTTCTTATATCCCTCTAGGAAATGTATTGTTTGCTCTTGGTCACAAAGAGATCTGGTTGGAGCCACGTACAGCGTTTTGTAGAACTTTTGTCAGGGTCAGCCATGTGGATGAGTCATGGCCATTGCTTGACCAGTTTGCTCTCTGTGAAAGCCTGAGAGAACGTTTTCTCTCTAGGTGACTCTCCTTAGGTACACAGTACATCATTGATTCCTTTCCTCTGTGGCCCCATAATCTCCTTGAACAGAAAATTTGAGACACCACTGAGCTATAGGATGTTACAGTACAGGTTTTCTTATGTACAGGGTCCTCACTAACCTTGAAGGGTCAGGGTCAAAATATTGGCTATCCTTGTAGCCCTTCTTTTTCTCTAATTTTTTGTTCTGCAAACTTAAGTTGTTAACCCTCTAGAAGATAAGCTTAGTGATACTATTACTCTATAGCATAGGTACTTGGACTTATCATCACTGTCTTTCTGGCTATTAAATGCTTTAGACTTATCCTGAGGGGATTTGAATGACCTTGTCAGATAAAAAAAAGTTACATGTTTTACTATATAGGCCTTGCTTTAACTTGGCCTTAAGCTATCCAGCAAAAAATTTTAACCATCGGGCATAAAAAGTAAAGACAGATTAGTATGCTGAGCTGTAAAAGACTCAAGTCTACAGCTTCCAACATTGCCAGTTCTGCTGATAACCCGCTGCTACTATGGTATATTGGACTATACATACAACTACTTTCTCTTATTTCAATTAGAAGAAATATTTGCACCAAGAATGTTTAGAAAAGTTATCATGTCTGCATCTTGTACTCTGAACAACTACTAAGAAAACAACAATATGCATTGTATAAATTATTGTGGCTGTCCTACTAACATGTTGTGAAACTGTCTCATTGTAATTTCTTATTAGTAGTAATTAAAAAATGACACTGAATCATCTTTTAAAAGGGAATTCCATTGAGTCACCTTGAATGAAAAATTAAAAAGTCTTGAGCAAATGTTTCAACCAAGCCTAAGGACAATGGTGGGCCCTCCAAAAATGTTGGGAGCAAGCCCGACACAGAAACAGCTCTGAACGTCAGCGACTGTCCATGGTATTATTTGAAATTGATGAAAATTATATTATTTGGCAAAAAAATCAGGAAATCAAGTACACATAATGACAAAACAAACAAGAAATCTGGTTGGTACAGAGTCAGAACTCAGATATCTTTGTTGTATGTGCTATGAGTCGGTGCCTTTTTAACACCTCCATGTAAGGGGTCTTCAGGAGGTGCAAGCGTATCAACATTACGCACCACAGATGCTCCTTGCTTGGTTTTCATCCTTCTTGTTATGCTAGCATCTACATTTGAGAGTGAGGGAGGCAGAGGTCTTAAAAAGGTCTCATGTGCAGATGTATTTGTGTGGAGGCTGCTCTTGAGGTTTAGCCATATCAGCGACTGAAGCTGACCTGTTCAAATATTTCTTAGATTCTGCTGAGTCTGATTGTAATGGTTCCAGAGCTAAGGAAATTAAACTAC
The DNA here is from genome assembly GCA_004027025.1 of Myocastor coypus. Taxonomy (NCBI): domain Eukaryota; kingdom Metazoa; phylum Chordata; class Mammalia; order Rodentia; family Myocastoridae; genus Myocastor; species Myocastor coypus. The sequence continues at coordinate 114,206 of PVJA010000237.1, read as the reverse complement.
AAAAAGACCATACATAAAGAGGAACTGGTTCTCCATTTTGGTGAGCAGGACACAGCGCTCTCATAACTTGTTTCCAAACTTTTAAGTTTAAAGCAGCCTTTCTCTTAGGCCAAAACCAAAAACAATGCCTTTTCATATGGGACAATAATTCCTCGAAACTCTTTGCTTTCACCTTTACCCTCTGATCCCTGGAGTATCACCTGAATAAGACAGTTGTATTCATTTTCTACTGAGGGGGAGTTTCCCATTACTCTGAGCTCTTGCCGGTGGCCTCACCTCCTCTGGGCATACATTTCTCATGTGACCAGGCCTCTCTTAACTCACTCCTGGTGGTCTTCCATGCACTGCATGCACGCCACTTGTATGTTTAATGTTGGTGCTGAAAGGAGCGAAGAGAAGACCTGATGAAGGTAGCTCGGAGGACTCACTCCCTCAGTCAGCTCAGAACCCCTGAAGCAAATCAGCTTTATTCGGAGTAGTGAGCATCACCTCGTGCACAATCTTAGTAAAGGAGGACCATATGTTTAGTCACAAATGTGATCACACTCTCTATTAACTTCCATCCTTTCCCTATTATCAGCTTCACACAGGGGTCAACCATTAGCATTCCAAGCAAGGGAGAAAGCAACAAGCAGAGAGCCCTCAGGTGAAGCTGCTATCTATCACCTGGAGTCCCAGCTTTCCCAGACTCCCTTATCCCAGCTTTCCGGGATTACACTCCGTTTCTTGAAATGCTACTTAGGCTACATATCTTACTCTTCATTTGGAAAGAACTCAGTCCTATGGTTGATGAGTAGAGTCTGAGGTAAGAAAACAAGTCAAGAAATGCTTATGACTAAAAGAGTTATCTTAGACTTCTAATGCAGGTCAGAAAATCAAAGTACTCATTCTCTAGTTTTAGTTGGTTTGGGCCATGTCACAGATTAAGTGGTTTCCAGAAAAGTGAGAAATTATGCCAATCATGTGGTGCTTCTAATCAAAGACAACCATACCCTGCTCAGCGAGATTCAATCCCAGTTTTTTTTTTTTTTTTTTTTTTTTTTTTTTTTTTTTTTTTTTTTTTTTTTTTTTTTTTTTTTTTTTTTTTTTTTTTTTTTTTTTTTTTTTTTTTTTTTTTTTTTTTTTTTTTTAATAATAGAAACCTAGTGCTTGCTTAGGAAGTCACATCAGAATAAAGTTTCTTTGGGTGAAGGTTAGATTAAGATAGCAAATACTCACCATTATAAAGGATTTTAACAAAGTAAAAGCAGTGAATATTTGAAAGGTTAACTATTTGCTTGGTACTGCGTAGTGCTTTGCATGTCATTTGCTTCTTTAAATATCCATTTAATAGATGAAGTTTAGAAAGTCTATGTAATTCTCCCACTGCTTAGAACTCCCATATGGGCAGGACTGGGATTTTAGGCTGCTTCAATGTGATCGTATAGAACCTATGCCTTGAGTTATATATGAGGTCTACACTATACTCTCCCATGAGGTGCACAATATATAGAAATATCCTGAGATGGGTACCACTGTCCTTTCTTTTATGTATCTGGTACAGGGTCCCACTATGCAGGTCAGACTCCTAGTGATCCTCTTGTTTTCAGCTTGCCCAGCCTCCCCAATCCTGGGGTTATAGGCTGTCACTATCTTCAGTGTCTATTGCTGGCTCAGCATGCCCAGGGGTGGAGCTGGCCCAGCATGTGGTGCTAGGCATTGAACCCTAGTCCCTGTGCTTGCCTAAGCAGGTGCTTAGTCCACTGAACTATCTCTCCAACCCGGTACCATTGTCTTATAAATGTACCAATGACACATTATTTGAAAAAGAATTGAAACCTTCCAAATACTGGCTCATCAAATTCACAAATGTAGGCCTGCAGAAAAAGAGATAAACTGAAGGAAATCTGGGATGGATAAAGCATGGGCAAACTTGGCTGCCAATCTAAAGGGCTTGGATTTGATTTGACAGCTGTACAGAGCCTCCACAGGCTCTTGAGCAGAAGGGCTTTGTGGGGAGAGCCTCACTGTATGTGAACCAAGGCCCAGGGAAGGGGTAGTGAAAAACTCTGCTAGCAGCTAGCTTGCGTGTTCAGGCCAAGCTGTGGGCTCAGTGAGGGATGCCCTGAGAAGTAAATCATCCTACAAACAGGATCAGATGACAATGGCGAGAGGCGTGGTTTGGGGGTCTGAATGTAGATGTTGGGCCTTAAGTCTGTAAAATCTATGGGAGGTCTTGTAACATTTTGGCAACTCCAGACTAGAAACAAGGAAAAGGCAGGCATCAAAATATGCATTTGCATCTGCTTTCCTAAAAGCGCTGGTAAAAAGGTGCTTAAGAAAAGGACGGGATTCATGGGACCGGGCAGCAAAAGACATCATTTTAGATGTCTATTTTTGGCAAACAGAAATTGAAAATGAAAAGGAAAGTAAGAGAATAAGATTCAAATGGGATGGAATTTCATAGGAAAGAGGTTTATCAGAGTTCAGCCGCTTTAGAAAGGTAAGGGAATGAGGACTGAGAAACAACCGCTGGCATCCATGGTCTGGAGTTCACTAGCATCCTTAAGTGAACCCGTCTGAGAGCTGGTGTGGGAGACACTCTTGCAAAGGGTGAGTGAGTACGTAGGCAGTGAGGATACGCACGCACTTCTGTTGCCTGGGTGGGGACTACAGAGTTGTTGAGGGGGTAGAGTAGCTGCTGAAAGAAAGCAAGAGATGGGTAGCCAGGGGGCAGAGGAAACTTTATTTAGCAGATGAGGCGAGGGAAACATATATGTGAGTTAAACAAGAATAGAGAGGAAAGAATAATTGGTGCTGTAGGACAAGGTGGAGGCTTGGTAGAGTAAGATCTTTAAGGAAGAAAAAAAAAACAGTAGTGGAGAAAAACCTAGGTGGTGAGTTGGGTTTTAAGAAGAAGCCCGGTTGCTTCTATTTAGGAGCTTTGAATGGGAGGATAATCAAAGAACAGCACTGTGGGCTTCCGGCCTCCGGCTTCCGGCAGATTATGTAAATATTGTCAGGATCATCTGCTAGAACATGAGTGGGTTGGTTGAGTGAGGAAACAGAGTTCAAGCAGCTTCCAGGGGAAACGCAATGAGTCGAGATGGATAAAAAGACTTCTAGAATGGAAATGCCAACTGAGTTCACTGTTCAATTAAAATGCCTAAAAAGACTTGTGGTTAACAAACATTATACATTTTCATGAAAACAAAACAAAACAAAAAACAAACCTTTTATTGAGCCAAGGACCTCATACATACGAGACGTGTCCTCTACCCTGAGTTACACCTGCTACTAGGCTCAACAGTCTTGCAAGAGGAAGACAGAAAGCAAAGTCTAGCTTCCCAAGTTGAGGACATCAAGGAAAACCTCCTGGAGAAAAGGCAGAAGATACGAGTTAGCACAGCCCTGGGTGAGTAGGGAGAGGCACCAACCAGGAATGGCGCCATGGGGGTTGGTAAGGGGCAGGGCTCCTGAGGCTGACGCCAGAGCACAGCCTAGCGGCAGTGGTAAGGAAGGCAAAATTGCAAGGGAGCTATTCGAGGTTCAAGACCTGAGTGGTAGAAAGCGAGTAGTGATACACGGCTGCGGTGGCGAACAGTCCAGCCAGTCTCTGAAGAAGGCATAGATATGCCGTCCCCTCCTTGCTCATGAGGGTTATCAGTATTACCATTATTGTTATTGTTGTTTAAGACTGTATACAGGAAGGAGTTTTATCAGGGAAAGAAGCATGCTTCAATTTCTATAGTCCTATGAGAGGCAACATTTAAAGAAAGTATTAAGGATGTAAGGGATTTTGTACATATTAGCACTGGGGTTCTAAAATGTGCCCTGGTTCTGCTCCTGACAGGAGCTGCCTTTAAGAGCCCAGGAACCTGGCTGGGTGGGGAGGGAACTGAGACTGAGGAAACAGGAAGTGCTTCCCGCTGGGCTATTAGGAGTAAATTATGCAGTGAAGGAAGCCTGGGATTGAATGTTAGGGTAGAGGCAGAAGCGCTCTTGATCCCAGCATTTTCCTCTGTTTTTGTTTAATTTGCCATTTGACGAGCTAGAAAGTGCTTTTCTTTCTTTTGATGAGAATTAGAAGGCATAGCTTTGCACTGGAAAATGTTAAGTTTAGAATGTAGGAGTCTTGTGCCCTAGTTTTACCAAAAAGAGCTTTCGCTCTGTTTTATTCACCTTGCACGTTTATAAACGTCTTTTTAAAATTATGTATTCATTTGGAGGCAAATGCATGAAACTATCTGTAGTGACAATCCTCACCCGTGCTTCTGCCCTGTAGAGTGTCAGATGGCAAAGAGATGGGGTGGCTTTGTGAGCTGTCCACTAGAAAAGGAGAATCTGTTGGGCAAAGCTGCAATACAGGCAGCAGGAAGCAGCAGGGCTCTTGGAAGAGCTTTTTTTTTTAAGGATTTATAGAGTAGAAAATATTTTCAAATGTTGAAGGTAGATTTTTTTTTGATGGAGAGAAGTTCAAGAATAAAAGACATATCTTTTGTTTTGAAATATATGTTCTAATTGACGCCTAATAATTGTACAGAGTGATACTTCAATATGTGCAACCATACGTGGTAGGCCAGGGTAATTAAGCTGGGTAATTTGGTATATCCTTCATCTTAAACAGACATCATGTTTTGGTGCCATTTTTTCAAACAAGCATTTATAAAGAAAATAAAGAGATTTTTAAAAAAGCAGTATTTAAGAAAACTTGTTATAAAAATTTTAAACATTAAAAGAAGGTTGGAGGAAAGGGATAAGAGATGTATAGTGTGCCTCACGAGAGTCAACTGGGGAGAAAATGTTTTCTCAGACTTTCACAGAGAGCAAACTGGTCAACCAATGGCCATGACTCGTCCGGATAGCTGACACTGACAACAGCTCTACAAATCACTGCATATGGTTCCAAAGTTAATCCTGAGGAGATTTGATCTTGGAAAGTACAAATGATGAACATTTTGTTAGACAGGTCTTGCTTTGGCTTATACTTGACCACCCAGCAGAAAAGCTGAATTACGATGCATAAAATGCAGAGATAGATTAGTACAATGAGCTGTAAGAGGCTTGAATCAATAGCCTTCAACATTGCAGGCTTCACTGGTAACCCACTGCAATTATGAAACTTTGTACTATGTATACAACTACTTCCTCCTAGTTCAAAGAGAAGAAAACTTTTTCTTCTATTTCTTCTTCTTCTTTTTTTCTTTTCTTCTTCTTGTTCTTTTTTTTTTTTTTTTTCAGAACCAATATCGATTAGAAAATTTGTCACGTCTACACCCTGTGCACTGTATAACAGTTGTGAGGACAACAATATGCAGTGTCTCAATTATTGTGAATCTGCGACTAACATGTTTTGAAATTCTCATATTGTTATCTCTTATTAAAAGTAATAAAAATGATATCATGTCTACATCTTGTCTTCTGAATAACCACTATGAAGACAACAATATACAATGTATTACTTATTGTAACTGTCCTACTAACCTGTTTTGAAACTATTCCATTGCTATTTTATCTTTTCTTCCCATTAAAATGCATAAAAATTCAAAAAACTAAAAAAAAAATAAAGAAGGTTGGTAAAACAGTTCCCCAGGTAGGTTGGATGATCAGCAATGGTTTTTGTGAATTTGTTTAATTACCTGGCTATTGCGCCCATTTAAAGCCATGCAAAAGTAAAAATGACCTCCTTGATGTCTTTAGCGGGCATCTCGTCCCCCAGATCAAGGATGGTTCTTGATAACTTTTCTGTTAAACAAGCCAGCCCAAACATAGTGGTAATATGTCAATTAAGAGCATTATTTCAACAAGCATGAGAATTATTAGGAACACACAAACACACACACACACACACACACACACACACAGAGGGGGAGAGAGAGAGAGAGAGAGAGAGAGAGAGAGAGAGAGAGAGAGACAGAGAGACAGAGAGACAGAGAATTATCCCTGAGCCATGATATTTGGGATTTTAGCAGAAAATATTCTAGTGACAAGGACATCAGAGAAGCCCATGAATGACTCAAGGTCAAAATTGAAGTGAACCTATAGACAGGAACACCACAAATGGCCCCCGTCTGTGGCTTGGGCATCACATAGCACTGAGATTTGAGCCCTGAGAGGAAGCACCCCAGCAAAGATCTTTACATAGAAGGATGTTCTAGAGGCCTGGGTGGAATCTTCATGGCCTTGTGTTGTAGCCAGGATTGACAGCATCTTTCTGGCTGATTCCTGTTGGTCAAAACAGGTGCAAAAATGGTCCCATTCATGGGAAGAGGACAGAGATTCCCTTTTCAGTGTTATGTGAAGGGCTACTGTTTGGTTACTTTTGAAAATCACCACAGAGGCAATGTCCTGCATACCACAAAGTTCTCATACTAACGAAAAATTATTTCTAACTTGCTTTTAATAGCAACATTTTCCAATTATCTTCAAAATGGCCTAAATAGCTGATTTTTTCCCCCCAAATTGGGTTCTGGCTGAGGACAAATGATGAATCCCTTACTCTATCCTTTAACTTAGAGTGATTTTTCAAAGAAATGTTCAGGTATAATATCCATTCTCTATGTCCCCAAGTACAGTGAAACTCTGAAGAACTCTGAATGCTTTCAGGAACAAATCTGCAATTTGCAACCTGTTTTGGATACAGTAAGTAAACCGAGACTGGTCTCTAATTAGACCGATTGCATTTGGATTGCTCATGCATTCAATAATGACTTACTGAGGGCCTATTATATTCCAGGCACTGCGGTAGGTACTAGGCATGTCCAAGACAATCAATGAAAACAAAATAAAATCAAAGAAATAGAATTCGGAGAGTCAAAGAACTCTTGATCAGTGAGGATGGAGAGAGACCCTATAGCCCCGTTTTCATAGAGCCAGACATCTGATGGAGTACAGCAAGGTTAGCAGGAGTCCTAGAAGAGAGAGAGGGGAGGTTCTGGGTTGTGAGGAATCTATTCAGTGTCAAATGCGGCACGGTTGTCTGTAGACAAGTCAGAAAGCCTGTGTCTTGAGCAACACAAAGCAGGCAGAGTGCACAGAATGATGAAGAAAGGGCATAGAGCGCTGTGCGAAACAGGAAGTCACAGCGCCGCGGTGCGTTTGTTTCTTCTCTCTTTGCTGGGCTCTTCCTTTCAGGGTTGTCTCCCACATCCTACTCTGTGTCCCTGGGTCCTGAGCCTTGCGAGTCTCTCTGGCCTGGACTGTCACCCCAATTGGCTTATTTCAAAGAGTTTAGGCAGCCCCGTCGTCGTTGTCGTCGTTGTCATCGTCATCGTCGTGCACTCAGACTTATTTCTGGGTCCAGACACAAAGCCTGTGCCTTTTACGGCCCCTCTTTGCTTGCCTTCCTTTGGGTTTTTGTTGTGGAAGCTGATGGTCTTCACCGACACTGCCATTTTGGACGCCATCTCTGCCACTCACTAGGGAAGCTATAAAGCCCAACTCTTTTGCATGGATCTCTGTAGTGACACTTCTGACCCCCGGGCTGTTAGAAGTACTCATTAGATCTCTTTAATTAAATATGGACACACATCATGCCATCAAGCCAAAAAGAGTGAGAGAGAGAGAGAGAGAGAGGGAGAGAAAGAAAAAAATGATAGAAAAATACAAATCTAACAACGGTTCCTGCACCTAATTAAAAATCAGGCTGTCTTTGCCTCAGAGCAAGCTGGGGACAGTGCTTTTATCTTGGGCACAGCTATGGGACCCCTGGTGCCAAAGCCCAGGGGGCAGGGATGTGAGAGTTTGGATGTGTCAAGGGGGCTGAGCTTTTTTGGGGGACACAGGCTCTCTGCCTTCCCAGTAGGTGGGATCTAATTTCAGTTCTCTGTATGTGATTAAAGGTGAGGACAAGCTTTCATTTTCTTTCATCCTACTTTTCAAATGTTCTTCCAGTGAATGCCATACAGTGATATCACAGGTAAACAGAACGTGAGCACAGTGGGAAGATCTCCCCAACGAGCACCTCCTAAGAGCTCAAAGAAAACGAATTCCATGCATCAGATGCTGATGCGCAGCGCAGGGAGGAAGTGCAGCCGCAGATTGGCATGGGGCACAGAGTCAGTTTCCTGGAGAGTCTTTATTCTGTGTTGAGCTGAACATGGAAAATAACCTCCGTAAGTAGGAGACATCCTCACTGACCTTCACATAGTCTTGGTCCTTAGCCCTCAAATTGTCCTCTTCCCTTCTCCTGATCTCATCTATACCCTGCTCTTGCTCCCAGGGCAACGCGGTAGACTCTCTCTACCTCTGCACTTGAGCTCCTTTCCTATGTGAACCTTGAAACAACTTCTCTGTGCTCAACTGAAGCAAACAGCTTCAGTGTTGGAAGCTACGGAATTTTTACACTGCAGAGATAATCTTGTTCTTGGAAGGCAGAACTCAGGAGAGTGGCTGGGAGTGAATTTGTCCTGAAGCTGTATCTGCCTTGGAAGCCTTGTGCCAATGGGGCACTTGTCCCCCGCGTGCCGCTCTCAGGTAAACCGGGAATTCTGGAGCCCTTTTAAAGACTTGCTTAAAGTGAAAAGGAAGAAAGGAAGATTTTTTTTTCAACTCTGGTTTTCCTCTCATTTTATAATTCCATTTCTTGTGCCGTATAGGAGCTTAATGGAGAATGAGAAAGGAGGAAAATTATGGCACAGATTTGCCATATTTGCTGCCAGCTCTTGGGCATAAGAGCCGTTGAATCTATTGAGATCCCTCAACCATAAACACTTGCATGTTGCAAATAATTATTAAACCCTGCTAGGTGCCAGGCTATGTCTCAAATGCTGAGAACTCAACAACAAATAGAGGAAACAATGCCCCTTCTCTCATGGAGTTTACACTAGTATCTGGAGCCAGACGACAAGGCAAATACCGAGATAGGTGAAATGTCACGTATTAAAAAATGTCAAGGAAATGAAACAAAACAGGCAAAAGGATGAGAAGGACGGACCTGCTGGTGGAGACAGCATGGTTGAGAAGGTCTATCAGGTGTGTGCAAAGCCTACTGTGGATGAGGTCACAACTACATGAATGCCTATAGGAAGAAAAGTACTGGGTACTATGGCCACCATGTGCAAAGGCACTGAGGCTGGTACCCGAGGCCATTGATGAGCGACTGTGTCTGAATTCCTCTACTTGATGCTAAGCAATCAAAGATGAGTTGAGAACTTTGCTACTGCCTTAAAAAGTACCTACGTTTCCATTGTAATATGTAAAGATTTTGCAACTGGAGAAAGAAAATAATTGATTTCTATCTGTCATATTGATAGTTTGGTGGTAATTAAAACAATAAACTTAGGAAAATGGGATTTTGGATTATAGAAAGTCCTCTAGAGGCACCAATGCAGATCACTTTTTCAGGGCTTTGAACATTTCAGGATGGAAGATAGCCACAGGGAGGCAAGAGGAAAAATGAGGAGAGTAACGATTTACGAACCTACCACGTAAGTAGTTGGAGGATCACAGTTGGATACAAAATTATCTGGTGGGTTTTAAGTACAGGTTGAGAAACAAAGAAGAATGAAAGACTTTGGGATTACATAAAATAGAAAATAACTAAAGCAGATGAACTGTAGAGATGTGAAGGATGGAATCCGGGCTGAGGTTCAGGTGTTAGATTTGGAAAAAGAACCAGCCCTCACTTGCTCTCAAAAGAGAGAGGATTCCTGGATGAAAATTTGGAGAAATGTGGACCCTTTGTTTTGAGTACACATCCTGGCCTTCACAGCTGACACTACACATCGAGGCTCACTGCTAGAATCTCAACAAGCCAACCTGACTGCACAGGAGACCCCAGTGTACTGCACCTGGAACTAAGCCTCTGATTTTCTGATTTTTGCTGCATCTTCCCACTTACTCAAACCATTCTTAACTCTGCTTTTTCTGAGTGCATTGTCCGAAACTTCTGTTGTTTCTCTTTCCAAATATATCCAGCATCCAGCTTCTGCTCTTCATGGTGTAGCCAAGCCCTGGTCTAAACCATCATGACTCGGCTGATTTGTGGTGACTAACTTGCAGCCTGTACCCCTGCTTCTGCACTTCTGCGTATCGTAGGTCCCAGGGGCTGCTCTGACTCACCAACGAGAATGATGCCTTATGGATCAATGTCCCACGATGCTGCTCCCTTGCTTAAACCTCTGGGGTGGCTCCTCGTTTCTGTCACTCTGAAAGCCCACATGTCTACAATTGCTGGCAGACACTGCCTGGCCTGCCTTCTTTGTACTGTCCTTATCCTGCTGACTGTGCCTTTCCATGTCACTTTGCTACCAAGTTATGCCTCCACGTAGGTTTTCAAAGATATCAGCCATGCTCCAGGAGAAGGGCCTTGCTCTTTGCATTTGCTATATCTCAGCATTCTTGTCTTACATAGCTACCAACTAATTCTACCACCTCCTTCAGGCTTTTACTCAAATTTCACGTCCTCACTAGAGCTTTTATTTATTTTTATTTTTATAATCTTTCATTTTTTATAATCCATTTATTTATTTATTTTTTTATGGCTGGCTCAGCCTGCCCTTGGGGTGGAGCTGGCACAGCAGGTGGCGCCAGGGATCAAACCATGGTCCCTATGGTTGACTGAGCTTTCCTAAGCAGGCGCTTTAGACTGCTAAACCATCTTGTCGGCCCTCAGTAGAGCTTTTATTAACTTTCAATTTAATATTGACTTGTTCTTGCCCCCATAACTCTGATACTCTTGATTCTTTGTCACAGTTCTTGCCATCAGGAAACTTGCCACGTCACTTATTATATTTATCTTTTTTCCCTTGTCAGGATATAAGTTCTTTAAAGTCATGCAACTTTGTCATGTAAAAACATTGATTTATACATATAACAGGAACACAAGATTTAAATATCTTGTTGGGTGAAGTACATTAATAGATAATAAAGAATTCCAAGTGTCTTGTAAAGGCTAGGCTAATTTCTTGATATCGTATAAAGCAAGGTCATCTGCAGGAGATGAGAAAGATGACTGAGGAATCTAGTTATCAGAGGATGTTGAAAATTTCTGAAAGAAACTATATACAGAGTTGTCCAAGAGGAAATACAGATTACTATCAGTTAGAGTTCATCTTTGGTTTCTTTTGAAATATAATTGCATTCGGCTAGCATTATACATACTTTTATCATTATTCTTAGCAATTCTTACTATCCACCTGTACTGGATTGAATAGAGGTTTCCCCAAAGACATGTTCGATTTTTAATCTCTGAAATGAGTATTACTTATATAACAAAAGATGTGTTTAAGTTAGCAATCGTGAGAAGAGGATTTTATTCTTAATCGTTTGAGCATGCTCTAACTGCAACTGCATGCATTCTTAAAATGGAAAGAAAGAGTACAGTTTGAGATAAATGCAGAGAGAAATGTCACACCTACATGCTGAGAGGGGGAAGCAAGTGTGGAGATGGAGACAGAGATCGAGGTCATGCGGCAGGAAGCCAAAGAATGTCAACAATGGTTGACAGGCACCAACAGCTTTGCGGGGCATGAAGCAGGTTTCCCTCTAGAGCCTCTGGAGAGGGTGTAAGTCCTTCTACACTTTGATAGCAGGTTGTTGGTTCTTAGGCTCTGAAAGAATTCATTTCTGGATGTCTCAATTTGTTACTGTTTGTTTATACTTTAAATAGTATTGACTAATTCAGTTTGCCAAAGATTTGGTAAGCCATTCGGTTCATAGTTCATTAACACAGCCCTAAAAATCCAATACAAGATTTGGTTTTGAGAAGTGGGGTGTGCCTGAAACAGCTGCTGATGATGTAAAAATATTTTTGGGATTCAATATTATCTATAGGCTGTGTATTTGAATTTTGCATTACATATTTAAAAAAACCTAGAGTGTCTTGAGGAGACTTTCTTGTGGTAGAAAGTAATGAAGGTCATGCTAGAGAATTATTTGTAAGTTTTAGGATATATATATATATATATATATATATATATATATATATATATCAAAATGCTGGCAGAAATATGAACATTAAAAGTATTCTGGTGAGGGATTACGAAGAAAACAATTGGAAATTAGAAGTAAGGCCATCTTTGTTAGATGTTGACATAAAATGTCTAAATTACATTTTTTAGTTGTGTGCAAAGCAGAAATTATAAGTAATGTTATGAATATTTCCAGGATAAGTGTTAAAGATGTGGCCTGATTTCTCTGGGTTGTCTATAGTAAAATTTTAGAGGACAGGGATGAATTGAAGAAAAATTGTTAAGAAAAAATTAATGAGATACTGATGTTGCTGATTTCTCAGTCTATCTAGATTGGAAAAGATAACATGACAGATTCAGTGTTAAGAAAGTATCCTCAGGGCTTGGAATATAGCTCAGTGGCGCAGCACTTGCTTGGTAATCCAAGGTCATCAGTTCAATTCTCAGTTGTATCAGTCAGGGTTGCACTAGAGAAATAAATATAACACAAGATGGATAAGTATATAGGGCTGGGAAGATAGCTCAGTAGAATAAGCACTTGCCTGGCAAGTGCAAGGACCTGAGTTCAATCTTTGTTTTTGAAAAAAAAAAAAAGTGTATAAGAAATTTCAAGATTGGCTCACAGTGTTCAGCCACAGAATCAGATGAGGAAGCCTGCAGAGGGCATCTGCACACTGGAGAACGAAGGATTCAGTCCAAGGTCTGGAGCTCACCGCAGTGTCCCAGGCAAGTGCCTACCAGGAGGCCGATGGGTCTGCCATGGAAGGCTGATGAGCTTCCACCAGAAGCTGAAGGATCCAGGGCAGAGGCCAAAGAGTCTGTGCTAGAAGCCAGGAGAACACCTCCAAGCTCAAAGTGAAGACGAGCTCCTCCAAGGAATGGGGCCCTCTGTCCATCCTCATTGCCCTTTTACATCCTCTAGGGGATGAGCCACCCTCGGGTGTGAAATTGCTGAGCCAATTGAGTTAACGTATAAATTTCTGAAGGTCACACAATCAAGCAACCACTGCATTGGTACCAAAAAACAAACAAACAAACAAACAAACAAACAAACAAACAAACAAAAAATGCTCTATAGAATACGGGGATGGACAATCGTGTGTAGAAAGATTCTGTGTCTTCATAAGTTCCCCGTCACCAGACACTGTACTCAACGCCTACAATATAAAGGAGAGTTTTACTTTGGAAAATGCTTTGGATCTCCCTGGATGGCTCCAGGGAGAAAACAGTTTGGTAGAGTGACACGGAAGAAAAGATGCCCACTGGTGGCAGATGGGAAGAAGGGAGGAGCTGGGGACAAGAGTGCATCTAATCCTCACCCCAATAACCTACCTCCAGTGCAGCCCCACCGTGTATTCAGTGGTTCAACTCACCAACGACCGGATCTCCTGATGACTGTGGCACCCCAAGACCTGCTTACTTCCCACATACATGTCAGTTTTGGCAGGCATTTCAGCTCAAAAGCATAGCAGTGTGCAACAAGAGGATTGATTTCACCATTGCGGCAGCAACGTGAAATAGAGGTGAGCATCATACCGGGATCTGTGAAGAATGTTCTTTCTTAATGGTGTGGACCTTCAGGACATATATGAGTCATTCATGAGGTGTTTGAGAATATTATATTAGTAGAAACAGTGCCAACTGGGAGCGACAGGAGCAGAGGCAGATAACATCTCAGAAGGCTGTCAAGAAAACCCAAATGCTTTACACAGGAAATTAACACACAAGTAAAAAATTAGAATTGTTGCATAGAAATCACAATCACCCAAGGTTGAGATAACAGAATAAGATTGACAGAACCTCAGTACAAGGATTCTAGGAAACTATTACTGTGTAGACAAAATGACTTATTAGCGGTCTAATTAGGGAGGAGAGATGAGCAATTCTCTCACTCTACAATGGTTGAGACAATGGACCAGAGCTCTCAGAGAGGTCAAAGGACACATTAAGAGAGAGGCTGCTAAGGTCTGAAGGGTTTCCCTGAAGCTCATGCTTTGGAAATTTCATGCTTAAATTCATATGTTAACGGTATTTGACAGTAGGCTCTTTGGGTGGTAAGGAGCGGTTCATGAGTTCACAAGGGTGTGACTTTCGTGCTGGCTTTCACAGCCTTGTAAGAAGAGGGTTAGAGCCTGGTCCAGTACACTTGCTCCATCTATGTGATGCTTAGCTCCATGTACTCATCAGCCAGAACACCCTCAGCAGATTTATCATCTTGCTATTGGACTTCCCATTCTCTAGAACAACGATCTAAACAGACTCTGATTTATAATTTACCTAGTATGTGACAATCAGCTAGGGCAATAAAAGCACTCTAGAGAAGCTCGGAGAAGAATGAAGTATAGGGGGTTCAGGTTAAAGAAATGAATTAATGAATTGTTAGAGTTGAAATATCAAGAGTTGTCATATTTCCAAGTAACAATGGCATGCAGTTGGTGAACATGCTGTGGATAGCTGAAGCATAGCAGAGAGGAGGAACATTCTAAGAGACAGAGCAGAGCAGTTGCGATTAGGGTTTATGAGGAATGCATAAGAGGAACTTGGCCATAGCAATTGGATGCCATATTTATAACAGAGTCAATTGGATCTAAATGTCAAAACCATGTACATACACATCTATATCAGGGCATTCTCTCAAAGACTTAGAATTTCTACCAAGATGGGTTTAGCCTTACTCTGAGACTTAGCAGGTAAGCTATAGTGGGAAAACCAAGATGAGATAGTGGGAAAAGTATTTTGTACGTGATCTCTCTAAGATCCAGTTGTCTGTAGCTCCTGCAAAGCCTTGCTAGATCTCTATAGCTTTCCTATATCTTTTTCCTATTCAGGTAGTTTGTGTTTGCTTTGCGGCTTAAAAAAGTCTGAACGATAGGCTAGTCTTTCTTCAAAATCCCAGAATCATCCTTTCATTCTTAAGTCTCTGTTGATAACAAATTCGTCCAGCCATCAACTCTAATCCACATGCTGAAATACATACAGGTTACCTTCTTATTTTTAATTACATCAGTTTTAATCAGGCAAACCCAAATGGAATTAAAACATAATTTTATTGTCCCAAGTAACTTGATCTTTACAATGATGGACTATGTTGTTCTTTTTACCATGTTATTTAAAAAATTCAGTTATAGTAAGTGTATAATTTAGCCTTTTTATTTTGAAATGTTTTATGCAGAAAATTTATATAAATATATAATTGTATGGCTGCATACAATTTAAAGGAAATTTTACCAAGCCATTAACCTGGTTAAGAAGATTGCATTGCCAGCTTCCTGAAGCCATTTCTTTGGATCCCAGACTCAATTTTGTATCACTGGCTTCTCTCAGCACTGAAGTAATTTTTCTTGATTTCTGTTCTAGTCACTCCTTTACTTTTCTACTTCTGTATGTATTTAAAACACCATAATTAATTTTAGAAATTTTGAAATATATGGAAATGGGCTATATTGAATATATTCTTGGCATCGACTTTTTTGCTCGGCAGGATGTTCACTATTCGTGTCTGTTCATAATTGTAATTGGACATCATCGATTTTTCTTAGCATGATTTAGTTTCCTGTATTTGGTGACGTCTGGATCCTCACTCAGATCCACCTTGACAAAACATTTCACATTTCCTTGTTTTTCAAGGATTCCTGTACTATGCCTTGTAGTGCAGTTTTGCACGATCTCTTATTTTCATTTCTGGTTTCTTAATCTTATAAAGGCACCATGTTTGTCTCAGATTTCTTTGTTTTTCAATAGCACCATATCTAGAGAATATGCATAATTGATGCATATAAAATGCTTATTAAATTCCTAATATTGAGAAGTACAGTATATATTTGGATGGCAGACCCTGTATTATATATTCCCCAAAGTGTAGAAAGCTCAGTAGTAAATACAACTCATCTATTTCTCATCTCAGTAGGCTATTCTGAACGATTGGCTTCGTGTTTGACTTCAATTACATTCACAATAGAATTTTTTCACCTCTCAAAAGCTATGTTTTTTTTTTTTTTATCTGCTAAGCTGTGTCTGCCTAATATTGAAATCTTCACTCAAAAGAAACAATCAGATAAATAAAGTGTAAGTATGTGAGGAATTAATCAGACCAAGCTCTTAATTCTATGCTGTTAGTATTAAACAAATGTAATGAGGGAGAATCTTATAATAAAAGCATAAAGAGTAAGCAACAGCCACCAAAAGTGTGTGGATATACAACTACCCTTCTCTACTGGGGTGTAAGGAGTTCGGGGCTCTAGGATTATTGCCTTTCTGAAACTCTTCTAGAAAATGCCTTTGCCTCTTCAAATCAAAGAACAAGTGTTTCTGGGAAAGCTCAATTGAATTCCCTTAAGCTCAAAGCATACAGAGCAAAATGCAACTTCCTTCTGAAAAGGAAATGAAGTGTTTTATTTCTTTATTTATTAGATTTGTTACTAACTGTACCCTGTGCCAGAGGCCCCAAGGCAGAAAAGCTTATTGTAAAAATAATAGTGATAATTAAATTTTATATTATGAAACAGCAATCAGTGCAGCAAAACCAGTATCTAGTCCACTGGGGATATTGAAACTAAAGAGGTGGGCTCTGCGTGATGTCCCAAGGCCAAGCACCGTTGCTGTCTCAATTGTTCTCTCTCCTCCTTGCCCATTAATATTTATTAAGAATTGTGGTGGCTGGGCACCTCATATACTTTTCTGCTTGCAATAGAAGATTGTAGCTTAATTATAGAAGCAACAGAGATAACTCTCCTGAGCAATATTTTGGGTATCAATATTAAGAAGAACCTTAACAATATACATCATCACTGTAGGACACATTTGTCAAATTGGTTAATCTCGGCCCTAAGAGCGCTTGCCTTTGCCCTGCAGCTGTTCTGCTTTGGACATTCATTCTGCAGAGTCCCCAGGGTCTCGGAGTCCTCCCCTTTCCTCCATGTGGGGTTTCATGGAGACCTCCTCACATCTCGTTCGTCCCCTCCTAAACCCCAACCTATCTTTTCAGGTTTTCCTGGTGCTATGGCGTCTGCACATCTCCAGTGAGTGCATTTTCCGTGGGAGCACCCTTAGGAATTGCAGTGTGGAGATCGGAGATGTAGGACTCAGCGTCTGGAAGACGCAGGCCCAAATTCTGCCTTCTGGCCTATTGCACAGATGGGTTAGAAAAGCTCTTTGCTCCCGGTTAGATTTTCTTTCCCATGCCAGTAGAAAATAAAAGCAGAACTTTTCCCTAGAAAGCAACATAGGTCCGTAAGTGGTTTACTTGCTATTAAGTCTTCGTGCTCATGTAAAAGATCAGGTAAATCCTGCAAAGAAAAATAGGGAAGTATTTCAGTGGCAGAGAGTCTCCACGCCGCTGCCCTGTAGATACTGATAAAAGAAGAAAGAGAGAACTGCAATAATGAGCAGCCTGGTAAGCTCCTGTCTATAGTACCATAGCAGTAGTAATATAATAATAAGAACAGGATGTTCAGGGTCAGTGAGTTAGCTCAGCAGACTGAGCACCTGCTTAGGAAAGTGTAGTGACCAGGGTTCAATTCCCAGAACCACATGCTGTGCCAGCCTTGCCCCTGGGCATGCTGAGCTGGCCACTGAGACTGGGCATGGTGGCGCATGCCTGTAATCCCAGTGCTGGGCAGGCAGAAAACAAGAGGATCACCATGAGTCCGAGCTGTGTAGTGAGACGTTGTACTAAATACATAAAATAAATTAAGATAGGCTAGGCTAGGTGAGGCTAGGATAGGATGGGATGTTCATGGAGCCTTCTGGAACATCCACAGAAATCCTCACTGATTTTCAAGTTACACAACTCATGGGCATTTGAGGTCCTATGGTGCCTGTGGGTTTAGACTACAGCTGTGCACAATGAGGTACAGCTTTGCAAAAGATGGTAATCTTGAGACTCCAACAGGTTAAGCAACTTGCTGAAAAACATACAACAGACTGGAATCCTGAGTCAAATGTAAGCTTCTTGATTTAAAAGCAAGTCCACCAAAGCAGTCTGGGTTCTTTGTTCTGATCATTGAGACAGTCCTGCATGGACTCAGCGGGGTAGTGTGCATAGCAGTTTCAGACGCTGGGCTCCTAGGAGAATGAGTTATGTGAAACTTTAAGCGTGATAACAATGCTCATTTAAGGAAAAAAATGTAATTTTCCTTTATCTTTCCAAGTACTTGGGTCTAATTCCAAGTACTAAACTACTTTACTGCTTTCAACAATTTCTTCTTCTTTTTTTTTATATACCAAGAGCTGAGTTCAGGACGTCATGCTTGCCAAGTAGGCACTCTACCACTGAGCTAAGTCCCCAGCCCCTTTAACTATTTTCATTATCAATTGACTTACTAGTGGTGCATCTTTCTGTCTGTTTCCTGTACCAGATTGGAAATAGAGAAGCTACAAAAGGGCTGCCCAAGAGATGTGTTGTCTTCCAGCAGAGGACCAAATCAGTATGTTTGCAGAAAAAAAAAAAAAAAAAAAAATAGCATCCTATGTTACTCAAGCCCTGTAGTAGGTAAAGGGACACGAAGGCCCCAAGCAAGCAAGGTGTATCAGCAAGTTAAAGTCAATGTTGGATGACGTCAAAAGGGCCAGGAACTGCGAGGCCTGTGCTGCCATCTTTTTGCACCTATGTCGTCACACATTCAGGTGATTCTTCCATTTGATTCGCAAGGAAAAAGTACGCTGAAATGGGTTTATTGCATCTGAATAGCTGACAAGTAGCTGCACAGCTAGGCTTTATACAATATTTCTTCATCTTCCCTGTGATAGTAACAACCAATTTTTAACAATAGCAGCCAAACAAGTTTCAGTAATGAAAAGAGAAAAAGATTTGGAATCAGACAAACTTAAGATAAATAGCAGATCAACCACCATTTATGAGCTATGAAAATTCAGTCTTTTTCGCTAGAAAAAGGGCCTTGGTGCCCTCGTCCGCCATGCTTGTTTTGAAGACTAGGAATAATGTACATAGAAGATATAACTCAGTTGCTTGTAACTACAGTTACAGGAAGAGAATATGAGAAATAACCAGGCTGCACTGATAGCGAGAGTAAGGAAAATACTGGTTTCCTGAAACTTAGCTGATTATGACAGAACGACCCCCTGTAAGTATGGTGGGAGGCACCAAAGAACTGGAAGAAGATGGAGAGACACTCATCAGGGTAGCCAAGATAAACAAACATCTTAAGAAAAGGCAAAGGGAGGGCCTGAATAAACTCCATAATTAATAAAGCAAGTGGGTGGAAAAATTAATGTGAAACTAATGACTACAAGAGCCACAATATTAATATGGCTCAGACATCTACTTGACAGACACTGAATATTCTCCTTCCACAAAATGTGGCTTTGTATTTTGACTCAGGTAGATGTGGTACTTGAACAGATGTAAACACACATAGATGTGTACGGAAGCGTGTGTAGCTCAGCATGTAATCTTGTTGAAATACCACTAAAACATGTTGACTTTGAAGCATGACTACACTGGAATTCTTCAAGAACTATCTTGTGTTTAAACAAAAGTAATCTAATAGAAAGGGCAGGAAAGAGAACTATGAGTTATGGCATACGTCTTATAGAAACATGTAAGCTTTTTAAAGATTTTATTACAAGGTCGACAGGGTCTCACTATATACATCAGGCTTGTAGTGATCCTCCTGGTTTCAGCCTCCCAAGAGCTGGGATTACAGTTGTGCGCCACCACACACTATCTCAGTCGCTGTCTCAGTGCGACTCGGGGGCAACCCAAAATATGTAAGACTGAGGGTTTGATGACTCACATGTAAGCCATTGATGGAAGCAGAGATGATCTGAAATGGGTGATAGTATAACATGTTTCTGAGCCTCTACCCTTCGCACACTACCAGGTTTAGCGTAGTACAAACCTCTCAAGCACTGACTTGAGAGGATAATTTTACTGTCTGGGTAGCACTTGAGAGGTTGAATCTCCTAAAAGTGAAGTACTTTGTTAAAGCCATGCCATGACTTGCTTTGATTTTTGTATTTTCAATGGAAGAGTCACGTGGCAGAAATTGTTGCACTGACTTAATTCAGACCATTGAGGCCAAACTGGTTGCTGCCGTGAGAGCTGCAGGAAACTTGAAGAATACAATCCAGCGACTACGTTCCCGAGAGCCTGGAAATCCGCAGATATGACTCTGGAGCCGCAGCTTTAAAACTAATCAAGAGGGGGTGGGATCTCAAGGACAGAGAAATGAAAGATGGTTCAGGTAAGGCGGTAAGAAAACTCGGGGTAAAGCATCCCACGTAATTAGAAATTATTCAAAGATCAAGAAAGGGGCTGTAAATCTTAGTGTACTATAAATCAGCAGTTGAGTTCCTGTTTTAAAAGACACATTTTAAATATTCCAAGGGGAGAGTAGACATTAAGGAACGATATTGAAGTGCAGCACCAGGCTGCAGGAGTAATGTTCTGTTGCCTCAGTGTTCAGATGGACAACAACCTCAAGTAGAATTTTAAAAAACATAAAGAAATGAAAAAGCTATGTGAGAGCAAGATGTTAGACCGGAAGATGCTTTAGCGGGTGTTATGGTTTATGTCTAGTTGTCCCCCCAAAGCCTCATGTAGTCATTGGGCGGGGACTTCTAGAGTTTGAGACTTGATCCATGATCCCTGGGATTATGGGTTTTAGTACTGATGGGATTATGGGTCAAAGCACTTCTGGGATTATGGGTGTAGCCTAAGGCAGGGGCTAAGGTGGAGAGCCTGAATGTAATATAAAGAGAGGCAGACTCCAGCTGTTGCTGCTGCTCTGCTGCCCTGATTGATCAGCTGCCTCTGCCACCATATTGCTGCTGTCCTGCCACCATGAACTGGATGCTGTCCACCCTGCTCTGCTCAGCCTTGGGCTAGCTGAATATCGACTGAAACCTCTACGAGCTGTGAGCTAAATAAACCTTTCCTTCCTTCATTTTGAGTGTCGGGTATTTGCCCCAGCAACGAGCAAAAAGTAACTAAAACAGCCAGGGTTCCCCAGAAACCAGGAGAGAAGGTTTGCGTAGAGATCGCACATTGGGTGGTGATCTGGGAGGCAGCCACCAGGGTGGGGTACAGAGCGTGAAGCAGGGAAGGGGGAACAATCAGTCATGGGGTTTCCTGGTGATGGTTGCTGGTGAGGAAGATTGCCTTAGAAGAGCTGTTGGAAGTGGATCGCATGTGTGGCTGAGCTATCAGAAATGGAAATTAGACATCCTATCTGTTTCTTTCCATTCTTAGTGGTCAAGCAGAACATGACATCCAGGGTATGTGTCACTCTGTGAACAGCGAGCCGGACGCTGAGTCCACCAGAGCTGAACTTGGGTGTGGAGGAGAGAAATGAAGCCCAGAGGTGCAGCGTGAGTGAAGGTCCACAGAAGGTTTCTTAGAACTGGTTGCTGCTGCTGCAGGTGGGATACAGGGCCAGACCTAGAGAACCTGAAGTTCTATGTGTGGGTTGTGTGTTAAACAAGGTAGGTAGCCTGCTGGGTGGCTTTGTAATCCACTCAGAGAGTACTGAGAAGGAAAACTCAACAACTCAGCTATCATTTGCAGAGAAAGGAGAAATGTATGATTTAAGTAGGCTGGAAGCCAATTAAAAATGCCTGGTAGCAATTCCAGTTTCTTTCTTAATACACAAGACATTGGAAGCTAAAGCTAAAATAAAAATGACAAAAAAAATGTGAAATGATGTGTAGAGAACGCATGGTATTTATGGAAGCTCACGTAGTTATGCTTCAAAAATGGGGGCCTCTGTGTGTGCATGTGCAGTATCCCCAATGGGGGGCTTAGAGGAATTCCCTGGGCTCTGCCTGTGCCCTCCAGGTCAGATTTATGGCTGAGTCCTCAGCTATCCAGGAGAGCCTGATGCAGAGAAGGTAGGAGAACGATATAACTTGTTGAATTAAAGAATGAGAAACTGACTGAGACACAACTCTTATACGATTAAAATATGTGTTGAAGACATAAATCATTTTAAATTATAAAGTTTTAATCATGGGTATAGTGGTCTTGGTACATTATACCAAGAACATAATATTTTTAAATTTCAACAAAAAGGCATAGCAACTTACTAAATTGCAGCACACAAAATTTATTTCTGATTTATTTTTAAATATGATTAAATTTAAATATGATTTATTTTTAAATCATAAATTAAGCAGGAAATATATTGTCCAGCCACAAAATAATAAATTTCAAATGAATAACAAAGCTTCAAAACCCATCAGAAATAAGAGCTAGCAGTTTTGTAATTTAAAACATTCCTTAATAACCTATTAAGACAAAAAAAAAATCAAAATTACAATGATAGGCTATTTAGAAATAATGAAAATATTTTAAAAAATTACATATTACTCTAGTGTGAGGCAGCCAAAGTTATTCTCAGAGGCAATAATCTTAAATGACTTCATTATTAAAATAATAATAAAATAAAGGGCTATTGCAATCAATGTATGAAGTTAGAAAAGAAAATAAACATGTGGAAACAGAGAACATTCAGTAAGTAGAGAGAGGTTTTTAATGAATTCAAAAGCAAGATAATGTAACTTTTCAGTAAATCTAAGAATGATCAAAAAGTGTTCTTCAATCACATATTCACAATCAAATAACGTTACTATTAGAATTTAAGGAACTAAGTAATTTTCATTTGACACAATTATTTTTAAAGAAAGACAGGCTATTGTTCACTCCACTGTTGTGAGCTCAATCCCACAAAAAGATCTATATAAAAAGTTTCTGACCTCCGAGAGGAGAAAAGAAGAGGAAGAAGGAGGAGGAGGAGGAGAAAAAGGAATAAATGAGTTCGGTGATAAATATTGATGCAATACTATTACCACACCAAATTGCAGTGCTATCTTCAAATAATTATCTGCTCTGATCAAGTAGAATGTGCCCTAATATTGCGAGGCTGCTTTATCGTCAGGGTTTATTATAATACACTGTATGTCTGAGCCCAACTTAGAAAAAAAAGTCCAAATCCCAGAAGAGGCTGTGAAGTGTTTGATCACAATCAATATGCTTTCTAATGTCTCTCTCATTTAGGAAAGTACAAACACATTGAGGACACTGGATTTATAAGTCTTCCCTTGCAAAACATTACCTATTGGAAATCAAGAACAAACACATTTAAAGCTAAAATACTAGAAGCAACCCCAGTAAGAAGTGCCTATCTGCTGTCTTCTTCATTACTAAACCTGATTGTTGTGTAATCAGAAAATAAGATAAAGTGGATCAGAGCAGCAGCAAAAAAAAAGGAGAAAACATATCAATTAATCTCGCAAAAGAATCACAATTTTATCTGCATTCAAGTAACTTGGTATAAACCAACTATATTCCAAGGTATGTGAAAAATAATCTGGTAGCCCATTAGAATACCACTTGGAGAAAAGAGCCATGCACAGGATAGATGCTGTTTTATCATCTAATACAGAGAAAAAGATGGGTTTTAAAGTAAAGGCTGGGATTGCTGAGAACAGTAATCCCTGTATGGGGAGAGTAAATGCTTTGAGATTTAAAATTCTCCTATCTAGAACTCGATTTATTATAGAGCTCATTTTCCCGAATTTCTGCTTCTTTTAAGATTCGTTCTATACTTTTGCTAGCATTGCCATGCCAAGCCAGCACAGAACACCAGGGCAGCTGCCTTACACTAAAACCTCCTTGTGTAGCAGCTACACCTAATTTAGCTGCACATGAAGAACTAACTCCAGAACTGAGCAGAAGAGACAGTACTGAATATGGATTGGCATTTCAATTTGAATTTTGATCCAGGAAATGAAGTTGCATAAAATGTAGGCAACTTGGAAAGCTACAGGATTAGAAGGATAGTTTTTAGAGTAGGCCCACACATCCAGGTCGTTTTCAGTTGTGACTAGCGCTCTACACCAATTTATTTGGGTATTGTTTTAGGTATTAATATCATAATGTGTACTGTGTAAGTTATAGGGTTATGCACTATTACTTAGCATATGATAGTTTGGATACTATGGTAAGCGTGTGCCGGGGAATGTGTAGTGTGTGTGGTCTTGGTAACTATACCTGGCCATGCGGCACACGCTTGAGGCAATACAAACAAGTTCAGGTCTGTAAACTGGGCAGGCTTGACTCAGCATGTGGACAAGTTGTTTTCCTTTTCCTGGGCCTCAGTTTCCTTCCGTATTGGTGGGCGTCGTTTTCACTGTTGAGAATAGCGGAGAATGAGGAGAACTCAGAGACTGTCTAGAGCACCGTATCCAGTGACAGCTTCTGCTGCTCCAGAGGCTCTTGGGGTGGCCCAAGCAGAAGACCTTAGTTACTTGTGAAAAGACTCTGTTCCTGCTTGTCTTGATTTCAATTGCTAGTAAAATCCAGTAAAAAAAAAAGTTTACAAAGAAGCACAGATTGAGATACATCAAAGTTAGGATAAATCGATTCTGGATAACATAATTAAAATCTCAGAGATTATGATAAGTTAGGTGAATTCTACAAGATGAAGTTTTTGAAAAAATGCACATGTGCATACATACATTCACACATGTACATATTTTTGAACTGTAGATGTGAATGCAAGTATATAGCTTTTAAACATGCGTGTAGGTCTGCATGTGAATGCATAAAATGTCCTTGCTAGGTTTGAACATGTTTTAACTCCAAACTGCTGTTGAAATTGGACTGTGGTGGTGCTGGGCAGTAGGACTTTGAGAAGACAAGCGGATCACGAAGGGAGACTATGGCTTTCTTCTGGGAAGGAGGTCTTTGTGATCCGGGTTCTTATAAAGCAGCTGTCCAATAACTTTATCCTTGTACATGCAGCATATTGCATTCTAAAAGGGAAGATTAGGAGGATGGATAGGAAAGGGAGTAAAGGAAACTGAAGCCCAGAAGAATAAACATTAAATCCTGGTGCTCTGTGTGCAGTAACCTGGGGAAACTTATAACAAGAGGTAAACTCCAAAGAGCCTGGATATGCCCGTGCCTACAGCGTTTCAGCTTGTAGCCCATATGATTCTTGTCTTGCTCAGGCACCCCTTTCTGCCTGCGGTTTTCCTCCAGATACCTTCCAAATTCCTGGCATCTTTGGCTGTCTGGAGTTTCCACTACAATTTTATCTTAATTCTTACAGTTTCATTCACTCCTTTCCAGGGTCACATTGTCTGATGCCACATACCTTCCTTGAAATCTGAGGGGAAACTTCAATGACCCCCTTACCCTTGCTTTCTGCATGACTAAAAGCCCAGTGCCATGTGGATGATGCCAATGTCTGCTGTCACCTTAAGCAGCAGCCCAGCACTGTTGGATCATGGCTTCAGAGGCCTCTGGGTGTCTGTATCACTGAAGCTGTGAACAGAATCCTGTAGAACTAATTCCCTGCATGATCCTTTTCAAGGAGGAGACAAAAAGTATCATTTCTCAAAAAACGCTTTGCAATTTAACACATTTGAGTCTATAGAGAATGAGCCTTGCTTTTTTTCTGAGATTTTAAGCCATCTTTCAGATTGTCTTGTCACAAAGTGGTTGGCTTCATTCTAAGCACTTAGTAGTCCAATTATTTTACCACAGGGTAACCAAAAATTGCATGTTTTCATTAATTTTCACAAGAGCAAATATAAAAATGATGATTTTATCAAATTTACTTAATAAATTTATCCAGTCAACTTGTTGAAATTAAACATGTATGAGCGATAGTCACTATAGTTAGTATGTAAACAAATGCAATGCCCAAAGCGACATTCGGAGTAGACTGCTCAGTGGCAGGCAGTAGTCTCTTCATCAACCACGCTGTCCACAGCCTCACCTTCGCAGGTGCTTCTTTTATGATGAAACTACAAATGTTTACTGCCTTTTGTTCTTGCATTTTACTGATATTGACTGAAAGCAGCCAGCAGCACTCACACCATCCCCTGAAAGATTTGCTATCTTAGAATTTCCTTCAGTAAATTAGCACGTCATTAGTCTCAGCTTCACAAAATGTCTTGGGAGTTTGGCAACGTAAGATCAAAGCTCGGACTTCAAGTCACTTGGTCTGTGGGTGTTCCACAAATGAGCAGACATTTCTAAGTAATTTTAACTTTGTAAGTGAGAGACATCTTGCAGTAAGATTAATAACAGGACAGACCATCACATGACCATACTTGGTACTTACTCTCTCTCTCTCTTTCTCTCTCTCTCTCGCTTTCTGGCTATCTCTCTCTCTCTCTCTCTTTCCTCTCCTCTCTGTCTCTCCTCTTTCTCTCCCCCTCTGGCTCCTTCCTTCTCTCTCACCTCCCTTCTCTCCTCTCCCCCCTGCTCTCACTCTTACTCCAGCTCTCTGATATAAAAATATTTTAGATTATGAACATAATATATTATTTATCTAAACAAGGCTTTGCTATTTAGACAAATTTTCTCCCACTGTGTGACACAGGTCTCTAGTCCAACGTCCAGCAGAGTCCTCGTTTCCAACTGCACCTCACGAGCTTGAGCTTCACCTTCTGCAGTCTTATCAGCATTGTGGTCTTCTGAGCTGTACAGTATTACACAGCAAGCACTACTCACTATGTTTATAGAGCATCTCCAAATTTTTCATACTACACCACCAAACCAATTCTAAAGCTTTCTGAGGGGCTGGGGAGATAGCTCCGAGGCACAAGTGCCTGCCTGGTAAGTGCAAGGTCGTGAGTTTGAAACCTGGTCCCGCAAAAAAAAAAAAAAATAAAAATAAATAAATAAAAATAAAGCTTTCTGAACTATAGTCAGAGATAGACCACTCTTTGCATAACTTTTCTGTGTTTGTCACTTTAGTTAGAAAAATACTCAACAACTGCTGTTTAAGGAAGGAGAGTGTATTCTGGTTCCCATTTCAGTGGAAGTGGTCTACGGTTGGCAGGCTCCAAGTTAGAGGGGTGGTAGTGGTGGCTATGCCCTTTCAGGGTATGCCTGGTGGCTGATCCTTCTGACCAGGTTCTGCCTTCCAACATAAAACTTTTGGCAGCTATTTTACATCTAGAGAAAAAGGATGCCTGATATTGAATTTTTCACTTTCTAGAAGTAGGAGTCAAAATGCAACTCTTATCTCTATAAATTTCCTATCCTCGAGTCTCCTGGTTCAAAACAGAATGTAGATGAAATGATGGACTACTTTGGAAAAAGGATCATATGTAATACAGCACATGGGAAAATATATACCATTAACAGTTCACTCAGCGAGACAGAGACACAGAGACAGAGACAGGCAGACAGATAGAGAGATCTATCTATATAGAGAGACAGAGAGACAGAGAGACAGAGAGAGACAAAGAATCTAATGTTTTGCTGACTTCATTTATGGGATGAGGTGAGTCTATAATGTAATGTGCCTAATTAACAGATGAACTTCTGCCTTGACTATACTAATAGTTTAGTTGTGGACACAGCATAAGGATGAGTTCCACTTTCATTTGTGTGTTGTAGACAACCTCGGGAACTGTGTTGCATAGCAATGCTAGAGAATATGGAAAGCGACTTGTAGAATGAGAATATTTGGGGCTGAAAATAATCTTGAAGTCTAAAATAAAAAAGAACATAGTTGTCTTTAAATATTTAAAATGATTTCACGAATGCTATGGCTGGTATTTAGGTGGCCCTCCAGGGCCTCAGGCCCATAGGTGGGGCTGGATCTAGGTGTGAGATACTGGGCTTAAGGGTGCCTGATATGGGACTGGGCCACTGATTAGTGTCTCCCAGTCCTGGCCATGATGATGGGGAGGCCTGCCTTGCATGTGGGTGATACTAGCCACAAGACTTGGAGCCTGGACGAGATGGACAGAAAGAGAAACTAGCTACTTCCACCTGCCACTTATTGCTGCCTCCTGCCTGCTCTGCCACGGTCTGTGTCAGCCTGCGGCTCTGCTATCCTCCTTAGAGAAAGCTCATTATGAACTAAAACTATTACAAACTGAGAGGTGAAATAAAACTTCCCTTCTTTAACATCGGGGGTTGCATATTCTGTTTCAGCAATAAGTAACTAAGAGTCTGAGGAAGAGAATATAGATGTTCTCTTTCTTCTGAAGGTAGGACTTTGATAAATGGGTATTCAAAAGAAAGAATGTTGGGCCAGCCAAATAGCTCAGTGGATTAAACCATCTGCCTAGGCAAAGGAAACAGCCAGGGTTCAATCCCTGGCATGCCGTACACTCCTCCCCGACTTCAGAGGCATGCTGAGATGTTGGTTGAGACTGGGTGTGGCGACATGGCAGGAACAGGACGGAGGAAGTTGACATTTCATTTGTTATTATAGAATGTGCACAGTATTGTACTGCCTGTACACTGATGTATGCTTTATTTTAGTATTTGATTTTCTTTAAAGGCACTATCAGTATTCTTGGGTCAAGTCCCATCCATAAATTAAGAGCAATTCCATGGAAGATAAGATTTGCTGTCCCCCATGAGCTCCACAAATGCTAAGAGCTTCTGATTTGTATCAGGCCATAGCTCACCAGGGAATGATGCAGAGGTGAGGGCAGGAGTGAAGCTTGGTGCTTCCTACCCTCGCGTGTGCATGGTCACAGAAAACAAGCAGGGATGGCTCTTCTTCTTCTTTCTGGCAAGTCAAAGCTCTCTTTCCTACTATATCTTATATAAACGAATTGCCTGTGTTTATCTTTTGAGAAAGAATCTCATATTTAGTGATTTGCATTTGAAATAAAATTAGATATCCTTATCAGGTGTCAGATATCCATAGGCAGCTGTGTAAGAGTTTAGCTAAAGGGCTGGCCAGATAGCTGAGCAGATTAAAGTGCCTGCAAAGTAGACACAGTGGCTGGGGTTTGGCCCCAGGCCTGCTGTGCCAGCCCGACTCCTGGGGCATGCTGAGACATCAATTGGGACTGCGTGTGGTGGTGCACGCCTATAATGCCGGCTCTTGGGAGGCTGTAAACAGGCGCACCACTATGAGTCCAATCCAGTAGTGAGACCCTGAACACCTTGTAGACCCTTTCCTGAAATACAAACAAATAAAAACAAATGAATAAAAATTTTAAAAAGGCTGCAGCTAAACAAGAGGTGTGCAGCCAAGAATTGGATCACCATGTATTCAGATTGCCTTAACCTATGATAAGCAGTGTACTGCAGATGAACTATTAAGCTCGTAGTCTGCTTTATCTTCATGTAACGTAGGAAAACATTAGAAACTACAACAGACAACTGCCAATTCGTCTGGCGGTGCAGTGGCATCCTGCTTCCCTATGAATATCGCCTTTAATTAGAAGCATGCCTTGATCAACCTCTGCATCTTTAAGACTATAAAATGACAAGAACATTACATTGTTTTGCATGAAAGGTAGTATTTATCTGAAGAAGCAAGAAGCACAGAGAAAGGAAGACTTCTAAGAAAAAGAAACAGGAATCTGTGACTTAAGAGGGGTGTGTGTGTGTGTGAGAAGTTCCCCACGAGAAACTGTGGAGCAAGGAGAATTTCTGATAGCTGGAATGGCTGAAAGAATTTTATGGACACAAATGTGTATATGCTTAATTTTTAAATCATTTATTTTCGTGTGTGTAGTGTAGTATCTATTTGCGGTACATATTGTCATATGGGAGAAGAGCTAGGAACGAGAAGGGCGTCAAGTCTGCATGCGTGCGTGCGTAACTGCTGGGCAAAAGACAGGGCAAACCCGGGAGTGGAGATGTGAAGTTCAATGGGAATAGTTAATTACGAATCCAGATAATCGCAAGAAGGGACATTTCCGATGCGTGCAAAACTGTAGGAGAGGATATTGGACTTCTTATTAAAGATGAAAGTAGTGGCTGAAGTTAATTTTATGTGAGTCTCAAAGGACAGGATGACCTGAATTGACATGCAGATTGAATAAGTAATTGCTCCATTTTTCTTTTGCACTAGGCTTCTGTAGAAACATCTTGAAAGCTACACTTGTGGAAGAACTGCAAACATGTCCCTGTTATTTTTATGACTCAAGCTCTTACTTATTTTTTTTTTCCAACGGAGAAGCCCAAGTCTTCTGTTTCATAAAGAAAGCAGAAAAGGTAATATGCCTAGCCGATGAATTTTTTTTAATCTGAAACTCTTCATTGGAATTGGTCCTTATGTGCCATGAGATTTTTTGCAACTAGTTTCATAAATTTAGAGGATTTCAGTTTTTACTATAACATAGTAGAAGGCTGAAGGGATTGAAGACTCGTTGTTTCAGCAAGCCTACACAACATGTAAGCTTCTCTTCCAAAAATTTTCTTGGGGTTCCTTATTAATAGGTACAAGCAATTTCTGAACTGAAATCTGGTAAAATCCAATAGAAAAATGTCCTTGGATGTTTCCAGTGGCCAGGCTTTCTTGCTTCTTCCTTGTTTCCGTCTGGCAAGCTCTAACATCAGCAGTTGGCCATTAGGAAACTTTCTTCCTATATTTTTTTAATTGATCTAGAAGAATGACACAAAAATGCTTTCAAATGAAAGGAAAGGTGGAATTGACACCTCAGCAGTCTCAGAATAGGTTCTGCTTTCCAAGATTCTGAACCATTTTCTCCCTCATATTATTTGAACGTGAGCTGAGGTGCAAACAGGCAGAGGCAAGAATCGACAGTGAAGGCTGCTCTCTTTCTACCCGCTATGCTGGGAAATCCATTTCTTCTTCTCAGCCTGATTATTACTTAGCATTTATCCAATACCCTCAAGCCAGATTTCTACAGCAGTAGAATGAAACTGCAGTAAAATGAAACAAAAACACAGATCAGAACAACCTACTTAGCCTGTTTTCATAAGGGTATTTTATTGTTCTGGAGTGGTCAAGTCCTTGGGGACAAGGTTGGCACTGCAGAATAGAAAGACCCTTTTTGTGATGTTTTCTTGGATTTAAAAATGTCATGCTGTGTCCCATGGGGGACACTGTCATGTGTGACCACTGAAATTACTGAGGCAAGAGTCTCTATAGCAATGTCTATTTAATTGCTCCATTCTGCAAATAAGCACCCTGCGATTACAAGGCCAGCATGCTAAACCTTGAGAATGATTTCTCCCTATGTAAAATACGCTTTCCCCAAGTCTCGTGTTTGCAGAGGTAGGGCTTCTGTAGGGGGCGCTAGACCTTTCTGTGGATTAATATATTGACGCTCCTAGTTGATCGTGCTGCTAGAGGAGCACAGTCAACTCCTGGCTGGAAGTGGTGGGTCGCTGGGGGCATGACTTGGAAGGACACACTCTTGTTTCCAGATACCTCCTCCTTCACTGCTTCCTAGTGGCTGTGGGTTTAATCTTCCAACATACTGCGTCTGCTTTGCATGAGCTCACCACACACAGGCTGAGCTCTCTGAAACGCTGCGTCTAGTGAAGCTCTCCTCTTTAAATTGCAAATGTTGCATATTTTTTCCCCCAGTGACAGAAAAGTGGTTGATGCAAGAAAGCTCTATGAGATGCTGCCCACAGACTTTCCAAAGAATGAGTTAGGATGGTACAGTGAGATACTTCCAGAGACGAAAGGAAAAGCGTCACCTGAGAAAGAGACGATGGTATTTCTTTCTTTGTGTTTGTGCAAGGAGAAATACTAGGATTATGAATCTAAGAGTATTGGTCCCAAATTGATCACCTCCATGCAGCGTGGGGGAAATCGGTCCAGCTGAGGATGGCCCCTGCCTATGCCACTTAGCTCTTCATTATTCCTCCCCGAAAGACTGAAAATCATCAGAAAAACAGACATTGTCTCAACGACTTCCCAGGTCCTGGCCTTGCATATCTACAGCCACAGGTATTAACTGAATGGCCTTATCCTAGTTCCAAAGCATGGACAAACATTTGGTTCCAAGAAAATATGGGACAGTTTTTTTATGTAATTCAGCTATCTGTGAAGGTCATGTTACTCTCTTGAGACTGTGTGCCGTGACGGTTTTATAAAGTTTTCACTCTTGATGCTTAACTCTGAAACCTCTGCAGTCTGTAGTTTTGTGTTCTTGTCTCTCATTCTATTATCATCAAACAGAAATTTCACTTCTGATGCCAACCTATGAACAGTAAGTCACCAGCCTCCTGCAGGGTTCGATAGAGTTTTCTGTCTTAACTTTCTGATAAACGTTCCCCCTTCTTACTTCTTCAGAAACTGTGCCCGTGTCCTCAGTCTCTTCTGCTATAACCCACCTAATTTAAGTATTCGTTCACATTTTGTCCTTTTAATTCTATCCATTTGATTAATCAGCTCATCTATTTGCTTTTTACTTATTCAAAGAATTTTGAAATTCTTGCTTTCCTCAGAAAGCAAAGAATAAGCGGACACACAGCCTGGGGATTCGGCAGCACTGTCCGTTCCTGTCCATTCCCAAAGACGCTTGTCTGACTGGGGAGTGGACAGCTGACCTGTTGAGATAGCTTTCAAGCTGGCTTCTCCATCTTTAATCCTCTAATCTCTTATAGTTTGTTCTTCACAATGCCACAAAGTTCGCTTGGAAAATAATGTTCTTTGCGTGCTATTTGCCAAGTTCGAGTCTTCCGTGTCTCCTAACTATAGTCACGTGAACGACCTGACTTTTTACTGTCTGGCAGTCACGCCAGGCTCCACTGAGAACTTTCACCCCCCTCTTGACCCACAATTGTCTCAGATTACTTCCTTCTCCCTAACCCTATTCTACTTCTTTGGGACTTCTGTGCTGTGCTTCATTTGTTGCTGCTTCTATCTGAAATCCCTTTGTCCCAGTCACTGTTCTCTTCGATTACTATCTTCCAAAAAAATCCCGTACATTTCTAGTTAGAAACAATCTCTCCTTCCAGTGAAAATTTAGCAAACTGTGTTGTTGTGCCAAAAACTGTGTATTTTTATTTTACATAACACTTTAGAATTTACAAAATTTGCACCTGTCATTTCATGGGTCCTGCTATTCTCACCTTTGTATGCATCACTTCCTTTGAGGTCAGAGTTATTGGACCATTTTGCAATTATAGTCCCTAAGTTTCCTGACACTCTACCTCATATGCAATAAATCAGTGCGTGTTCATAGAAATTTGGGATTTTAACTATTTTTCTTTATTGAATCCCATGTTTCTTCTGGAAAGCTCTAAGCTTCAATTGTCTGTGGCTTCCAAGCAATATTATCTCTTTTTAACCCGTGCTTGAAAATGTGAGATAAAAAAAAAAAAGAAAATGTGAGATATAGTTGACATTTATGAGACAAATATATGTATGAGTTTAGAATATCTTTGTGTGATATGCATCAGGACTAAAAACATGGACTGATTATTTATACTGAAGAAAGAAACCTAAATGGATTGTCTGTAAAAGCAACAATAATTGCAATCATTTAAATGGACTGCATACCACACAACCAAACAGTAATGATTTATATCAGTGATGCATTTTAAATTAACTTTGTTATAAGTGTTCCTTGATGTAATTTTCTTGATTACACAGCTAAAATATTTATATGTATTTAATTGTTTTGATTTTCACAGGGTTATCTATTCAGAATTTTAAAAGAAAAACTTGAAATTTTGCTCAGCATGATCCTTAGTGTTATCGCTTTTATCAGAAGTGTAAATAAGAGATGCCACAATTAAAGAGATGATAAGTCACTCTAAAGATAAATATAATGTAAAATTAATTTGGGGGGAGATAATTCTATGAATTTTAACATTTTAAGTGTGCACTTCTGCCATCAGTATACAAAGCAGGGCTGTCAAGTACAACATTTCTCAGACTGCCTTGTGGTAATCAAATCATCCTCCACTCCTGCCCTTAGAAGCCGCTCATCTATTTTCAGCACCTACAGTTTTACCTTTCCCACAATGTCATTCAAATAGAATAATGCAATATTTAGCCTCAGAAACTAGATTCACTTGCTCAGGTTTATCAAGTGCTATGGGTGCTCTGGAAGCCAGTTGATGAATCAACTTGAATGAGAAATGCCTTTCAGATTGGCTAAGCATAGATCTGGGTGTGCTTCAGATTCATTTATGAGGAGGGAAGTCCTACGCTGGTGTGGGAGGGCATGGAGCTTTAGGCTTGTAGCCCAGATGGAGTAAAGGAAGGAAAGAGAAGAGGCTCTCGCTCTGTTGTAGGAAGGTGCTGCCATCTTGGCCGTTGTCTTTGGTGCTCATCTCCTGGCTTCTGAGGCAGACCTTCTAGCTGTCCGCATCTGCACCTGCGTGGAGCTGTGCGGTGAGCACGGAGTCTCTAATTTCTGACTGCATCCTCCTGTGGTCCAGTGCTCTTGCACTTTTCCACACCTGACTTTGGGAGGTGGGGGAGCAGTGTCAACTTCCTTTGTCAGTTTTTAGATACCGGACCTCTCTATTATGCTCCATTTCTCTAGGGGACCCTAACTCACACAGACACCGATCATTATTTTCCTTTTCATTTCTGAGAAGTGTTCCATGTTAAGTGCACCTCGGTTTATTTATTCCTCCAGTGAAGAACATGTGCATTGTTCCTACGTTCCAACAATTAGGCATACACTGCCACAAGCATTCATGTGAAGAGTTCCTTTTAAAGCTTTGTAGAGTAACTAAACAGTAAGTTAATCACTATGTCATGTGACAATTTTATATTCAACAGCCAAACTTTTCCAGAGTGGCTGTACCAGTCCATATTCCCAGCGAGGTCTGTGAGAGTTCTAATTGCTCTGCATCCTGTCCAATATTGGTATGATCAACATTTGAAGTGTATTTTATCTATTCTTATAAGGGTGCAACAGTTTCATTTATTTATTTATTTGCTTGTTTCCTTTAGTGCTGGAATGGAACCAAAGCCTTCACACTGAGCTATTTTCTAGAGTCTTCTTATTTTATTTTTATGAATTTTGAGAAAGAATCCAGTGCAGTTGCTCAGGCAGGACTCAAACCTGTAGCTCTCTTGCTTCTTCCTACCAGATGTTGGGTTTAAACATATAGTCTTATAAAGTCTAAGGCTGTTGACTATTCTGGTGTTCTCCAGCCACCCATATCTTCACACACGTCTTTGGGTGAAGTGTCTTAGCAAATCTCTTGTTCATTTTTTTTTTAACATAGATTTTAAAAATTCTTGTTGCATTTCAAGATTCTTATATGTTCTGGAGCACAGCAATTTGTCAGATTGTGATATGCAAAAAATTTTTATCATTTGATTTTCTTAAGAGTACTATTTCCTTACCTAACATTTTTTTAGTGTAAAGACCTATCGAAATATTAGTGCTTGTCTTCCTTACAAAGAAATTAAAAACCTACTTTTATTCCAAGTCACATTGCACTAGTGAAATTAGATGTAAAATACTTGCAAATGTTGTAAACATTGCTAAGGAATTTGTGATTCAGAATGATATATTTTCCTTGTAAAAGGTGAAGCAAAACATAGCCAAAGCACACTCTATTGTGTGGAAGGACACAATAGGAAGGAAAAAAGAATAAATAAAAAGAAAACTGATCAACTGTGTAAGATGGTGACAGTTTCTTTCCCTTTCACAATGTTATTGTAGCTTTTGGATCATATTTACTCTTTCAATTTCTTATACTAGAGAAACAATATGTTGCTTATTTATGTAAGACTGAGCTATTTCATTTATGAGTGTGATATGTGTTTCCAATTACTTATAAAAACTTTGACTTTATCTTCCTTTATAGCTGAGTAATACTCCATTGTATAAAAATTTCACATCTTTTTATTCATTCCTCAGTTGATGGGCATTTGGGTTGTTTCCAAAATTTAATTATTACAAATTGTGATGCTATAAACATAGATACTCATGTATTGCTGTGGTATGATGTTTTCAGCTCTTCTGGGAAAATATTCAGAAGAGAAACAGCTGGGTCAAATGGGACTTCTAGTCCTAGTTTTTCAAGGAATCTACATACTGATTTGCATAGTGGTTGTACCAGTCTACATTCCAATCAACAGTGGACAAAGGAGTTGTATACGTAGTCAAAAATTCCATAATCATAGTGGGTTATTGGCAGAACTGGCAATGTTGGAAGTGGTTGGTATAAGCCTTTTACAGCTCAGCATACTAATCTAGATTTGTGTTTTATGACTCTTCGTTAAACTTTTCTGCTGAGTGGTGAAAGTCTTGCAAGTTAAAGCAAGATTAATATAACAAAACATGGAACTTTTGTATCTTACAAGGTCAGTCAAATCCCCTCAGGATTTACCTTGAGACCATGCACAGTGCTTTGTAGAACTGCTGTCATTGTCAGCCATCTGGATGAGTCACAGCCATTGCTTGACCACTTTGCTTTCTGTGAAAGCCTGAGAGAATGTTGTCTCTCTAGGTGACTCTCCTTAGGCACACTATAATATCATCGATCCCTTTCCTCTCTGGCCCCATAATCTCCTTGAACAGAAAATTTGGTACACCAGTAAGTTATAGAATGTTACAGTACAGGTTCTCTTATGTCCAGGGTCCTCACTGACCTTGAAGGGCTATGTATACAACTACTTTCTCTTAGTTCAATGAGAAGAATTTTTTGTATTAATAATGATTAGAAAAGTTATCATGTCTGCATCCTGTGCTCTAAATAACTACTACAAGGACAACAATGTGCGTTGTATCGATTATTGGGAATGTACTACTAATATATTTTGAAACTGTCACATTGTTATTGCTTACTAAAAGTAATAAAAAATAAAAAAATTAAAAGTAATAAAAATAGCACCCATTAAAAATACATAAATAAAATAGGTAATATATCAACAATTGTTAATCAGCTATTCTCGTTTTGAGAATCTGTAACATATGCACTGTTGTACGTTATCTTATTTCTGTCTTTGTTTCTGATTTTTGTGCTTGCTTTTGATTTTTACTTTTTAGATAAAATAAACTTTACAAAATAGTCAGCCAAAACTTAAGAGAAAAAAAAACTCACTAAAAAAACCAAACCAAACAAACATATAAAATGAAAACCAAAACAGTGGAGAAAGGTACCATTTTCTCCCATCCCCTCCAGCATTTATTATTGGTTGATTTTTAATTTTTTTTTTTTTTTGTATTTTTAGGGAAGGGTCTACAGGATGTTCAGGGTCTCACTACTAGAACAGGTTCATAGCTATCCACCTGTTTACAGTCTCCCAGGAGCTGGGATTATAGGTGTGTGACACCACACCCAGTCTGTTGGTTGACTTTTTAATGATAGCTATTATTTTTAGGGTGAAATGAACATTTTTCTCATGAATTTATTCGCCATTTTTATTTCTCCATCTGAGAAGTATGTATTCATCTCAGATGCCCTTATTTTTTGGATTGTGGACCTGAACTTTTAAAAATTATTTTTATGTTCTAGATGTTCTTTGTCTGATAAAAGTTTACTAAAACGTGTTCTCACTTTGCAAGTTTTCTTTTCACTGTGTTGGTGACTTCCTTTGATGTGCAAAAGCTTTAATAAGATGAAATCACAGTTATTGGTTCTTTGAAGCATTTCTCATGCAGCTTGGTTTTTGTTCCTGAGCTCAGAAAGAAATTCAGAGACTGAAAGTCAAAGGATGGAAAAGAGTACTTCATGATACCAAAACCTGTAAAAACAGGCTAACAATTCTGATTTCTGACAATGTGAATTGTAAACCACATTTGATCAAAAGAGACAAAGAAGGTGACTACATACTTGTTAGGAAAAAGCTGCAAAAGAAAGAGATATCAATCATAAATATGTGTGTACCAAATGGGGGAGTGCCCAACTATGTAAGACAAAATTCAGTAGACATGAAATGTCAAATGAGCGATCACACAATTGTAATAGGAGATTTAACATCCCATTGTCAGAGGTAGATCAGGTAGGCAAAAACAAAACAAAATGAAACAAAAGC
Organism: Myocastor coypus; assembly: GCA_004027025.1. NCBI lineage: Eukaryota > Metazoa > Chordata > Mammalia > Rodentia > Myocastoridae > Myocastor > Myocastor coypus. The sequence continues at coordinate 76,648 of PVJA010000237.1, read as the reverse complement.
AAAGAAATAGTAGGACTAAGCCAAACTTATGAAGAAATGGACTTAGCAGACATTTACAGAGAATTCCAACCAAAACTTCAGAGCACACACTCTTCTCGGCTGTATACAGAATGTTCACCATAATAGGCCATATACTAGTATATAAAACATACGTAAGTAAACACAAAGGAATTAAAATTGACCTATGCCAAGGTAAAGCAAGACCTATATAACAAAAAATGTAACTTTTGTAACTGACAAATCATTGAAATCCCCTCAGGATTTACCTTGAAACCATGCACAGCACTTTGTAGACCTTTTGTCAGTGTCAGCCATCTGGATGAGTTACGGCCATTGCTTGACCAAATTGCTTTCTGTGAAAGCCTGAGAAAAATATTTTCTCTCTAGGTGACTCTCCTTACACACACTATATATCTTTGATCCTTTCCTCTGTGGCCCCATAATCTCCCTGAACAGGAAATTTGTGACTTCACTGTGTTACGGGGTGTAACAGTACAGGTTTTCTTCGTCTTTAACCATCCAACAGAAAAGTCTTAACCACGAGGTATAGAAAGGAAAGCCATATTAATATGCTGAGCTATAAAAGGCTGAGGTCAACAGCCTCTGATATTGCCAGTTGTACTGATAACCCACTACTGTTACAGACAATTGGACTATATACACAGCTACTTTCTCTTTGCTCAGTGAGAAGAAAGTTTTGTGCTAATAGTGTTTAGGCAAGATATCATGTCTGCATCTTGTAATCTGAGCAACTACTAGGAAGACAATCATATGCAATGTATTAGTTACTGTAACTGCCTTACTAACATGCTGTGAAACTGTCTTACTGCTATTTCTTTTCATTAAAATTAATTAAAAAGGTCCCATAAAAAGAATAAAATTGTCCTATGCATATTGTCGGCCCATAGTGAAATGATACTGGTATCTTTTTTTGGTCAAAGTTTAATTCATATTACTCTTTCCTGGTATCATATTTTAGAATTATTTCCTAAAAATAGCAAAGTTTTCTCCTATTCACTATTCTAATTATTTCTAAATTTTTTCATAGTTCTAAATTTATTTTTATTTATTTATTTATTTATTTATTTATTTATTTATTTATTTTTGGTCTTTTTGAGACAGGGTCTTGCTATGCAGTTGAGGCTGGCCTTGAGCTCACTTTTGTAGCCCAGGCTGGTCTCGAACTTGCACCGATCCTCCTGCCTCAGCCTCCCGAGTGCTGGGATTACAGGCGTGAGCCACCACGCCCGGCATAGTTCTAAATTTTTAAATCAACTGTGATCTTTTGAAGTGATTCTGAAAGGAATGGGAGGAATAAGCTTATTTATTAAAAAAATTCTAATTGGGCATTTTTTGAAAATATTTCTTGGGGCTGGGGAGATAGCTCCGAGGCACAAGTGCCTGCTGGGCAAGTGCAAGGTCGTGAGTTCGAAGCCTGGTCCCACAAAAAAAAAAAAAAAAAAAAAAAAAAGAAAATATTTCTTACTCTATACCAAATTGCTTTTGTATCTTTCTCAAGTATCAGTTTATTATGTATAATTAGCATATATCTGGATTTTTTAATTTATTCAATTGAAAATTTGATTATTGTAGTTTTATGACACGTTCTATGGAGTGTTTTTCTTCTAGCTTTGATCTTTACAAAATATATTGGCTATTCTAGTTTATTTGCCTTTCTATGTGAATTTAAGATTATGTTTTTCACTACAAACATCTGGTTGCTATTTTAATTGCACTTGTATTAAATCTATAGATTAATTTAGGAAGAATATAAATCTTTACTATGTTGAGTGCCTAATCAGTGAGTATTGTATAGTGTATCATTTGTTTTTGTCTTTTATTATTGAGTTTCTAATATTCTTTCCATATGTTTTTCTAGGGATGAAATATAGGTTTTACCAATATTAATTTTATATTCTATAAAGGCCATATATCTTTCTATTTATGTCTTCAATTCTTTCTTCAATATTACACCCATTTTAGTGTACAAACTATCTAACTTTTGTTTATTCCAACATATTTTTCATAACTCTTGAAATGAGATTTTCTTTATACTTTTTTCAGACAGATCATTGTTAGTTTATAGAAATGTTACTGATTTTTGTCTGTTTGTTTTATGTACTCTAACTTTGTTGAATTCAATTTATTCATTCTGATAATGTTTTGGTGGCATCTTTAGGGCTAGTATAAGACAATATTATCTGCAAGTAGAAACAATTCAATGTTTTCCTTTCCCATTTCAATGTCTCTTATTTCTTGTTTAAATGCTCTAATGAAGATTTTGAGCATTATGTTAAATAGCCATGATGAAAATAGGCCCTCTTGTCTTCCTATTCCTTATAAATAAACGTCTTCAACTTTTTTTGATTATTGAGTATTGTGTTATTTATTTTGGGTTCCTCATATATGGCCTTATTATGTTGAAGTCCTTTCCTTGAATACACAAGCAGTTGACAGTTTGATCCTGAAAAAAGTGTTTAATCTTTTCAACATATTTTCTACTTATATTAAGTTTACTGGATGGATTTATACCTCATTCTATCAGGGTGGTACATCACATCCATGAATTTGCATATATGGAGAGATGTATTTCATGATAATTCCCACATCTTCCCTAGGAATGATTCCATTCATAGGATGCTGAATTTCCTTGTTAGTATTTTGTTGAAGGCTTCTGCATTTATGTTCATCAAAGTTGTTGGCTTTTGAACTTGCTTTTCTTGTGAGGTCCTTGTCTGGTTTTGGTTCCAGAGTAATAATGGCTTTAAAATGGATTTGAAGAACGTTTTCTTCTCTAATTTTTGAAATTGTTTGAGAAAGATAGCTATCAGTTATTTTTTAAATGTTTGGAATGATTTATCAGTAACATCCTCAGTTCCTAGGCTCTTCTTTGAGTGGAGACATTTTATTACTGATTCGATCTCTGTTCATTATGGCTTCAAGTTAACTGTAATACATATTTTAAGAGTTGGAAAAGTGAGAAGTAATTTGTTATACAAATTCAGATATTTAAAATTCTATTATTCTTTTTTTTATTATTCCTCAAATGTGAAATTTTCCTCTGACAGTCTTTGCCTTCTACCTGAACTTTCTGTAGCATCTTTTCAAAGCTTGTCAGTTGGTAATAAATTCTGTTGGATTTCTTTGATCGTAGAGTTTCTTGATGTTTTCTTTATTTTTGAATGAATATATGTGATATCAAGAAATATATATTTGGTCTTCCCCTGTTTCCAGGGACATAATCCCTGAAAACCTAAAGTTACAGGGGTTTTTTTGTTTTTGTTTTTTTTTTCTATGATAATGAGTTCACTGATGCTTAGTAAAACTTTGAAAAGACTGAGGCAGGTTCAGAAAACAGGAAATTTTCAGCTCCATCCACCCAATATTTTGCACTGAGAGAGAGTGGCAGTTAAGCTGAGAACCCATGGACCCTGACTTAATGAGGTTTGTATATATGATAAAGCCTTCATGAAGCTCCAAAGGACATAAGGTAGCAGAGTTTATTAGCAGCAAAACATGAAGCTCCTGGAGAGGACAGGCACGTATTCATCTGTGTCTTCTGCAATTCCCCTTTTAGTATAATGATTAGCGTTCCCCTGATTTGTTAATTTGTTCTATCAAAGCAATCAAACTCAAGAAAGGTGTTGTGGAAATTGCAGCTTATAACCCGAAGGGCAGAACATCCAGAGACCTGGATTTCAACTATTGCCTCAAGTGGGAAGCAGTCTTGTGGGAGCAAGTCCGCAATCTGTTGAGATCTGACAAAACTTGCAGATAGGTAGTTTCAGAATTAAATTGAATTAGGAAGCATTCAGCTGGTGTCCATTGCAGAACTAACTGATAGCTTGCTTAAGATGTGGGGGAAAACCTCCCACACATTTGGTATTTGAGGCATGTTATAAGAGGATAGTGGGAGAAAGCTTTTTTTTTTTTTTTTTTTCTCCAGTATAACTACAGAATGTAGGAACACTGAATATAGAATTGTGGATTGACAGTTCTTTGTGTTCAGCACTTAGAAATGTTGTGCTATTATTTTCTGGCCTCCATGGTGATAAAAGAAAAAAATTGGAGACGTCCTAAATTTAATTACAAGAGCTGGAAGATGCAGTGGAAAAGAGATAAGAGAAGTTAATCAACAAAAGAACATTTGCAACCTGAATATATGATGAAACTTTGACCTTAATCCCATAAGGGCAAACTATCAGGCCCACTGAGTCTTACTTGTCTATATATTCCTTGAATCATTGATGTCAACTGTGATGATTACTCTGAGTTGTCAATGTAATTTTATATTAAGAATCCTCTAGGAAATGTCGCAAATGCCAGGGGTTGCACACCTGTGTCATACATACCTCAGCCAGCTGTTTGGTATCACTGAAAGCTCTAAAAGTTCCACCATCACTGACGTAGACAACTGATGTCTGGGAGAGATAAGAGTTAAGAAACTTAAACTGGCCCCATCCAGAGTGTGTGTGTGTGTGTGTGTGTGTGTGTGTGTGTGTGTGTGTGTGTTAGAACAAAACGACAGAAGGAGAAAGCCAGCCAGCACGTACTCTCTGGCTCTCTCATTGTCTGAGTTTTCCAAGAGCCACACAGGGAACAGCTTGGTTCTATTACACTTTCCATCCTGTTGTTCTACCTCACCTCAGGCCTATAGCAATGGAATCCTCTGACCACGAACAGCAATCTCTGAAATTGTGAGCCAGAAGAAATCTTTGTCCTTCTAAATTGACTTCAAAAGTGTTTTTGTCACAGTGACACAAAGCCAGCTAAGATCACCAGGCAGTCCAGAAGTTACCTCTCCTTATGAACTGGCTTCTCATACCAACGTTCTCCTTGCTTTTGATAATCCTAAGCGAGTTACGAATGACCTTCTTAGGTTCAACGTAAACAGCTCATGCTTGCCTTCTCCTACTTAGGAAAACACGCTCAGTGCTAGGGCTAGTGCATCTTCTCAACAATAGTCTAGCATTGCTAATGATACTTTTGGAAATTTGTCAAGATACACGATCATTTTATTCTGACTAATACCTTTTTTTAAAAAAAATTTATTTATTATATTTATTCTTGTTTCAGAACCTTTGTTTATTCACTCATTTTTATGGCCGGCTCAGCCCGCCCCCTAGAGGGCAGGGCTGGCCCAGCATGTGGTGCCGGGGATTGAACCGTGGTCCCTGAAGCCGCCCAAGCAGGTGCTTTAGACCACTGAGCCATCCCGCCGGGCCCTGACTAATACCTTTTAATAGTTTGATAACACTTTATATTTCAGGGAACCCTCAAACTTAAGAGTTTTGGTTTTACTATATTTTTGCATGAGAAATCTGAGTTGCATGAGTAATTTGAGTTGAGTGCAGTCAATTCAAGTGATTAATTTGTATGCTATGGTTGGGTTTTCTTTGTTTGCTTTTAAGAGCTTATCTCTTTTTTTTTTTTTTAACATTTTAAGATAATACCTCTGGGCATGTGTTTCTCTACATTCATCCTATTTTCAGTTAGCTAAGCTTCTTCATAATCAAGTTTGCCATACAAATATTTAGAAAATATTTGGTTACTATTCTTTCAAGTGCATTTTTGGCGCTAAATCCTTTTTCCTTTTCATCTAAGACTGTTGTAACACATGTTAGACCTTTTTGTATTGTCTCACAGATATTTGAAGCTTTGTTCTTTTTTCAAGAAATCAGGTTTCAGGTTGAGGAGTTAGCTCAGTGATCTAAGCACCTGCATGGCAAAAGCAAGGATCCCAGTTTGATCCCTGATACCATGTGGTGTGCTGAGCCTGAAACTGGGCGTGGTGCTACATGCCTGTAACCCCAGCACCTGTGAGGCTGAGACAGGAAGATCATTAGGAGCCAGAACTGCATAGTGAGACCCTATGCCAAATAAATAAACTTTAAAAAGATTTTAAAACTCAATTTTCTAAAACTCATTCACATTGAATGTATATATCCAATTTACTAACTCATCTTTTTTATCAGTTTTACTACTGAATTTTTAATTGAATTTTGTATTTTTTAACTACAAAATCTCCAGTTTGCCACTGACTTTGACTGGTCTGCTTAACTAGCAAATTAACTGGGGTGAAAGCCACCTACAGAAACAGTAAATCAGACTTCTGGATGTGTCTGAGTAGGTCAGGAAAGCATGGCCTTGGGGTCCATGCCTGGCTCCTGGTCTCTTCTTCTCTGACTGTTTTGTGCCACCATGAAGCAGGCAGCTTTCTTCACCCCTGCCCTGGTGCCATGGTGTCTCTGCTCCGGGGATAGCTTATCATGGACTCAATCCTCTGAAACTCTGAGACAAATTGATTTGTTTTATACATTTTGGGTTTCAGATATTTGTCCCACCAGTGGAAAACTTGACTGATACAGCTGATGAGATGTTTTGTGTTTTCATTTGTAACAAAAGCATGCATTCTTATTTCGTTATGGTTATAAATACTGCTTTATCATATTCATGATAGGGCTGTAATTACATGTCTTGCTGCCAAGCAGGTCTGATTTAAATTTAATTATCCTGGTGGCTTGACCCATAATTGGTCCATGGATTGTCTGAAAAAATGGTTTCTGCTGTGGCTACAAAAAATGCCAAACATATTATAAACATATTACAAACATATTTTGCCTTGTGCATCCATTAACTGTCTTTATTATAAAACATTTTAATGTAATTCATTAATATTAACAAATTTCTTTTAGTTTAATGAAAAAGATTTAATTATTATAATAAATTGTTCTTGGTTACTTTTCTTATGCTTGAGACAAAATATACAACACATAAGATAAAGGAAGGAAGGTCTGTTGGGCCAGAGTTCATAGAAGTTTCAGTCTGTAGTCAACCAGCTCCAGGGAACAGTTTCATGGCATGTGGGAATTTCAAAGGAGAAATGGTTCATGGAAAAGCAGGAAGGCAAAAGGCAGCCAAGGACCTGCTCTCTATCCCTTCAGTTCTGCTTTTGCCATGTATACCTAGGGTGGGGCATCACATCCTCAATTCCAGCATTGCATTCTTAATACCTCCCAAGCATCACACCCTTAATCCAGTCACCTTGAAAATTCTCCACATGGGCCTGCCTATGGCCTTTGCAGGACATCTAGATACAAACCACAACAGTGTAAATAGTGTTGATGAAAGGTTACATTCGGGCAGATACTGTTGCTAAGACAAAATATCCACCACCGAAGGTGATGGAGGAAAGGTTTATTGTGTGTCATAGTTTGTAGAAGTTTCACTCTAGAGTCCATTGGCTCCAAAGTAGGGGGTAGTGGCCGAGGACCATACAATCTCCTGGCATGCATAGAGCAGCAAAAGAAACAAACAACAAGTAACAATGGTAGCCAACTTTCTGTCCCTTGTATTCTATCTAGGCTACTTGCCCAAAGGGCTGGTACCACTGACACCAAGGCTGGGCAACTTTAATTCTAGCATGTACAGTGAATCGATCTCAACATCACATCTTCAATCCCACTGTCACACACTCTGGATCCAGCCACCTCCAAAAAGCCTCACCTGTGACCACCGCGTAAGGGTTTGGTGGGGAGACTTAAAAGGGAATACATATTTAACCCATAACAGGTAATGCATATTCAAATGCAAGCAATTAACTAGATTTGGCCCACTTATGGACTTTTTGCTAATGTTGTAATGAAAATACTAATCAAAGTGATTATACCAATTTGTACTATCAGTGGTACTACTGTCCGTTGGGTGGTCACATATGTATCACCAGTGGTTTAAGTCAGTGGGAATGTGTTAGTCTTTGCCAGATGGTTGCAACAGCTTGGTCATCTCAGGGTTTCTTCTTGTCATTCTTTTTTCTTTGAGTATTTATCCTATCTTGCATGTTCTTTGTATATTGTGTAATATGTAAAGAACAATATTTACGTTGTGTACTAAGTGCTTGGAAAATGGAGGTAAGAATTGTAAAACAGTTTCAGAGGTGGTCTGTGCTTTATCTTCACTTCGATCTGGTTTAGTTCAGGTCACAAATTCTGATTCACTTTCTATGAATTGTGGTTCTAGTATCACTCGGGTATTCAAGGCTTTGGAGTGTGCTTACATCTATTCAAAATTTGCACTACCCATGAACAGTCTAAAATTTGAGTAATTGTCTACTTTGAAAACCTATCCAGCACACATTGGAGCATGGCTCTTCAAAAGCAGGTTGAGGCAATGAGGCAGGTGAAGTTCCCTTTTCTCAAAGTCTGTTCCTGTTGTCATCTCCCTGTTTTGACTTGTGTCTAGTTATTAGCCTCAAAGCCTCATACAATCATAGGTGTGCCTTATTCAGAGGTAGTTACATCTAGAGTGTGTGATCCTGGAATCCATTCATTGTGCTATGCTACGTTTAAGGGTGTGAGTCCTGCTAGAACTAAGTTACCTAGATACGCTGTAAGGGACAGAAAGGACTGTTACTATTTCTTGCTTGCTCTTGCCTGCCTGCTTGCCATAAACTCTTTTCCTTCTACAAAGTCCATCTGCAATGTCACCCTTCCTTGGAGCTAGCCAACTGTGGACTAAAACCTCTACAAACTGTGAGTTAAATAAATCTTTTTATACTTAACTTTGAGTGTTGGGCACTTTGCCTCAGCACTTAGAGAAGTAACTAAAACAGAATTTGGCACCAGAGAAGCGGAGTTGCTATTGTTACTATACCTGACCAAGTGGTTCAGGAGTGTTTGGGACTGGCTTGTTGTTGGAAGAGTTTTAAAAGTTGCTGGAATACTATTAGAGGATGCCTTAGACTGCACTTGATTGTAAATTCTGATCAGAGCTCAGAAAATAAGAATTACAATAGATAGGTTTCCACAGGCCTGGAAGCTTTCTGTTGGAAAGAGGGCCACCCTGGCTGTTGGATTTCAGATGATGTTTTGACATATTCTGTGGCTTGGCAGAAAGTTTCTGCATTTTGCTTGTGCGCAAAGACTTTGCCTGAGACTGAGATTAAGGCTATGATTTGGGCTTTTGGCCAGATTTACGTTGAAAAGCAAAAACAAAGACCCCAGAAGAATGATTTAAAAAGTTTTGAATTTGGTCAGAAGTGAAGCTTCAGTTAAAGTTGCCACCTACTAAGATGAAAGAGAAGAAAAATTGGTCACTGAGAAGACTAGCAAGAAAAATTCGAGTATTTCAAACAATAATGGAAAAGGTGGCTTGAGGATGTACCAAGAACCAACAAGACTCCATCCTTTGTGGCCTCAGAATCACAAAGGTGAAAGACTTTGCTTTGAGAGGTCCTATGGCTACTCTTCCAGGATGATGACGCCCTAGGGAAGTTGTTACTTTGGGTTTACTTCATAGGCACTCAACCCCTGTAGCCAAGAAAGAAAGTCTGAACACTTCTCAGGATAATGGTAGACCTTGGCATGATCCACGTGGTGCTAACTTTATGTGAAAAATGCGAGAGTTGTAGGGTCAGAAAGCTTCCACTCAGATTTCAGAGGAAGCCCTTGAAGGCTAGGCAGTGTGCTCCTGAGGCGGAAGTGTATGAATTTGTGGGGGTGTAGCTGAAAGTGCGGTCAGTGGAGACCCCAGAAGTGTGAAGAAGCCAGGAATGTGGATTGTCTGAGGAAGGCTGTAAGCAGGACCCAGAACCTGCCCAAGAGAGAAGCCATGCGTGCAACAAGCACTGGCATGTTATCAGGGTGGAGCTACCCAAGCCCTTTGGAGTTCACAACTTGTCACAGATTGCTAAAGATGCTGGAAGTGGAACTGCATGATTCATTGTTCGCTCTGTTGGATTTTGGTCCTGTTTTGTTCCCATTTCTTGATATCCCCCATTGGTAACTCTTGAAATGGAAATGTCTGTCTTTGCTGTGAAATGTTGGAAGCATTTAAGGTTTTTATTTAAACAGGCACTTACAGTAAAGAGGTCTCACATCTCAGAGAAGGTTTTGGACTTGAGCATTTTAGCAATGCTGAAACTGTTAGGATTTTGCCAACTTCCGGAGATGGACTAAATGTTTTTTTTGTATGTGGGTATGTACGTGAGTCACTAGTAGCTAATGGCAGAATGTTACGGCTTGGGTCTAGATGTGCTCCTAAAGTCTTGTGCAGTCATAGAGCTTTTTCAGCATTGGTTGGACTTAGAATGTATGACACTGGGATTGGTTTATGGTACAATGGCAGGCTGAAGGACAATGGGATTAGGGCGTGAGAGTTTCTAGTCCTAAATTTCTTGGATAAAATATAAGAGGTAGAAAGAGCTGTGGTCATCCCTTGCTTGCTCTTGCCTGCCTGCTTGCCATGAACTCTGTCTCCTATATCAAGCCCATCTGCCCTGTCACCCCACCTTTCAAAAAGCCAATTATAGATTGAAACCTCTACAAACTGAGATAGACAAACTTTTCCTCCTTTAACTTCGCATGTCAAATATTTTGTCTCAGCAATAAGATAAGCAAAGCAACTACGACATTTCCTGACACTTTTCGGCACCAACATGGAATTTAAATCTAACTGCCTAGCTGCTTATTTACCACAGTTTGCCTAGCTTCCAAGACTATTTGGGGGTGGTGGGGGAAATGGAACAAGACTTCCTATGTAGTCTTCGGATTCTGATTCTTCTGATCATAGAGAACGATTTCCCTTCTTCACAGTTTAGTGGCATAATGTGGAATAGTTGTAGCTTTTGGAATAGGGTTAGGAATGAAAAAAAAAGGAAAACAAACAAGGATTTTATCCTGTTTTCCTAATCTTCTACAGGGACTCTTTCTTTCTTTCTTTCTTTCTTTCTTTCTTTCTTTCTTTCTTTCTTTCTTTCTTTCTTTCTTTCTTTCTTTCTTTCTTTCTTTCCTTCTGGTACTGGGGATTGAACTTAGGACCCTGCGCTTGCCAGGAAAGTGCTTATTATACTGAGCTATCTCCCTGGTTCCTAGGAACATTTCTTTCTACGAGGGTAAGACTGAAAGGTCTTTTAGGGCTTTATCTGGTTGCCTTTGGTCTACTACTGCCTTTGAGTCTAGCTTAGGAGGTATGCAAGTATAACCAATAGACTATACTATATAAACTATACCATAACTTCTGAGTTCTTTGTCTAGTATATATGCTAACATTTACTTTTGTATCATCTACTTTTCAGTATTTAGGGAGCTCATCTATGTATTACATGAAGGAAATGCAGGTATATGTACTGGGAGAGGAATAATGGAGTGTATCTTCCCTGTTTTTGCTGAAAGTAGATGTTGTAAAGTAAGTGCGAAAATAGTCATGGTATGCATGAACCTGGTGTTAGTGGTATTGCACACTTTTTTAAAACTAGATATTGTGGTAAAACTGGTTTACCAGGTGGTTACACAAACCAAATCTGGTAAATGAGTTGATTTAAAAAGTAGTAAACAAAGCAAAAATAAGAAAAATAAATTGTGGAGTGTTTATTGCAGACAACTTTGAAGAACCAATCATTTATATATGTTCAGTAAAATTTGCTGAGATGAAGAGTGCTGTGAAAAAATTATTCTTTATGACATATTCTGAGTACAGGCATAAAAAAGGCTGGAAATAGCTGCCTGATACCAGAAGACTCCATAGATTTTCCAGGACTCTATTATTTCTTTTAGCATGCTACCCCACAGGTTTCTGGGAAAGGTTTAATCATCTTCCAAGTTAGAAATACTATAGCTGCTTACAAATTGAGTGGTATGCAATAATCTAGGAAAATATCAACTTGCAAATGTATGAGGAAATGTATGCAACTTTTTACACTAACACAGTTCAGTTATAATAACTGTAGCCTTGATTCAAGGCATTTGCTTCTTGGAAGTGGTAGTAGTGAGTCATGAATGATTATATTGTTGTAAACATCTACAAAGAACTTCTAAATTACTCTCTGCAATAACAGGCTGAAAACACAACAAACCAAAAGGTTAGGCTGGGGCACACCAACTGCTTAATTATAGCACCTGACTTGCTTATTAAAGTGTGGTAAGGCACAGAATTTTCCACCCTCTTCTTTCTCTGCTTTGAAAGGTATTTATGCAACTTCTAATATCCCAGAACCTTTACCATCCACTTAAGTCGCTGGAAAAACATTACTCCCTATGAAAGTTTACTTCATGAATGGATTAACAAATTGATATTTATATATAACAGTGATCCACATATTAATAACTTCTGGTAGCTTCTTCTTAATCAACTCAAACTAGGGTTTTATTTTTGCTGTTGTTTTTGTTTGGCTATTTCTCTTTTCCTAGAAGTAATGAGAGATTGAACTTAGAGGTTTCACATGCTACCATCCCAGCCATTTAAATTTTGTTGTTTTTATTTTGATATACGGTGGTCTTCCTAAGTTTCTATATTGCTCAGATTAGCTTTAAATTTTGTGATCTTTTCTTTTGAGGTTACTGGATTCTGGCTTCTAAATGAGTCTTTTTTTTTAAGATTGTCTTTTCCAAGCAAAAATGGTGGAAGGTAGAGGCAATATGAACTTTTACTAAGCATAGTGTTGTCTTAGTTACTCTTCTCTCATGCTAGGACAAACACCTGACACTCAGAGTAAGGGAAGGAAATGTTTATTTAGCACACAGTTACTGGAAGTTTCAGCCCATATTCAGCCAGCTCTAAGGCAGAGAGGCACAAGGCAGAAAAAAACCCTTTCAGCTGGTAAGAGGAAGAGTGCAGGGAGAGGGCTAGCAGCATTGCTCTAGGAGCCTACTTCTCTTCCTGCCTTACATTGAAATGCAAATCACCTACTCCAGGGGAGGGAGGTGCAGCATCCCAGAAGCTGCCCAATGACTGCCTGAGGCTTTTTTTTTGGGGGGGGGGGAGCACCTATATGCAAACCATAACAGGTATAGAGACAGAGCTGTAAGTATGATTGAAAAACTTTATGTTGATATTATCACTGTTATTTATGCTTTGTGTTATCTTTAGTTGCAAAATTCATGAGTTTCTCACTTTCTGGTGCGTTCTTATTTTAGGGTTATTGCTACGAGAGAGTCATGAGAGAAAGCATTCTTTTTTTGAATGAACAGTTGAACACAATGAACTTGAGTCCCATGTTGAGTCCTGTTATTCCGTTACTTAAATAGCTGTGTAATTTAGTCACATTCAGTTGATGTATTTAAAGCTTTAAGTGCTATTGTATAAATGAAGGGTAAAGTTTATTTTATGCAGAGAAAGGACTGAAATAAAACGACTGAAATTCTAGGAAGATATAGCTTATTTTATTATATGGAAATTTTATGGGAAAAAATGTTACATTTACATAGAGTCACATAATATCTATTCTTTTTGAAAACTGCTTCTTTCACCTAACAATATTTTGCGAAATTCTCATGTTTTATGAATAGCAACTGCTATGGGTTGTGTCTCAATTTCCTATAGTCAAGGGGTGGACTTCTAGAGTTTCTGTATGACTCATGGTTTGATCCGGGGATTATGGGTGTGAGGGGCAGGTACCCTGCATGTAATACAAGAGAAGGGAAGAGGCTTGATCTTGTCTGATCCTTTTCCTTTGCTTTTGCTTTCTTTTGCTACCATGAACTGCTGTCCTCAATAGCATTAAAAGCTTTAAATACATCACCTGAATGGTTAAATTACACAGCCATTTAAGTAACAGAATAACAGGACTCAAGCAAGACAGTGTCGAAGTGATTTTCATTGCTGTATAATGTTGCTTTGAATAAATATAATTTGACTTGTTCTATCATTGATAGATATTTGTTTCATACCCATTTGGGCACTATTACAGATAAAACTACTGTGTGCATTTCTGTACATGACAACTGGAGCACAGAGGTCGTAGCATAATGTGACAATGCAGAATTCGTTTTTTTTAATTTCAAGGCTATAATAAAAATATATGATTTATAAGCAAGGGAAATTTATGTCACCATGTTATGGAGCCTGGGACACCCAAACTTAAGGTTGTGGCAGGTTTACTGTGTAGAAAATGTCCATTGCCTGGTTGACAAACAGCTGTGTTACTGTGCAGCTTGTCATGGTGAAGGCAGAAGGAAGATTTCTGGAGTCCCTTTCGTAATGGCACCAGTCCTAGAGATGAGTCTGCCCTCGTGACTGAATGAATTGCCAAAGTCCCACCTCCGAGTACCAGCACAGTGAAGGTCATCTCAGTCTTCAACACCTGAATTGTAAGGGAGCATAAATATTCAGTCCACTGCACCAATTTACACTTTCTCTGAGGCATGCGAGTTGTTTCGCTGGTGACTGGTACCAGCAGTACTTTTTTGTTATTGCTTACTTCTTTGTTTTGGTTTGCTTCACTTTTAGACCCAATGGAAAGGTCTTGAGTAATACATCATTGCTTCAACTCTTCTTTCTCTGCTTATTTAGAGCACACACACATTTACCTAATATATATATTTTTTTTGGTAATTTTAATGATTACCCAATTTATTTAAACATTTATTTAAACACTTTACCTCTTTTTATTGGAGATTTCATTTTTTTCCTACTTATATATGTTTTTATTATAGAATATGAGATCTTGTGAATATCGATTTTTATGTTTCTAATTTTTTGTATTTTTATTTTTATTCTTTTGGTACAGAGTCTCACTATGCAGCTCAGATGCATAATGATCCTCCTTTATCAGCTTCCTTTATCAGGCACTTTGATTATAGGCACGCACCACCATGCCTGGTTTGGGGGCTGGCACAGTGCACCAGCATGGCAAGAGGACCTGGGGATCGAACATGGCCTCTTGCACTCGCCAGGCTGGCACTTAGCTGACCTATCTCTCCAAGCCAATACTGATTTTGAGTTTAACTTGTTGTTTCACTTATTAGTATCTGTTGAAGAACAGAGCTTCTCAGTTCTAATTAGTATGGTTTAATGATTAGATAATTAATATTTAGAAAAATTCATTTGCGATTAGTGTTTTTGTGTTTTGAAAAAGTTCTCTGTATCTTAATTTGTATTAATTTATTTCTATCACATATTTAAAATCCACTGGAGATTTATTTTTGCAGGTACAGTGAAGTGAGAGTCAATTTTTATGTTTTGATTATAGACTGATTTAATAACAGCTTTTCCTAAAGACTCAGCTTTTTTTTCTCAAGGGTCTGTACAGTTTCTTTGTGATAAATCAGGTGTGAGTATACAGTTAGACATTTATCATGTTTAATTTATCCATTAGAGTAAAACTGTGCTAATATCACATCCTTAAATAATATGACTTTAGTATCAGATAGAGTAAATCTTGCCTCTTTTGCTCAAGATTACCTTAGTGATACTACATTGAATTTTTAAGTGAATTTCAGAATTGACATAAAAATTCTAAAAAATCAACTCTGAAGTTAATTACTGGAAAAGCATTTGATGACAGATTCCATTGCTACAAACATGGGTGCACATATGTCTTTATGATGATAATTTTGGTTTTTTGGGAAAAATGCCAAGGGGTGCAAGAGCTGGTTTGAATGAGACCTCCAATCCTAGCTTTTCAGGGACCTCCATAGTGATTTCCACAATAACTGTACCAGCGTGCACTCCAGCAACAGTGGAGAACGGTTCCTTTCCCTCCACAACTTCTTCAGTATTTGTTATTGGTGGACTTCTTGATGATAGGCACTCTTTTTGGCATAAGATGGTACCTCGACATTGTCTGAAGTTTCATGTCTTGAATGATCAACGGTATTGAGCATTTTTTCATGTACTTGTTTTCCAGCTGATTTTCTTCGTTTATGAAGTGTATATTCATCTCAGATGCCCATTTTTGGATTGGACCTTTGAATTTAAAGGCCTGATTTTTAAGAATTTTTATATGTTCTAATAAGAGTCCTTTGTCTGAAGGACAGTCCTCTATAACTTTTTTCTCAATTGACGGATTTGCTTTTTATTATGTTGTTGCTATCTTTTGACATGCAGAATTTTCAAAAAGATGAGGTCCTGAATGTGAAGTATTTCTGTGAAGTATTTTGCATGCAGTTTGACTTCTGTTCATGACTTTTGTTCACTTTTGTTCTCTACCTACCCCTATGTCCTTAATGATTCTACCTAGTTTCTCTTCCAGAATACTTAGTGTTTCAGTTTTAATATTGAGATCTTTAATCCATTTTGACTGTAGTTTTGTGCATGGTGATAGGCAGGGGTCTATTTTAAGCCTTCAGTATGTGAAGAGCCCATGTCTCCAGAACCTTTTATTAAATAGGCTATTTTTCTCCCAGTGAACATGCTTGGCTCCTTTGTTGAAGATACAGTTCTTGAGTATGTTTGTAGCTGTGTCCGCATTTCTAATCTTTTTCATTGATCTCCAGGTGTATTCTTTTTGCCAGTACCATGCTGATCTTATCCAAGTAGCTTTGTGGTATAATTTCAAATCAGAGATTGTGATGTCTCCTGCCTTTCCTTTGTTATTCAGGATTGATTTCTGCTATTTTTGGTCTCTCCTGGTTCCAGATGAATTTTAAATTTTTTCTAGATCTATGACACACACTACTTATATTTTAATTGGGATTGCATTGAATCTACATAAAAATTTTGGGAGAATGGTCATTTTCCCAATGTTGATTCTTCTGATCCAGGAGTAAGGAATATCTTTCCATTTTCTGAAACCCTCTTTTATCTCTCTTTTTTTTTTTCAGAGTGATACCATTTTCATTGTATAAATCTTTTATTTTGTTGGTGAGATTGATTCCTAAATATATCGTTCTTAGGGGTGCTATTGTGAAAGGAGTTGTTTCCAAAATGTCTCTCTTGGTGTGTTCATTGTTTATGTGTAGAAATGCTATTGGCTTTTGAGTGTTGACTTTATATCCTGTGCTACTGAATTTGGTGATTAAACATACAAAATTCTTAGGGACGTTTTGTGGATCTTTCATGTACAGTGTCATGTCATCTGCAGATAACGATGTTTACTTCTTTTCCAGTCATTATTCCTTTTATCGTAGCTAAATCTTGGAAACAACCCAATGCCCATCCACTGAGGAATGGATACAAATAGCGATATGGTATTTTTACACACTGAAGTATTATTTAGCTATAAAAAAGGTAAATTTGAGGTTTTTGTAAATAAATAGGTACAAGTAGAGACTATATTGGTAAGTGAAATAAATCTGATCTATATGTGCAAACATCTTATCTCACCAGTCTAAAAACCTGAAAGAGGAATGAAATTCTAAGGGGTATAATAGATACTGTGAAAGGGCAAGAATTCATTCAGTTGGGAGGGCAAGCCTGGATGAGGAAAAGGACAAATAAAAGAAGGGGAAAACATATTTAGGTATATACGTGAATAGTTTGAATAATGTATTGCCAATTTCCACTGGTCTTTTGAAAGGAGCAGTTAATGTTTAAAGTACTTCTTTTACTTTTTTTTTTTCTTTTGAATTTCTTGCAGCTATTTTGTTATTGTTTTGTTGTTTTTTCTTTAAACCAATCTTGCATGTTTATAACTGGAAACCTGAACAACTAACTTGAAGATGGCACCATGCAATACAGCAATCATTATTGAATTCCTATTACTTTGTTCAGTGAAATGTGAATCATTTCCAATGCTGTTATTTTTTAAAATCTCCATTTTATGTTCTTTAAAAAATAAAACGTATGCAATAAAACGTGCATTTGATGTATTATTCAATTTCATAGTACTAATATATTTATGATGTCTAGTCCACCAAATCTTGAACATAATATGTACTTGTACTTAGGTAGTCATTATTGTCTCAGTTGCTTTCTTCTCATTGCTCAGCCAAGATATCTGACACCCAAAATCAAGGAAGAAATGGTATATTTATCCCACAGTTTGGGGAGGGTTTAGACCATACTCAGCTGGATCCAAGACAGGGTGGCATGGCTGTGGGGGGGCTCCCATTCTTGGGGGTGGAAGACAGCAAGAGCGACATTTGCAAAAGGGGTGAGCAACCTCTTTTTCATGTTTATATTTTATGCAGGCTCCTTGCCTTAGGAGAGTTGTAGCACTTACACCACCAATCCAGCAACAGAGACTATCCCAGTCCTCACATCTAGATCCAGCCTCCTCCAAAGAGCCGGCTTGCCATCACATGAGACTTTGCGAGGGACATCTAGACATAGATCAAAATGATTACTTTTCTATTTAATATAAATTCTGTGAAATAATATTAATAATGTTTTGTTACATGTATGCCTATGTTTTCTCATGGTGGGGTATGTTTTCCAGAAAGGAACACTAAAAATAACTATAAAATTTATATTAAAAATTATATAAGAAACAGTCAAGTAAAGATAAGCAACAAGTAAAATTGATTATGGGAAGATCAAACATATAACTGAGAGACACATGTGAACCTTTGCCTATGACCCTTATGTTTCAGTTACGCTTCACTCGTTGGTGGGACAAATACTCAACACTCAAAATGAAGGTGCTATGTCCACCCTGGGGTACTTACACACACCGTAAGGAAGAGGAAGGAGTTTACTCTCTTCTATGCCACTCTTTTTGCTCTTACTTCCTTTGCTGTCTTTATCTCTCCGTGAATGGCTGCCCTCTGCCATGTGCCAGTCTGCCTTGGAGCCAGCTGAGTGTAGACTGAAACCTCCGCAATCTGTGGGCTCAATAAAACTTTCCTTGCTTCATTTTGGGTGTCAGGTGTTTTAGTCTCAGCAAGAAGAGGTAAACCACCTACACAGATCCCAGACTACTCAACAAAATATGCTTAAGTAAATGCAAAATAATCAAAATTATCCCACTCATATGGACAGATTATAGTGCAGGGAAGCTAAAAAAATCAGTGGCAAAAGAATCCACACAAATTATGCCAATGAATGGAAATTAATCATTGTACTCTTGAGTAATCCATGGGTCACAGAAAAAGCTTAGCAAGAAATTGGACCGTTCTTAGAATCAAAAGATGATGCCAGTAGAACATACCAGAATCTAAATGAAACAATAATAGTTGTCCTAAGAGTGAAGCTTATGGCTGTGAATGCCCACATCATAAAAACTGCAAGTCTAAATGAAAAAAACTGAGTAATGGATCTTAAAGACTCAGAAAAATGGGCCAGTGAGATGGCTCAGCGGTCTAAATCGCCTGCTTAGGCAAGCTTAGGCAAGAGCAGAGACAGCAGTTCGATTGCCGGCACCACATGCTGTGTCAGCCCCATCCCCAGGGCAGGCCATAATTAAAAAAAAAAAAAAAGACTCAGAAAAGCAAGAATTATTTTAATTCAAAGGTAAAAAGGAAAGGAGTTACAAATAGCAGAAAGGAACTTAGTAAAAGTTGAGACTGATGAATAAAAGAATCAGTGGATCAATGAACTGGTTCTTCAAAAGAATGAACAAAACTGAAAGACTCTTATTCTATCTCTCTTGTGCAGACAAAAAAGTTAAGCCAATATAATTAGAAATAGAAAGGGTGAAATCACAATGCATACTGTTGAAATCTAGAAGCTTATCAGTAATTTCTTTAAAACCTGTGTTGTAAAGCTTGAGGAATCTAGAAGATATGAACAGATTCCTCCACAAATATCAGTTCTCAAAACTGAACTGAGAAAACATAAAAAAAGAGCTGCTTCTTTAAAAGGATAAGCAGGGGCCCGGCGGGATGGTTCAGTGGTCTAAAGCGCCTGCTTGGGGAAGCTTGGGCGGCTTCAGGGACCGCAGTTTGATCCCCGGCACCACATGCTGAGCCAGCCATAAAAATGAGTGAATAAACAAAGGTTCTGAAACAAGAATAAAAATAAAAAATAAAAAATAAATAAACGTAAAAAAAAAAAAAAAAGGATAAGCAAAATAGACACAACCTTAGCCTTACTACAGAAGCAGAAAAACCCATTCAATTCAGCCAGAAATTAATAAGTCAGCATATTACTGGTCACTACTTTGAAAACCTGTATTATAAATGGAGAGAATCTAGAAGATATTGATCGATTCTTAGCATGTATAAATTACCAAGTCAGAATTAAGAAGATATGAAAACTTAGGATAACTTATTAAGAGGCAATGAATTTTAAGCAGTAGTAGAAACTCTAACAACTAGCAAAATCTCAGGACGCAGCGCAGCTGCTGCTAATTTGAACAAAGAAGGACTTCAGGGAAGATCTAAGGTAAATAGTCCCCAAAACCTTTAGTGAAGTTGAAAGAGAAGTAATATTGTTAAAACCATTATTAGAAGTGAACATTACACAAATTCCAAAGGCAAATAATGATCCAATTCCTAAAAGACCACTGTAGGCCAGTATTTCAATGAACATAGATCTAACAATCATCAACAAGAAACAGAAGCCAACAAATAGAATGAAACAAATAATCCAGAAGCTGATATACCATGACCAATAGGTTTCATTCCAGGGGTACAAGGACAGTTCAGCAGGTACAAATCAATAGGTGCACTGCACTACATAAATAGAAAAATGGACCAAAATCCCGTGATCATTTCAATAGATACAGAAGAAGCCTTTGGCAAAATTCAATATCCATTCATGGTGAAAAACAACAATAAGGTAATAGGCATGCAAGCCCTTATCTCAATCTGATAAAAAATCATTTATGACAAACCTACCACCAAAGTCATAATAAATGAAGAAAATTAAAAGCTCTCCCCCTAAAATCAGGATCAAAACAAGGAATCCACTTTTATCACTTCTGTTTAATGTAGTACTTGCAACATTAGACAGAGCAATCAGACAAGATAAAGAAATTAAAGGAATATATATAGGAAAAGAAGAAATCAAATTATCCTTCTGTGTAGGTCACATGAACCTCAACATAGAAGCTGCTGCCCCCCCAAAAAAATCAACAATACTTTCCCTAAAAGCTTCCTGGAATTAATAGCCCCACTCATGCATGCATCATTGAGGAATGTAATCACGGATTACAAACAGGTACCAATAAAAATAAAAATTATTATAAAGAGGTAGGGTTTCCATATTTAAAAGTTCATAAATGCTGGAGGCACCATTAAACGAGAAAAGAAAAACAACCCAACCATAAAAAACAAAAACAAAACTTGCCACTTTAAAGCTCTTCATTCTATGGCATTACCAGTTGAAAATTAAGGTGAAATAAATATGTTTTCTGATATATGAAAGCTGATAGACACTATCACCAGGAGACCTGTAATATAATTAATAACTGTTACAGGGTGGAAGTATCAAGCTGCAAAAAAGTCAAACTGCATAAAAAGGAACTCTGCAAATGACAACTGTGAAGTTAACATTAAGCCATGTTTCTTACTGTTTAAGTCTCTTTAAAAATAATTGATTTTAAGGTTCGGCGGTTTAGCTCAGCAGATTAAGCGCTAGTAGGGAAGCGCAGGGGCCAGGGTTTGGCTCTTGGCCCTGCCTGCCATACTGGCCCAGCTTTCAAGCGTGCTGAGCCGGCGAAAGCCAAAAAAAAAAAAAAAAAAAAATGACTTTAAGTAATTGACTATAATAAGAATGTGTTGTCAGGCATATAGCATATTGAGAAGCACATTAGTTCATTTCTCATTGCTATTTCAAAATATTTGAGGTCTCATACTTTTAAAGAAAAAAAATACTTCACAGTTTTTGAGGCTGAGAGTCCAAGAAGGTATGGCTCTGTGAATCAGGCTTCTGGTATGGCCCCTTGGCTTTACCATACTGTGGCGTGTGGCATCAGAGCAGCGGTGTTTGCGCTTATGAAGGAAATCGCATGTAAGACAGGGAGCGTGGCAGAGAGTGGGGTCCACGCTTGCTCTTGTAACCAGCTGCTCTCTTGGGAAAGAACTGGGGTTTCCCAAGTAGTCCTTTGTGAAAGTATCACCTCCAATAACCTAATTACCTCGTGCTTAGCTCCACCCTTTAAATGTTTCGCACCTGTCAACATCACTACATGAGGGATCGCGTTTACAACACATGAGCCATTGGGAAACAAACCATATCCCAACTATAGGAAGACAAAATATATGACAAATGACGCTAAATTATTATGTTTCATTCGCTGCATGAGGAAGTATGTGGCTTGAAAGTAGTTATTTAAAAAACCGTGAGTGCATATTAGAAACTTCAAATGTACAAAATAAAATTGTATCTGTTAAGCAAAAGCTCATGAAAAATGTTCCATAAGAGAACATTATGGAACAAAATAAGAGAAAATAGTAAAACAGTAAATAAGAGAAAGAGA
The DNA here is from genome assembly GCA_004027025.1 of Myocastor coypus. Taxonomy (NCBI): domain Eukaryota; kingdom Metazoa; phylum Chordata; class Mammalia; order Rodentia; family Myocastoridae; genus Myocastor; species Myocastor coypus. Next base: position 54,630 of record PVJA010000237.1, on the reverse strand, counting down.
AATAAGAGAAAATAAGAGAGAATAAGAGAAAATAATAAAACAGTAAGGAGAGATTAGACAAAGTGAAAATCAGTTGCAAGACCTTGGGTTTAAACTCAGCCATCTCTATTACATTAAATTGAATTAAATAAAATTCAAATTAAAAGTTAAAGATTGTTACATTGCACAAAAAGAAAGGACTTACAGTCTGCTCCCAAGAAATCACCTTGAAACAGACACAAAGAGTTGAACCAAAAGCATGCGACATTCAATCACGTCAATGCTGGTCAGAACAAAGGTGGAGTAGTTATAGTAGCTGACAAAATAGATTTTGTAACAACAGTTATTATTGTAGATGGAGTAGTCGCTTCATCATTAGAAATGGATCACCTGAGCAGAAAAAATGCCAAAAATATTTTTTGTCTACTTACAATTATAAAACACGTGAACCGAAACCAAGAAGAGAAATGCATAAATCAGCAGCTGTACTTGTGGGCTGCATCACTGGTCTCTCAATAAATGGCAGACCAAGCAAGCAAATAAGGAAGAATGACTACCTAACTGCAGAAAAATTAAACACCACTATCGGCCAACTTGGTTCAATCGACATGGATGTAGCAATTCTCCCCAGTGGAAAAAAAACTCGTTCTTTTACTTAGATTCAAATCCCATGCTGAGATAGAAGACATTTTAGGCTGAGAGTCAGCAACCTGGTGTTCAAAGCCCATGTGGGGCTCATTGTTATCCATGTATTAAGGTTTTATGAAAACAAACCCTGCCTCTCTGTTATGTAGACTGCTTCTGCACCATTCTAAAGAATAAAACACATATAGCAAGACCACATTATTAATTTATTTTCTGCCTGACTTGTATTGAAAAAATTTACCTACCTTTGTTCTAAGCTTTAAAGCAAGTCTCAATACCTAAAGTATAATCCATAAAAAGAACAAATTGTTTCCTTGGACTTAAAGTTAAGAACTTATGCCATTTAATTTATACAGCTAGAAAAATCAAAAGGCAATCCACATATTGGGTGAACACCCTGACAAACCACATATTGGACAGAGATTATAGTCAATATTTTTAAAGAGCTGTCAAACTTACTGATACAAAATAAAAGAAAAATTCAATGACTGAACAGGTAAAAGATGCATGAATGACAATGATTGCATAAAAACATATCAATATTATTCATTAAGGACATGCTTAAGGCTTTAACTTCTAGGTACCACATGGAGGAAGACTTTGTGATGGGGAAGACGGGGGCGGGGATGTAGGAAAAAGAAGACAGAGGAAGAGAAGTAAAAATGGTCAAGATGCTACTACATGGATATGTGCAGACTTCCCAAGATGAATATAATTACTGTGCTGCAAACATAAACCAGGAATACAAACTTAAAAATGTACACATTGTCTCACAGCTATTTGAACATCTCTAATGTAAGACTGCTCATATAAAATATTGCCAAGGATGTGAAAGGTCTAGAGCAATTATATGTCACTAACAAGAATATAACACAGCATAAATACTCTGGCCAAGACATTGAGACTTTCTAGAAAAGGACACATGTACACCTACAATTCTACCTAGTCTTTCTGAGTTATTCCAAAAAATAGAAGCATAGCCAAACACAGAGTAGAACACAAGTTTCTGTAGCAGCCTTATTTATAATTACTAAGGACTAAAAAAAAAAAAAAAAAAAAAAAAAAAAAAAAAAAAAAAAAAAAAAAAAAAAAAAAAAAAAAAAAAAAAAAAAAAAAAAGCCACGTCTTCAGTATGTGAATAGGTAAATAACTTGAAATTTATTGCAGCAGTAAATACTGCTTAGCCACAAAAAGAATGAACTACTTACATCTAAAATTGGATATATATATATATATATATATATATTATATATATATAATTTTAGAAAATGTAATTAATATCAGTGCCTGAACATTGATTAATAATTGTGTAGAGTTAGTATGAAGCAGGAAGAGTAAGTGGAAATTACAAATGGGCACAAGAAAATATTTGGGGGCAAGCAGTGCAGGCATGGGGGGCTCAATCCCTGGGCCTGCTGTGCCGGCCCCACCCCTGGACACACTGAGACGACAACTGAGACTGGGCTCGGTGGCTCACATCTATCATCCTAGCTCTTGGGAGGCTGTACACAGGCAGATCACTACAAGTCCAATCTAGTAGTGAGACCCTGAACACCCTGTATATCTTTCCCTAAAAAAAATATTAAAAGAAAGAAGAAGAAAATATTTGGGGTTGTTGGATATATTTATTATCTTGTTTGAAAGAGATGTCACAGAGCTTAATAATTAATATATCCACCATATATATATGTGCCTCATCCAAAGTAAGCTATCAAATGGATCTGGATATATTTCATGGTCATGTGCTTATAAGCCCATTTTGATGCTGGCTCTTTTACTTAGAATGAGTACCATCTGCACCTTAGTCATTGTACTTGGAAAAGTAATGTGTCTTTTACGGTGCTGAGATGAAATGCCGAATCTGTCTTTTATAATTTAGTTGAAAGGGCTTGGGATATAGCTCAACAGCACAGGGCCTGCCTAAGTAAACTATCCAGTTAAAAAATGATTGAAATTTCATATTTATATTTCCTCTTTTTAGGCACATGCCAAGTATTATCTTTATTTCATTATAATTAGGATGCTTTTTTAAAGTTTAAACTGTTTGGGAGCTTACAAAACTTTGTCTTTTAAAGTTTGTTTTATCTTTTTGAAGCAGGGACTCCCTCTGCATCTCAGGCTGGCCTGGAGCTCACTTTGTAGCCCAGGCTGGTCTCAAACTCATAACTATCTTCCTGCCTCAGCCTCCCAAGTGCTGGGATCACAGAGGTGCAACACCCTGAGCAACGCAAAAGTTCAGTATGCTATCTGTAGCTTAGCAAAATTATTGCCCTACTGCTTACTGAATAAATAGAGTAACTCACATACAAGGAAAAACTTCAAGGCAGGGACTGCATGTAGTCAGACCAGAATTTCAGGCATTGCCATGATATCAGCACAAGGGCTAATTAGATATCCTTTGGACTGTTTTTCATCTCTAAAGTATTGCAAACTTCTAGAAGGCTTAATATCCTCTTTCATACTATTATGATTTTGAACTAGAATGAGCTCTGAGCCTCATTCTTACTAATATTTTCCATGTTGCTATTCAACAAACAGTTAAAATACATTCCTCACCATGGCTTTACATAAATGTTTTAAGGAATTCTTGGAGGAGCGAGAGTGTTCGTGAAATAAGAAGGTGATGCTTAAACTAGTTTTCCTTAAGAAGACATTTAAATGTGTGTGTGGAAATATTCATAACATTTAGATCCTGTTTACCATACCCCACAGCAGTCCACCTTTTGAGAAATGGAATGCTACTGTGCAGGGCGTCAGGACGTGGTGTGATTGATCGCCCGATGCGCGAATAAACGCCATTCACTTTGTGCACTGAGGCATGTGCAGCATTTGCAAACTAACGATCATGTTGACATATGTGCTCTATTTTGTCTTTGCTGGTCTAGCTCATGCATCTTGTCTTGCTTTTTAACATACATTGTGATATTGTATTATCTTGTTTATTCATTTTAATAAAATATTTTCTCTGATTTGGACTTTTTGTACCATCCAATAAAAAATCCACACGCACCAAATTTTTCTGACTTCTTCCAATAATTAAGCCACATGATGTTGTCTCTTGCTGTCTACTTGCATTCATTTATACATTATATCTTGTGATCTCTTGTTGGAGTTTTATTGATACACATTAATTTTTTATAAAGGGTGTGTTTGAAAGTTTGGGAAATTCTGACTTAATCAAATCATTACTTGTGTGACTATTGGATTAAGGCTTCCAACTCCCTCTGGAAATAACTTTCAAAGTAGAACCCATGCCTATTTTCTGTTTACCGTTGTAGCTCTGGTACTTAGCCCTTGACACTTGCAAATACCAAAACGAAACCATGTGTTAATAGGCATGCAATTCACACCACTAAGTTATCAAGGATGCCCATCAGACAGCAAGCCGGGCAGTGAGTTAGGGCACAGCCGTTTTCATCTCATTGGCATGGCTTTGTCATCAGGGCCGGCTTCTTCTGGTTTCAGCCAGCCATCTCTCTGTTCTTTGTGAAATCACCTATTCCTGCTAATTGAATGATATGTTTTTGCTTCTGTGGCCTTTATGATGAGCCTGTCTTTTGCTGGAAAAAAAAAATGGCTGGCTTAATTTGTTGTATAAAAACTACTTTAATAGCCTATGGAATTTAAACACAATATTAAAGTACACTGTCCCTATACTTTCAAATGTTGTATTATTTTCTTAGAATACTCAAAGTTATATTGAAATGGAGATGACTATAGGCATTGTTATAGACAAGATACTCCACAACTTATAATGGAAGGTAAATGCGATTTAAGCCCACGTACATTGGTTCCTTTAGATTTTAAACTGCTTAATTTGCCATTGTGTTGGTGACAACTTCTCCATATTCTACTCATTACAAATTACTTATTAAATTCAGCCCACACACCAGTCGGGGGATGTTGGTCTACATCTTTCAAACAATAAAATATAGAAGAGTTGGTGAGTGTATTGTAAAAGCACTACACAGAAATATTTACAGAATCAGTATTATCAGATAAAATAAGACATTTAATTTCTAAAATGAACATGGGCTATTATAGGAATGGAATGAATAGACAGAAAAAAAACCCTAAACTTATGAGAGAACCATCAATATAATTGTTGAAATACACATATACCTAATAGAAAAGGTAGAACATAACACTTATAAGGTTGCTCAGAACTCATTATGAAACTAATAAAGAAAAAGTATGGAAAGTGAAGAATAAAGATAATAATGAAGATCTAACATTCGTTTAGTAAGAAATATAGTGCAAAAATAGAGTTTTAGGAAATATAAAAGAGATACAACAACTGTGGAAGAGAAGAAAGGAAGAAAGAAAAAGGTAGGATAGAAGTAAGGACAGAACATTAAAGACAGAATTAGAAGAAGGAGGCCAACAAGAGATCTCCATAGATCTAAAGAAGTGAAGTTTTAATGTCACACTCAACACTACAGGACAATACAATATGACAGATGATTTCAAATACTTCAGTTAAAAGAATGGCCAAACAAAACTCTTAGAACAATTCTAATGAAATTAAACCCAAATATTGTTAAGACATTTGTAAATTAACCATTTTTATCTCTCACAAGGGCAGGTTTAGGGAAATAAACATTTGAAACTAATAGTAGGGTGAACCCTAAATAAACCTGTCCTGGCATGGATTGCTACTTAGTCTTTAGTGTTATCAATCCTTCATTGGATTAAGACATCCTAATCCTACCATAGTTGCCTGCCACAAGGAAATATTCCAAGGAAAATAAGTATCATCTTTACAATGCAATTACCTCCCTAAATTTTCACGTCCAATGTTTAACCATCAGTTGTAACCAGAGGTGCAAGACATAATTCAAAGCAAAGACGTCATTTGAGAGAAAGGAGCACACAATGAGTATACTTAGTTAAATTATCACACACAAGCTCTACCATAACTTCACAATAAAAATGTCTAATCAAATTTACAGTAAGAATTGCAGAAGAAGTTAAAATGTATGATTGATGTTCTGATCAAAGACTGATATATATCAAAAGTAAATTGAAGTGCTAGAACTGAACAATTAACAGGTGAAATTAAAGTCAATGAATATGTATCTTATTTATTTATTTATTTGTTCATTTGTTTGTATTTGTGGGAAGGGTCGATAGAGTGTTCAGTGTGTCACTACTAGATCTGATTCATGGTGTTCTGCCTGTTTACAGTCTCCCAAGACTTGGGGTCACAAGCGCGCACCACCATGCCCCATGGCCCTCCCAAGGTGCCCCAGGGGGTGGGGCTGGCATGACAGGCCTGGAGACCCAAATCCCGGCCCTGCGCCTGCTTGCAAGCATTTTAATCTACTGAGCTATTTGGTTGGCCCTAATGAATATATATATATATATATTAAAACAGATTTGATTTACCTGATTTTTTGTACTATTCGTTAAATTCCTTTCCTTTAGATTTTGCATTAGATTTTTCTAGCATATCATTATGGCTGTTGTCTTTTCCCTATTTTTGACCCCGCCAAGTTTTCAAGTCTTGATATTTTGCTTAGATCTATATTCTAGTTTACTCAATTCTCTCTTCAACTATATCTAAAATGCTTGAATGCTTCCAATATTGTTTTTTTTTTTTTTTGCTGGAATACAGTGATGCTGAGAGGAAAAACGTAGCTATATGAGCAAATACGAGTCAGTCTAGATGAATATTTATTGTAGACAATACTAATATTTAATAAGTTAATATCTAGGGAGGCTGCAGACACTTATAATAAAAGACTCAAATGTAGTTTAGAGGGAGAAGAGTGCTAAATGTTTTAAGGCCTGTTATGCAGGAATAGATGCAATTATTAATTCATATGAGATTTTTGGTATTCACAGATACATTTTCTAACATCATCACTGCAAGAGTAATGTTTAGAACATGGAGAGAAGTGGGGACCATGGAAAGAAATTTATATGAAAAAAGAGATGATATATAAAAGCAAAGAGAACAGAACAATGCCCTACACAAATAAGTATATATTGAGGCAGAATAGTGTAACTTTATGTATTTGTAGAGGTAAATAGTAATGAAGTAGAAATTTATTTTGTTTCTTTTCTTCTTTGCTAAGAAATGGGATGTGAGTTTCTTTCCTTGGAATACAAAGGTAGTCAATTTATGCAGATTGGTGTTCTCAGCAAAGGACAAAACACTTAGGTTTTTCAGGTCAGAGAGGCTCATATGAAAAGGTCTTCAACTTCCAGCTGCTGCTCCTGCATGCACTCCATTGCAGCCTGAGATCAGGAGCCGCCTGTCTTCCAAGGCTCCTGGAGTGCACTCGTGTCCTGCTGTTTGGACAGGAGCATCTCGCAGCGCCCTGGGCATCTCTCCTGCATCTGTTTGATGTTCAGAAACAATGCTGAATGGCACGAGGAGGCAGATGAAAATCGCAGTTCTTGTTTTCCTCTTTTGCTGTATTTTTTGACCAAAGTGAAAGTCATGCCCTTGGTCACGAAAGGATGTAATTGAAATTCAAAATTTGCATTAACATAATTGTAGATTCTCACAGTTATAAGAAATAATATAGAGCAATCCCAGATGCTCATTATCTATTTTTGCTTTTATTGGAATACCCTGCCAAATTACAGTCCATCAATTTTGTTTCAGATTTTTATTTTTCTAGTACTCATTTGTGTATGTTGAATTCTTTAAAATGTTATTTTTATCTATTTGCTTGCTTTTGAGTCAGTGTCACACGATGTAGTTCCGACTGGCCTTGAACTCACCATGCAACCCAGGGTGACCTTGAACTTGTGTTGATTCTTCTTCCTCAGCCTTCTACATAGTAGAGAGAGAAAAAACTCTCATTTCTCACATTTCTAATAAAGTCGCTAATCTCACCCTTAAGACTTCATCTGAATCTAATTACTTCCCTGTAGGCTTTACTTTCAAATACCACACAAAGAGGTGGGATTCTCAACATATGAATTTTCGAAGGACACAAAAATGCAATCTGATGCAACCAGTGGAAATACAAAAGTCTTATCAACAAAAAAAATTTTCCAGTCATCTTTTTTGATAACCCAACATGTGCCCAGTTGAAGCAACTACTGATCTGTTTTTATGTTTAAAATTACATTCCAAAATGCTATATAAATGGAATTATATCATAGATAACATTTGGTCAGAGGATTTGTTTGCTTTCACTGTAATTTGCTAGGTATTCCCCTAAGTTACTCTATGTATGAGCACGGTGTTTCATGAAACAATCTTTCATGGTGGGTATAGATCACAGTTGGTCTAACCAAATATCCACTAGAGGACACTGGCTGTTTCCATTTGTATATTATGAGTGAAGCCAGTACAAATGGTCATGCCAGGTTGCTTGGTGAACTGTTTTAATTTTCCTGGGATAAATGCTCAGGAAGGTAATTGCTGGGTCATACAGAATTGTGTTTAACTTCCCAGGAAACTATCGATATTTTCTAGAATGTCTGGACTATTTTATGCTATCATGAGCCTTCCATGAATGAGCCTGCTTCTTCACAACTTCACCGGCTCACATACTTTTTGGCCCAGCCATCCAAAGACATATGCAGTAACACCTCCTTGTGGCTTTGATTTGTCTTGCCCTGACAGATGATTTTTTTTTTTTTTCATGGGCCTATTTGCAAACATCTTGTAATCTTTAATGAAATGGGTTTTCATGCCTTACGTCAGTTTTATAATTAGATTTTTGTAGTGTTGAGTCTTGGGAGTACTTTCTATATTTTAGATTGTATTCCTTTGATGGATATATGATTACAAATATTTTCCCCAATATCTAGACTGACTTTTTATATTTTCACATGGGTTTTTGAAGAATAAATTTTAATTTTAATGAGGTTTAGTTTATCAGGCTTTCCTTTCACAATTTTGCTTCTGTTGTCAACACCAAGATCTCTTCTAGTTCAAAATCCTGAAGATATTTTCCTATTTTTAAAAGTTTTATAGTTTTATCTGTAACATATCTATAAGTCATTTTGAATTAATTTGATAGAAGTATTGTTCCTATTCACTCAAAGACCTTTTCTGTATAAATTTAATTTTGAAATATGTCAGGATATATCTTTGACTTTCAAATAGGAAATGATCCTATGTACATAAATTAAAAGAAAAGGAATGATGAGGAGACAGCACATGTTATACTTTGGTGTTTTCATGACTCTGTTTTTGCTATTCCACTTGCCGGATACTGAAATACTTAACACTTAAGTACTTACTACTTTCCTATTATAATTTAGATCCAGGATATTCCTCAAAAGCCTCATGTGTTTGGAAGGCATTTGGATCCTGGGACAACTCTGCTCAGTGGATTGGTCTACTGGTGAGTTCATTGCTGATTCACTATTAGGTGGGGCCTAGCTAGATGTGTGTTTTTTTAAATCTATTTTTATTGCATTTAATAAGAAATAATAATATGACAGTTTCAAAACACATGAGTAGTACATTTCCAGTATTTGGTACAATGCATATTGTTGTTCCCCTCGTAGTTATACAGAGCACAGGGTATAGACATGAGAATTTATCTAATCATTATTGGTACAAAAAAATTTCTTCTCACTGAACTAGGAGATAGCAGTTTTATACATAATCCACTGTTCCATAATCACAGTGGGTTATTGGCAAAACTGGCAGTGATGGAAGCTGTTGATTTAAGCCTTTTACAGCGCAGCATTCTAATCTAGCTTTATGTTTTATGAATCATGGTTAAACTTTTCTGCTGGGTGGTTAAGGGCAAGTTTAAGCAAGACCCGTATAACAAAATATGTAATTTTTTGTATCTCCCAAGGTCAGTCAAATCCCCTCAGGGTTTACTTTGAAACCATGTACAGTGCTTTGTAGAACTGTTGTTAGTGTCAGCCGCCTGAATGAGTCACAGCCATTGCACAAGAAAACATTCTCTCGGCTTTCACGTAGATGTGTGTTTTGGCTTGTGACTAGGGTTTCCCCCAACCGTTCGCACTCATGGTGGGGCTTTTTAGAGCTGGCTGGATCTAGGGTGCGCGATCTTGGGATAAAGGGTATGTGGTGCTAAATCAGTCCACTGGTTGGAATTAGCATAGTTCTGGCTGTGGCAAAATGAGTTCACCGAACACTAAAGCACCAGACTTGAGAAGGGCTGGTACCACTCAAAAATGTTGTAGCCTGGATGGGATAAAAGGGAAAGACAGAAACTTGCTGCTGCTGGTGGTGCTGCTGCTGCTGCGTCCAGTCTGCATCTCATTCTGCCTTAGAACCAGCTATGGGCTGAAACCTGTACAAAGTCTGACCTAAATAAAACTTCCATCCTTTAGCTTGTGAGTGTAGGACATTTTGCCTCAGCAATGAGAACAGTCGCAAGACAGTGCAGGTCACGAGGACATGAGCTCCAAGGGTGTCTTCCTTCCAGAGCTCTTCCCATCCATCATTCTCTGCTTCTTACCAGCCATAATGTGAGCTGCTTCCCTTGCCCAGATCTTTCTATCAAGCAATTCCTGCCTTGTATTCAACAATAGCTCGAAAACATGAATCAAAATAAGCCTCTCCTCTCTTAAATTCTGTGGCACTGAGGAAAGTGGCTAGATATTTTCTTTCTAAATCTTTACTTTCTAGGGCCAAAGATAGACCTCAGCAACGTAGCACTTTCCTGTCAAGTGCAAGGTCCTGAGTTCAATTTCTGGTGCCCCACCCCAAATGAAATAAAATAAAATAAAGTAAAATATTCACTCTCTATAAAGTCCTTTGAACATTGTGTTCTTTGCAATCTTCTTTCTACATCATTTCCTAATGGATTCCTCCACTTTTCATTCCTATGTTACTTTCACAAATTGGATTAAGAGCCTTGATCTTAAAGTCTCATAGCACTGGTATTAATACAGGTACTAATTACACTTTGTGGATTATCTGAATTTTGCCTTTTCCACTAGACTATAACCATGTGAGGGAGGAGCTGTGAAATTCTGGTCACTCTTATATGTGCTATTTACAGTATAACGCTTGGAAAATAGTTGAAATTTACTCAGTAAGTTTTTTTTTTTTTTTCTTTAATGTATTTGGTTGTTGCAGAGTCTCACTACGTAGCTTGGACTCGTAATGTTCCATTTGCTTTCAGCCTCCCCAGCACTGGGACTACAGGCATGTGCCACTTGGTCTGCACTCTGGCTGGTTCCACCCACCCTGAGGGCATGGCTGGCATGGCATGTGGTGCCAGCGACAAAATATTGGTCCCTGTGCTTGCCTAAGCAGGCGCTTTAGTCTGCTGAGGTATCTTGCCAGGCCTACAAGTATTTTGTTTTTGAAACAAATGAATTTTTGATTTGTAAATTTCTAAAAGTGAAATTGCAATTTATAATTCAACTTTGCAGAATTTAGATGATAGCAATATTTAATCATTGATTTCCATGAAAATAAAAGATGAAATCTTTTTATATTCTTTTTAATTTTTAGTTTTTATGTAACATAAAAATGCATCACGTTCATAGCTTCCATACAATTGATGACATAGAGAGAAGTACAGATTGACAATCATGTTATCTATACACACATGAAAAGGTCTCATTTAGTTAGAAACAAAATGAGGGGTCAAGAACGGTGGTCTGAAGCCTACTCAGAGGATTTTAGGATGTAAAAAATAAAAAGAAGTGTAAAATTTCAGACCATAGCAGTGTTGAAAACAGAAGAACGATAAACATGGTAAAAGCTACATAACAAAAATCCAATCCTAAACATTAATACAAAAAAAGAAAAAAAAATTGAAATCAAGAAACAGATCAGAGGTCAAATGAAGATCAATTGAATACCTGTTTTAAAGAAATATGTAGAACATAATACAAAAAGTGATATTTACCAATAAGTTTCCCAGTTTTCTTATGTACGTCTCTAGAATTAGAACATAATTTATCATTTAATAATGGGAATGTGACAGCTGGGGATATAGCTCAGTAGAATAAACACTTGCTTGGCAAGCACACCGTCCTGGGTTCAGTCTCTGATTCTGCACACACACACATACAAAAGAAATTTTAAAATAAAAAATAAAAATAAAAAACAATGGGAATGTGACTTAAGTGATTTAAAAAATAATTACAGAATTTGACAACAAGGTACACATATGCTTATTTTATTGGTATATTCTTTTTTTTTTTTTTTTTTAAGAATTTTTTTTTCTTGTTTCAGAACCTTTATTTGTTTATTCACTCATTTTTATGGCCGGCTCAGCCTGCCCTGATGGCAGGGCTGGCGCAGCATGTGGTGCCAGGGATCGAACCGTGGTCCCTGAAGCCGCCCAAGCCTTCCCAAGCAGGCGCTTTAGACCACTGAGCCATCCCGCCGGGCCGTTATTGGTATATTCTAAAGCTAAGATGTATAGTGTAGAATACCTTTTCTTTCTGTTTTTTTAGTACATGATTTCTCTAATTTCCTCAGATTTAAATTTATAAGGACTTCGGTAGCATCTACACTGAATTCTAATCTTGCAGAAAATTTGTTTCTAAATCAATCAGCCATAAAACCTAGACAAAGCATTATTTATGATTCATGAAAACAATTGTGTTTCTGAGGTACAAATCATAGAACTATTGGAATTACCAAATGGAAAGAATTCTGAAGATAAATCAACTAATTGATAGATGAAGTCTTGTACAGCATACTGTTGGATTTTGCTTTCTAATCCACTCTGTAAGTCTATTTCTTTTCATTAGTGAATTGAGTCTGTTTACATTGATGGTGATAACTGAGATGTATTGACTTATGTTTGACATGTTACTTACTTGCTGTTGTGTATCTCTTTTTCTCCTGTGTTTAATTGTTTGCTTTATTTGGTGGGTTTTTTGTGTTCTCATTCATGGCCTTGTGATCATTTTAGTCACTCTCTAGAATATTTTAGTAGTCTGTGTAGAGTTGGCTTTGTCATCATGAAGTTTTTAGTTGTTCTTTGTGATGAAGTACTTCACTTCTCCATTAAACTTGAGAGTTTTGCAGGGTATGTCAGTCTGGGTTGGATTATTTTTTACAAGACTTGTAGGACTTTGCTCCATGCTCTTCTTGACTTGATGGACGGTGAAGAGAAATCTACCATTGTTCTGATGGGTTTTCCTTTAAATGTGATCTGTTTCTTTCCTCTAGTGGCTTTTAGTATACTATTCCTGTGTTGAATTTCTGGGATCTTGATCATTACATGTCTGAGTGTATTTTTAATTGGGTTGATGTTATTTGGAGTTCTACAAGCTTCAGTTACTGAATGTCAGATTGTTTTCCCATATTTGGGAAGTTTTCTATTACTGCTGTCCCTGTTCTCCTTACATCATTTATATTGACTCCTTCTTTCTCATTAATTCCTATTAGTCTCACATTGTTCATCTTTGCATCATGTTGCAGTTGTTGAATTATTTTTTTTTCCTGAATGCTAGTTGTCTTTAAGAGACCTTTTCTTACCTTTTCACTAGCTACAACATTGTCTTCAAGATCTGAAAGTCTATTTTCCATTTCATTGAATTGGTGTTGCCAGCTTGTGATTCAGGTTTTAATTTCTTATACATCTCTTTGAATCTGCATCACATTCTGTTTCTTTCCTATATTGCTCATTCAAGGACTTCATCATTTCTTTACTCCTTTTTTACATCAGAAATTATTTCTGATCTGATTTTCTCTATACCATTTTGCATTTGCTTCTTTACTTTAGTTTCTATTATTTCAAAGATTTCAGGTATGTGATTACCATTTTCTTCTATGCTATTGTCTCCTACATTTGTTCTGTATGGGCTTGGGGCTTGAGAATGCGTTTTGCCTCTTCTTTTCATCATTTTGTACAGCACTGTCTTCTGACCTTTGGTGTAGTGCTTTGGTGCAGCTATTTCCTTAGTACCAGGTCTGGATCTACCAAGTTCAAACTCATCCAGGTGGGAGTGGCTTGGGTCTGGCTGCTGTGCTCCACTTGTTCCTGCTACAGCCCTGTGCCACTCTGGCAAGATGTTCTGCTCCTGGATTTTCTGGGTGGATCTTTCCTCTAACCTCTCTGCAGGGAGTTCTTCTGCAGAGCTCTACACCAGTCCTCTCTGGTGGGAGAATTTCCACACACATGCTTGGCCTGGGTGTTGGCTGGAATGAGGATCTGATGGGCAGCCAAGTGATCCTCCGCACAGGCCAGGGCTATGTGTTGGCTGGAGTGAGCATCCAGTGGGTTCCAGGCTGCCCCACTCACATACATGGCTTGGCCCTGGCTGGAATGAGGATGCAGTGAGGCTTGGGGCAGTCCTTGAGTACTCTCTCTCTCTCTCTCCATATATATATATATATATATACATATATATATATATATATATTACTTAAGAGAACAACAGAATTTACACAGATAATTTGTATTGGGGCAGAGGATAAAGTGGTATATAAACCTCGTCCTTAAATACTCATGTGCTTAGCATTGGACAGCTATAATAATGTAAACAATCAGAGTAATTACTTATATAATTTAACTCCTTTTGATTGTAGCATCATTGCCAAAATTATCTTCTTTTACTCTCCTTACAGAGTAAAATAAAATGCATTAAGAAATATGAGAATCATCAGGTAAACGAGGCTATTAGTGGCTGGATTTTTACCAGCGTACTTTATAAAGACTGAATAAAATTTTGCTGGCCTATTTATGAGTTAAAAATATACATTATTTTGTTTGGCCCAGTTTCCCTTTTACATTCTCCTGGGAGACCAGTTGAGCTATGGCTTGCTCCTCCCTTCTGCCCCAAGCTCTATATTTTCCATCCACTCAGGCTGGGGGCTGGGGGGGGCGGAGAAAAAGTCACTTTGCCATTGTCAGCTGCCCTGGAGCGGGTGGATCTGTCTCCTGAGTGAGCAGGGAGGTGAGAGCCCAAGAGGAGGACTTTCCATTCTTAGCTAGCCCTCTTGCTTTGGCCTGAGGGGCTAATCAAGTGTTATAAACACTGATTAAGTAAGGTAGGTCATTCCCGACCCATGGTCTGGGGGACAAGTGGAGGTGCCACATGTGGGAATGACATTTGCAGACTCGGAAAGCAATTTGCTGTTGCTTAATTCCTTTCCTTTGCAAATACCAGCAGAGAACACTGGAGAAATTAGACACCGTTTGAATACTATTCAAACAGGTCACAGGCCGAGGCTGAGGTGTCTCATTAAAACTTCCTGTTTTGCTGTGGAATATCCCTGTGCTGGATATTCGATCCATGACTGAGGCACTGAATATCTCCTGTCTTAACATCTAACAGTCCCTGCCAGACAGGATGAAAAAGTTGATTACTCACAGATTTGCCAATGTCTCTTGACAGAAAAGAGCAAAAGAAAGAAAGAAAAAATCCTCAAGAGCAAACAAAATGGCCGTCACAGCTCAAACATTAAAACAAGATGTGCTATATTGTTTCTTAGATTAGATATTAAGTGGTTTCTAATTAATGCCTACAATGTGTAAGAAGCTGGCATGACTCCTTTGATGATTCAAGAATATTCTTTATTCTGGACTTGCTGTTATTTTATTTTTCATTCAGGCCCCTATTTGCTGTTAGAGTTGGAATTACCAGGCAACCTGCTGAGGTGCTTTCTGGAAAGCCACCGCTTTGGGAACTGAAAGAGGGACAGAGCCCAAAATTTCTATCCTTGATGAATATAATCTAAAAATGTTGAAGCAGGGTATGGTTTGAATGGGGAAAAAGAACATGAGGTATTCACAGTTCCAGAGTCCCCAACCCCCAGCCCTGCTCTGGGCTCCCGTTTGCCTCATTTTTTTTTTTTTTTTTTTTTTTTCCAATAAATGGAGTTCTGTGGCAGTGTGGGTAGGAGGCAGGGAAGAAAAGGCAGAGCTTAGAATTAAGTAAGATTTTGAAATGGGTTGCAGCTTTTCACGACAGGGAAACCGCTGGAGACAGTGCGCATTCCATGACAGGCAAGCCCCCTCCACGTTTCTCTACAGTGGCTTTTTTTGGGATGGGCTGTATGGGGTCAGATATTCCTGTACTCACCCACTGACTTAAAGAGTGATGATAGAGAGACGCTCCCTTGTTCCTAGCGCTTGATGTGAGGAAGACATATGACAGGGCAATGCAGAGACCTTCGGACGGCTGCTAACGTCTACTTACGGAGCTGAGTGTTAGGTGACAGATATTCTAGGGGCTTGTTCCAGAAAAATGCAGCTCAAAGTGGGCACGTTGCCATCCTGTGAGAGTTAGCCATGCAGACCTTCCGCCCTGGGCTTGCTGAGTCGGATCTTGCCTCTTGCACAAGATCTCTTAGTGATTTACACACATGGTGAATTTTGAAAAGTCCCTCATTTTGTATCTTTGGAAGCCATGACACTCATCTGAGAACTGCTAGCTTGTGTCACACCACCACACCTCAGAGCCTGAGTCTGATTTCCAGTGAAAACTACTCCTCCCTCCCACAACGTCGCCTCTTTGGAGTTGCCAATTATTTGTATGTTCACTAGCAAAAGAAAAAAAAAAAAAAAAAAAAAAAAAACTAAAGGCTTTTTTTCCTCAGAAGCAGAAAGTATAACTGAGTTTCTCTGGTCTCTGCTGTAACTTGTACAGAACACCTGCATGGCGCCTATGTTTTTGGTAAGTGTACAACTAATGCTACTACGATATTAAAGCCCTCATTCGCTATTGGTATTGGGTATTACCATGAGGGCTGAGCATGGTACAAGGAAGAGAAAATGGTACAGGTTTTTATTTGGAGGTCGTCAGATCTGTCCTGGTAGCTCACAGACCAGGCTGGGCAGAGATAGGCCTGGCATGCTGGGCACGGGTTTATCCTCCTGCCAGAAGGTAGAAAACGGCCCCCACAACGCCTTCCAGCACCTGTAGTCCTAAGAGAGTCACCTTCACTTGCTTCCCTGGCATTGGCCATGGAATAAAATAAGGGGTCGCTTACAGCGTTTTGCATCTTGGGGAAAAATCTCTGAAGTCTCTTAATTGCCCATTCTAGCATTCAGACCAATAGAAGCCAAATTGTCTCCTCAGATCATCCATCTCTCTTTTCTTCTTTTTCTCTTGTTCTTCCCTCTCTTCTTGTTTCTGCCCCAGTACTTGCTGAGCCCGGGCTTATTCTGTGGCAAGTGTCATGATCAGTACCAGTGAGATAGACAGTGCTCAGTTTCTGTTCTCTGAAAGATCGGCCGGTAACTGGGGCGCACAGACATGCCCAGATCGTGTTGTGGGAGCTGCAAGGGCGTAGGAAGAGGCGTGGCGAGTTGTAGGAGAGGTGTGGCTAGGCTCAGGAGGAGGTGTGGCGAGGTGCTGGAGGGGTGTGGCTAGGCGCAGGAGGAGGCGTGGCGAGGCGCTGGAGGGGTGTGGCTAGGCGCAGGAGGAGGCGTGGCGAAGCGCAGGAGGAGGACGAGCAGCATGCACTGCTCATGGGTAGCTGTGGTAAACAGGGGTGTGGTGTCATCTGCTCACGTTGTTCCATCTTTTATAATGGTAGGGTTGAGGAAGTTCCACTACAGGAGCAAATAGTTTTGGTCCCTGGGAAAAAAATGCGTGTACAGCCATAGTCCCATGTGAACTTAACAAATCAAAGTTTTCTTGTCTGTTGGTGTCAGAGCCACCAGCATGTCACAGCACAGCCCATAGCAAGTCAGTGCTTGACCTTTGCCATGATGCAGGTAGGACAGACCTATGGCGCTGCCCGCTGTGTAACAGGAGAGTGCACACAAATACGTGCCATGTGTAGTACGTGATGACGATAACTGACAGGGCTACTGCCTTATGTAGTTATTATGCAATACTATTGCACTTTTAACTATCACTTTGGAGAGTACTCCTTCTACTTATTATTTTTTTATGCATTTGGTGCATGGTCTCAGTCCACCGTTTGGACTCGTAGCGATCCTCCTGTGTCAGCCTCCCCAGCTCTGGGATTACAGGTGTGCGTCACCACGCCAGGTCTTGGAGGCAGGGCCGGTGCAGCATGTGGTGCAGAGGATGAAACTCTGGTCCCTGCACTTGCTTGAGCAGCCACTTGGTCCACTGAGGTACTCACCAGCCCTCCTCCTACTTACTAAAAATGCCTACTGTGTCACGACAGCCATGGCGTTGACTGCGTCCAGAGGCTATCTTGAGTGATTGACCAGTAACATCTAGGGCCATATAAGTAAAGTGCAATATTTGTAAAACCAAATAAACTTAATGACTTTTCTCCAAATATACCTCGCAAGTTAAGGGATGAAGGACTGCGGTTGAGTCTGGCCTTATAGACCAAGCAGTCTTTGATTGAATAAAGGTCCTCGTTAGGAGAAATAATAGCACAGGCAAGGGCAGTGATTGAAAGAAAATTGGCTCAGAGAATATTAAATAAGTTCACTGAATCACAAGACAGAGGACACGGTGAAGGGGGGTGGGCATCAGAATGGTAGGCTGAGTTTTGTTTTTGCAGGGCCTTGAATATCCCGGTAAAGACTTAGTCTGAGTCCACTCCATTGAAAGTTTTAATTCATGGATTAAAATAAAGAGGTTTGAAGTAGATGTATAGCACTGATGTTTTGGTTGGAAAGAGAAATTAGAGATTGGAAGACCAGCTTATGATAGTAATAGCTGTTCAGGCAGGAGTGTTCATGCCTTGGACAGGAGCAGATACAGAAAGAACAGGTAATTTACATTTAAAAAGCCTCTCACTTTCTTGTGTCTCCATGTAGAAGGCAAGGAAGGAGCTGCTCAGTCTGAGACCTAGCTTTGGGGCTTAGGAAAGTTACCTGCAGTGGAACAGCCTTCACCTACACAAATTTAAAATTAAAAAAGCTGTAAGTGGAAGACCCTTAAGTATATTCTTAGTTACACTTGGAAACTCATCTCTAATCACCCCTGACACTTTTTCTACCCAGACTGCTAGTAGGGATCAATTTTTATGACATAACCAATCCTCTTGCCTAGAAATGTATGTCAGACTACACCTCCTGTCCTATTCTTGTTCATGCCCTTATCGTGTTATGGGTGGGTTAGATGTGCTCTGCACGTCTGAAAACCATAGGGCAGTTGTGAGATCTCTTTGCCAGGAGCTGGGTGTCTTCTATTCGTAGATGCTTCCACTTCTGCAGCTGGGATGCCAGACCCAGGGCCCTGTGTGACAGTGGTGAAAGGAACATTTCTGGCGCAGAAAGTGCTGAAGTTAATAACTTCAAGTTCAGTTTATTTGGGGCAGGTATAAACTACCTGTGAGAAGGTGATGGTAGGATTTAATATGTGGAATTTTTTTCCCATGGAGAGAGGATCGGGGTCTTATATGAGCTGTGCCTGTAAGCTCCATGCACAGGCATGATTACTGGCACTCTACTATATATGGAGTAGGGCCTTCCTTCAAAGGACTGAACCATAGTGACATTTTGTTCTTAAACCACAAGGTTTAAAAAGCTGTGCCTTATTTAATTAGACACTGAGTAAGAATTCAGCTTTGGTACAGAACAAGCTCTGCAATGGATCCTTTCATCTCTGAAATGCATGTCACCAAGCAAAAGTCCTATCTGTGAATCCTAACCAAGGATAGGTCAATCATAACTAGATTGACATCTGAATGGAAGCACTTAAGGAGGCGCACTACACAGAAAACCTAATTCATCGCTAATAATGTTTAAAAGCTGAACTCTCATTGGGGAGAATTTAACAAATAGCTAAGGGTTCTGTTGTAAAAACAGTTTAAAAAGTGATTAACATGTTTGCTTTATGATGAGGATTGTCATATCCTCTTTAAATAAGTGTAGGGAGGGACTGACCAACGGGTAGATGGATATTCTTTGAAAGCAAATAAAGGCCTTTTCAATTGCTCTCTCGTCTTGCACGTCCCAAGCGCCTCATTCTAAATGCCCATTTCTCATCTTGAAGCAGAAAGTTGGAAGCCAACCCACTGAGGAGCTGTACAGAGTGCGTGAGGCAGTGCATACAAAGGGTTTGCTCACTAGGGTGTGCACAGTTCATTTGCTCTGCACTGTCCCCCAGAACAAAATGTGCCTTCTTTTATGCTCAAGCAAATAGTATTGATCACTTACCAAAGACTGCATTTTTAAAGTTTTGCTATGAAAGGAACATACAGTAAAACCGAATCTCTTAGGTGTGCACGTTTCCACAAATATTCCCACTGCTACCCACTGGGATAACCATCAGGTGCAGAAGTATCACATCCCCTCCCCCAAGTTCCCTGCCCTCCTCCTTCGTGTTTCCCCTGGCTCCAATTCTTGGCAACCATTCATAATCCTGTAGCAACATAGATTTGTCTTTCTGAGAGTGCCATCTAAATGGAAATATGCCCTATATAAACTTTTCAGACTAGCTTCTTTCACTCCACATAACACTTCTGAGATTCTCCAATTTGTGTGTATCAATAGTCTGCTCTTCTCCATTTGGCTAGTGTCCCTTTATATGATAGTGTCCCCGTTCTGCTCATACATCGAAAGACACTTGAGTGGCTTACTGTTTGGAAAATTATAAACAGTGCTTCCATAAACATGGATAGGGTTTTTTTTTTTTTTTTTTTTGTGTGTGTGTGTGTGTGTGAATAGTTTTTTATATCTCTAAGGAAAATATCCAATGGTAGGAACTCTGAGTCACATGGTAATTAGATGTTTAGCTGTGGAAAACTGACAAATAGCTGGCTATGTTATTTTGTATTCTTGCTGGAGATGTATGAGACATCTAGCACCCCGTGTCCTTCCCATCACCTGCATTATCAGAATGTTTAACTTAACCAATATTTCCCTCATAACTAGTGGCATTCACCACCTTTGCCTGTATTTATTATAAAACCTCTGTGCAAGGAAAAATATTCAAATTTTTCAGGCCACTTTTAAGTTACGCTATTTGTATTTTTGCTGTTGAATTGTGCTACCTGTTGATCAATTTGTTAATATTCTTACTATATAGAATTTTCCATTTTTTTAAAATTTCAGAATCTTTATTTTTATTTTTTTTTTAGAACAAGAAAAATTTAACAGTGGTTGCATTACATATTTTCATCATTAAATCAGTTTAGATCAACAGACATAGGTATGTAAGACAGATCAAACAATTAAACATTAACATTTTCAATTAATATTATTTGTAGAATTTTCCAAGCCAAGAACACACTATGGAGTATTGTATATTTACTTAACTCATCTATGAATGTTACTATCACTGCACTCTAGTCTTCAGGATAGTGATACAACGGAGAGTTTCTTGGGTTTGTATTTGACTATCTTATGGTGTTTTTTTTTTAAACTATTTTATCCAGTGTTTCCTTTTAATTTGTTCCAAATTGTTCATTGCCACGATATAAAAATACAATTACATCTGGGTGCTGACTTTGCTAGGCTCACTTCTGTATAAGCACTTTGTAAACTTCTGTGCCTTTTCTGTACTGTGAGTTAGGCCGTCGGCGAGCAGGGACGGCTTCATCTCTGTCCTCATTGGTCTTCAAGCGTTCTCTATTCAAAGCCAGTGGTGGCCCCTGGTTTTATGCTACTGTGCATCTACAGTGCGGTAGAGAAGAGGAAAAATAGAAAACTTCCTGTCGATGAGTGGGTGCTTCGATTTTTCTCTTCTGTCTTGATTCTTGTGTTATTACGTGTACTCAGAGTCTCCAAAGAGATGCCCCATTCATTCTGCATATATTTAAGAGCTGCATTCAACTGGAGAGATAATGCAGATTTTACCTACCCTAAAACTAAAGCCAGAGATTGGATTTGGGGCTTCTTCTTCCCTGCGTTGAGTGTGCATTTGCAAAGCTTTCCCATGCTTTCTTTCCCATCTCTTATGCTTAAACTCCCTTCTGGAACTCGATCTTAGACTGTAAGGCAGGGTTGTGAATAAGGGAGCTCTCCAGGAGCAGAGGAAAGTTGCGTGGCCACCATACGCCAGGACTGGGCTTCTGTAGCCCTGTGCTGCAGGTAATTGAGCTAAATGAATCTGGACACAGGGCAGGAGAAAACTTTAACTGGGTTTGTGTTGGGATTATTTCAAATTAGTGAGTTAATGAGCCCCTGAAGTGACAGAAATTATTTGGATCAATTTACAACACAGGAAATCAATGGAAGCTTTCTTCGGTTGGCCAGGGTGGTTATGGGTAATTCTGCCACCTTTCCATGCCGAGATGCCAGAGTGTGTGCTGGGGCTCGTGCAGGGCTGGGTGATCGATGGGTTGTAGGGAGGGGCAACAGGGACAGCCAACCAATGGAAAGGAAGAATCAAGCGAAGAGATGGGGTAGAGCTCTGCAGAGCTTTTATCCTTTACTTTTCTTCCCTTTGTGTTGGCATGGCTGGTTCGCTTGGGTTTTGTCTTTTGCTCGGGAGTCCTCATGTGAACTTTGGCTTTCTGAAAATATCTTTATTTTCACTGGTGGTCTGGCTGGTGAGGTTAAATTACTGTGAGTCCAGGAAAACGGCTTTATAGCTCCCTGCTGGTTCAGAATGAGCTTTGAAGGAAGCATCTCACCCTCTTTAAGTAGCTCTTCCTCTTCGTGCTGCGTTGGAACCAGGAACCTGGACTGCGGCCCTCCGCAGGGCTCCTGTCAGAACTTCACCCTCACGCCTTCCCTGCTCCCCAGGCTCTGGCAGCCGGTCTGCAACATCGCCATCTGGTGGCCCTAAAACTATATGGTTGCGGGAAAGAAAAGGGGGATAAAAGAACAAAACACTTGGGTGTTTTCCAGATTTTTTTTTTTTTTTTTTTTTTTAAAGAAGCCTTTTCTTCTACTTTTTTTTTAGTTCATGTAGGAGGAATTCAGAGTGACTTGTGTACGCTGTAGGCTTCTGCCTACGCCATTTCTTTCTTCCTGATGTGCCTATCCAGCGGTGTTTGAGGTCAAGAAGAAAGCCAGAAGAAAGGGTTGGAAAGCAGCAGCGCTTCCAGAACACTCTTAGGAATTCTGAGAGAAAATGGTGCTTCTGAAATGCATGGGCTCTAGATGCGGCTGTGTTGTTTCCTTCTAGGCCCCCATAGCTTTAGGACTTTGTAGTCTCCTTAACTCAGGCTTCATGTGTACACCGGGAGATCCATCTGCTTGCAGGGACCTGTGCCTTGGGGTCCTTGAAAGGGAATGACCTCTACCTGGAACTCCTGTCTGCCTGGCCCTGTCCTTCAGTCTCTGGTCTGTACTAATTTCTAAGAGTTACCTTAGTGTTTCAAGGTTATGCCTCCTCCCCCCAATCAAATAGGGAGAGGTTTTCTGCTCTCTGAAATGGTTAGCATTCTAGACGGAAGAGTCTAAGGGAGCACTCGCTGCTCCAGGCGTTCGGATCGGAACCTAAGCTTGCAAGGAAAATGGGTCTGTGCTACATTCTTATTTCACTACTGTTCCATCCCATTTCTCTTTCCTAAAGTATTCACCCTAACAATTCCTCTTTCTTTTCTCTTCCAGTTTCTCCTTAATGAGGTATTTAGAGATGAGTGTCTACATGTCAGTATGCATGGATGTGCACATGGATGTGTATGGAGATGCGTGTATGTGCTGCATGTAGGTGCGTGTAGGTGTCGGTATGCGCCTCATATGTTGCCTTTATCAGACTTAAATTCCTAGATAAATAACTGGGGAAAAGCCTATTTTCCTTTCAAAAATGAGTGCTCCTTAAGGATATCTACTTATGCATTTAGGGTGTTTCTCTTTGCCCAGGACCCCGCAGGGTGTAGAGACAGGATAGAGAAAGTATTACCGGCCCTGCCCAGGTTCCTCGTTTCACTTTGTATTCCACGAATACCTAACAAGCTCGGTCTGCTTGCTAACAGTCAGAAAAGCCAGCTAATGGGGTAAAAATGAGTACGTTGTTTTAGGATAATAGCGCAGCTCCTTCACACCAAACTATGACAAGAGAATGATGGAGGTAGGGGACAACGGGACAGGCACAGTGGAAGCAAGATGGCCCTACATTTACTGTATGCTAAACGGTCAATTTCTCAAGAGCTGAGTATCAAAATGATTTATGGTGCATGAATGTAGAAGTGTTTAAGGACAAAGAACGAAAGCTTTTCATGGTTTAGAACATTTCTTCTTTAATTTGAGAATTACAGACTAGTACCCTCAGAAACACACACAACCTAACTATCAGTTGGAACCCAAGTGTAAATTAAAATTGGGGACCTTTGTGTCAAGCAAGCCTATAAAATCCTGTAATTATCTACACCATCAACAGTAGCTTCACAAAGAATACAAAAGTTACAAAATTAAATTTCCTGACTCCAAAATTAATGTCACAGATCTTGTGTGACAAAACTTAAAAGTTTAGGGTTTTTTCCATAAATGAATTAGTTACAACCATAGCAAGTCAACCTGAATGACTATTAATTTGCTCTGCAATTATCTTATTAAGCTTTGCTGTCTGATTTTTCAAAACTGCATTAAAAAATACAAAGTTTGACAGTGGAAATTCTATTTTAGACAAACAAATGGAGAACGTTAGGAAATTATTTGTAATAATTTAGGGAGAAGTTTTAAAAATGCTCGTGCATGTGCATGCGTGTGCTCACGCACACACACACACACACACACACACACACACACACACAGAGAGAAATGAAACCTAAAAATTTCAGTAGCCTGGATCATTTTGTATAGAAAAAATAACCTCACAAATCACAAAGTCTCTAAGGGTTCTACTTCATTACAAGACCTCATAAAATTTTAACTAAGTCCCAGAATCTAGATCTCGGTCCCCAGTCCTTGTTTGAAAGGCAGGGAATATGTGTGATATATTTCAAAAACACTTCCATAACAAAATGGTTGAAAATATTAAAAATACTTTAAAACGAAGCCTTGTACTTTCCAGAAATTAGACGTATCACTCATATCTTTCTGGAAATGAAGAGAATTTCCTGGAAAGGCATCGTCGCACAGAGGCCTGAAGGAGGGGAATGTCTTTCAGTAGCATAGATTTCTTGGAAGAAATGAACATGAGAGAAAAGGTAAGTTAAAAAAAATGGGTTTTTCAAATACATGGCTCAAGGTGCAGAATCTGAGATAAAAAGAATGTAATGGGAAGGAATGATAATGAAAGGAGATAAATTAAAAATAAATTCTATATTCATGTAGTAGTAGCACTTAATAGATATTTATTTAGCATCCTATAGCAACAATAAAAACAAGTATTAGACTCTGGTCTCTGAGATAGTCACACCACCTAAAGAAATGTTATAGTTAATTTCTCAAAAAAGTATCTCATTTTAAGGAAAATCAACTCAAAGTACAAACAAAAATACCAATCTGCAAAGGAAGGTAGATGTTTAGATGATCTTTAGACTCTTGCTGCTCAGCTTACGGTGCATGGTTCAAGCTCACCGACTGCTTGTCAGGGGCTCGCTGTCAGGAACCCCTAACATTGGCCTGTCGGTCACACAGTCTTTATTTCCAGAAGGGCTCTGCGTTTGTTATCTTGCAGTATGGTTGCTGTCTTAAAATTTTAAATTTTGGACCAAAGGCTGCTAAATTTTCATTTCGCGCTGTTCTCTGCACATTAGATAGTATTTGTTGTGTAGATTCTTCGGCTCCACCTATTCACTAAGGATGTTAGCGAGATCCTCAGGAGATTACTTGTGCCTTAAAACTTAAGAAATGTTATTTTCTACCATAAAAATGTGCAAAGTGGCATGTTTTTCTCCTCTCATCCCATGGGCCCTTCATGTATTGTATTGTTTATTGCCTTTCTTTAAAATCAAATTCATTTGTATAATTACAGGCTGTCCACTTCATGTCAGCATAACAAGTACCTGCGATCAATCAACCTAGTAAGAGGAAAGGTTTATTTTGCCTTGTAGTTGGGGAGATTTCACTCTATGATTGAGAGGGCCCATTGCTTTTAGCTCTGTGCTGTCAGGACCCCATCTCACAATGAGGACTATACAGAGAAGGAAAGCTGTTCACCCAGGGTTGGGGAGAGAGAGAGAGAGAGAGAGAGAGAGAGAGAGAGAGAGAGAGGACAGTGTGAGGACCAGTTACGTGGTACAAGGGCATGTGCCCAGTGGCCATAAGAACTTCATTAGGCTGTACTGGCAACAACCTAAGGACTCTGCCCTTTGTACTTGGCCTTTTAAGGGACCTCACACCTCCAAAGAATGGCAAATTCTCTTGACAAATAGTTTCAGTTGTTGGTGTCGGCAGCTGATAAATGTCTGTGGTCCTTCATGAGACAGAGGGTAGAGACCATTCTCACTGCAAAATTCAAGTAACACCAGTAAGTCAGAAGAGCAGCTGAAATTGGAGGAAAAAATGAGAGGAAATTAATAAAAGAAGGCAAAACAGACTATACAATGAAGATCTTGAAAGAACAGGGAGGTTTTATAGTAGAGAACTTAGAGGGTGGGCATGCGGCTCAGTGAAGAAGGAAAGATTTATCTGGCCTTGGACTTGTGTTGGATTCTTGGCATGGTGCTTCTAAAACTCAGAATTTCCTGGAGAATAAACTTGTCTGTATCACACCTGAGGTGCTTGGGTTGTACCAGTGGTGGTGACAATAAGATGACTCATGGTGGAGCCAAAGAGTGCTTTAACGTGATCACCAGAAAGGCCAGTTGTGTGATTTGAGGGTTAGTCCTTGCACCATCATTATTCTAGAGAAAAGAATAGGATTGGCAATAGAATTAATTTACTCAGTCAACGACTTAACCAATTGTGGTTATGCAATGAAACCCCCCAAAAAAACTATTAATACTCAGTGGGCACAGTGACACGACAAACAAGTAACACCTATATCTCACTAGAAGACCACATGAAAGCTGTGTTCACAGACTTCCCCATACGTGTATCTTCACTAGACAGTTCCTAAGTTGCATCTTTTGTAAACAAAATGTGATGAGTGTAACAGTCCCCGTGTTCTGTTGAGTTTCACCAGTATACCAAACCTGAGGGAGGCGTGGGAGGTTGGGACTGTGTAAGAACTTGTCTAGAATTCAGGTGATCTGGACACTCTGAAAGTGTGGCTGGTATCTGAAGAGCCGTAGTGTTCTTAGGAACTGGGGTCTCTTAACTTCAGCAACCAGTGGAGAATTGAAACATTGTCATGCAGCAAGATCATTGTCACAGCAAAGGTAAACAAGTCTGTGACATTCAGCAAGGCTGTCCAGACTCTGCCAACCCAGAGGCACCGAGGGGAAGGAAAGCTGCCCTGCAGTAGCGAAGTCTAACTGAGGCTCTGTAGTAGTGAAGCTATTGGCCAGCACAGGTCGGGAGAAACAATTTATTCAGGTGTTCTTCAAGCAATCTCATAAAGTTCATGAGGACAAGAGACTGGTGCACAGAAGACAGCTGGGAGCTGCCAGAGCAGGAACCTTCGGCAGCTGGAAGGTATTAGCACCACCAGAGGGCTGGTGACCCTGTGCGAATCCTTGGCCCCCCAATGGGAAACTGGAACATGAAAGTCTTCATTATAAGAGGTGTATATTCTTAGATACAAATGGAATTTTGGTTTTTTTTTACAATTTAATCAGATTCCCAGATCCAAGGTAAGAGCCCCTGATATATTCAGTAACATGCAGTGGTGAGTTTAAAGGTATTAAAGTAAAAAAAAAAAAAATGCCACCATAATTACTTTGTTATTTATATGAATATTATGACATTATTTCCCTTTTTCATGTATTGTATTACAGGCTCTTACAGGGTCTCACTGCTCAGATAAGACTCGTGGTGATCCTCCTGTTTTCAGCCTCCCAAGCACTGGGATTACAAGCATGTGCTACTATACTCAGTGTTAGTCGCTGTCTCAGTGCGCCCTGAGGGTGAGGCTGGCATGGCATGTCGGGGATCGAATCCTAGTCGCTACGCCTGCCTAAGCAGGCTCTGTAGTCCCCTGAGCTGTCTGCTGGCCCTTGTTATTTAACTTCTCCACTTGCGCCTTTCATAGATTTTTGTGAAAATCAAATTTGACATAAAACAGATATCTGGTAAGTTCTTGTTATCATGCTCTGCAAAATTCATTTTCCATAACATGTTTTTGCTTGGGGGAATTTATTTGGAAATAAATTAATAAATAAACCATAATACATCAGACTTATTTATATAGATGTATCCACCGCAAAATATAACAAAGGAAATGAAAATCTTATAAAATTTCATTATCTAGAGGAAGCTGGAGTAAGCTTTACAATCTGTTTTCAATCAACAGACATTTTCAGTATCAATACTAGTGGTTTATACCATCATGAAAACGCTTATGTGGTACTCTGCACAGTCCTGTCATTTATAAAACGAACTTCCTACAGCAGCATGATGTTTCCAAGTTTTAATCGTTGTAAATAATTTTGTGACAAACTATGTAATCCATATACCCTTGAGAAGATGTCTTTTATTTTCAGGAAACATTGCTAAACGCTTAATAAGGTCAAACGTGTACAGTTTTCACTTTAAAAATGTTGCCACATGGCTTTGGAAAAGCTAAATCCAGTTACACTAGCAATAATAGGACAGGGAAGCAGGTGCAGGGCTAGCTCCAAACAACAGGCAGCTCCTTACTTTATAGATCTCCCCAGTGTTTGGCCAGCAGATTATTTTTGGCAAGCTTTACTATACCTGTGTTTCTCTGAATAACTACTGTTCCTGTGTCTTTAACATTTATTATTTGAGACATACTATCTGTTTGTATTTTATGCTCCTTTTTTCTTTGAGCGGAATTTTTTTTTTCCCCCTCACAGGAAAAATGAACTGGGAATGTAACTTTTTGTTTTGAATAAAACGTTTTATTTTCCACATTTTGACTCAGAAATTCTATTGCGATGAGGTATGTCTGAGGCATAAAAGTTTAAAAGATATGGTGATGTACAATAAAAAGTTAAATTAGTTCCCATGTTTTATATCAGTCTTAGAAAAAAAATATTTGTTCAAAGAGAGCACTATTCAGCGTTAATTTAAAAAGTTAAAACACATTAATAAATTAACAGGAACCTTTTTGTGTGTGTGTGATACCTGTAATCCCGCTCCCAACCTTGCTCTTGCTGGGCATGCCCTGTGCCCCTCCAAAGCCCAGTTGGAGTGCAAGACACTCATAAATAAAACGTATTTGTTAGTATTAAAAATATTTCAAACTTTGGCCTTCTATTTTCCTACAAAGCAGTCTACTATCAAAGAAGGAACAAAATTTTAAAAGAACTAGTCTAAAATACTGGTTTATCACTGAGCAATGAAACAACCTGAGGAGAATCTCCCGTTTCTCACGTCTAGTCCATATGTTAAAGGGAAACTCATTGCTCAACAGCGAGCTTCTTTCTTTCTTTCTTTTCTTTTCTTTCTTTCTTTCTTTCTTTCTTTCTTTCTTTCTTTCTTTCTTTCTTTCTTTCTTTCTTTCTTTCTTTCTTTTCTGGCACTTGTCAATTACTCAGCAAATGTTTGTTCATTATGCTTGATTTTCGTGTTTTACAATAATAGTTTCCTTCTACCTTCACTTGCTCCTGTCCTGCCTTTACATTCCTTACATATCTCTATAGAAGTGTTACTTTATTTTTGTTTATTTACTTATTTATTTATTTGCAATACCAGGGGTTAAACTCAGGACCCTGAGCTTGCCAGGCAAGCACTTATTCTACTGAGCTCTCTCCCCAGTCCAGTCATGCTACCTTTTAATAGCCTTATTTTAGACAAAAACCTTTTTGAAACATCTAATTTACACCAAAGTACTTTGGTAAATATACAAGTTTATAAAAAAAATGGAGTGAGTGCACATAGACAAAAATTAAATGATCAGCATTTGATGATCTGAATATACTTTTTCTTGCTGTCATCATACACTTCCACCAAAAATATTACAACATTACAATCCTGAGACTCACTGTGTATTTCTTTTTAATATTTTTTTCTATTGCTTTGCTTCATAAAATTTTTATCACTGATGCATGTTTCTGAAGTTTGTAGAACGGGAGTAATGTTAAATATTGTAGACTATAATGTCATTGTATTGTTTAATCTTTTTTTTTTTTTTGTCTTTTTGAGACAGGGTCTCGTTATGCAGTTGAGGCTGACCTTGAGGTCACTTTTGTAGCCCAGGCTGGTCTCGAACTCGCACCAATCCTCCTGCCTCAGCCTCCCAAGTGCTGGGATTACAGGCATGAGCCACCACGCTCGGCTTGTATTGTTTAATCTTATATGCATTTCTTAACTTACAATGCTGAGCTCTTTTCACATGTATGAGTGGTTTATGTTCTGTAAAGTGTGTCTGTAATCTCATTGACAGTCTTAAATTGGTTGTCTTTTTCTTATGGATTTATAGTTATTCTTCACATATC
Organism: Myocastor coypus; assembly: GCA_004027025.1. NCBI lineage: Eukaryota > Metazoa > Chordata > Mammalia > Rodentia > Myocastoridae > Myocastor > Myocastor coypus. The sequence goes on along the minus strand of PVJA010000237.1, from coordinate 24,857 downwards.
CTTTGGTTAACCCTGGAGCTAGAACACATCTATTAGTATCAGGACTTCTGTTTTGTCTGTTTTCTTAGTACATAGTGTCTGTTCATGCTAGTACACTTTGTGTATGATGACATTTAGGGAGTCAGTTTCATTTTCTTTAAGTGAAAGATTTATTGGCCTGAAGTCATTGACTTAAAATAATTAAAAAGTTGGTTCTTCACTAATTGGAAATGCTACTCTGGCATACAACACTTTTCCATAGTTACATTGTTTATTTTGGGGTCTCATTTTATTCTTTTTGTCTACTCATATACCACTTTGTAGTTTTGCCACAATTTATTTATTTATTTATCTTTATTTATTTATGTTTTTGGTGCAGGGTCTCACTATACAGTTTGGACTCCTAGTGATCCTCCTGTTTTCAGCCGCCCCAACCCAAGGATTACAGGCCTGCGTCACGATACCTGGTCTCAGCGGCTGGCTCAGCCTGCTCAGGGGCGGGGCCAGCATGGCGTGCGGTGCAGGTGTGGAACCTCAGTGCCTGCCCTTGCCTAAGCAGGCGCTTAGTCCACTGAACTATCTCGTTGGCCCTTTACCACAGTTTATAAATGATGGTATCTGTTAGGAAAAGTGCCCCTAACTTATTCAATGAATTCAGAAATATATTGTCTATACTTTAACCTTTGTTTTACCAAAAAAAGTCTTAAAGCACCTTTAGTTTAAAAAACTTAATGAGACTCTTGTCTTAATTAAAATGTTATATAGGTCAATGTAAGGAGAACTGACAGATTTGCAGTGCCAACTTTTTCATTCCACAAAAACATGACTTTGCGTTTGTTTAGGTTTTCTTTAATTTCATTGAATCAACGTATATGACACAAAGGTTTACATTTACTTTGTTTTATACTAAATTTTTTGGTTGCTCCAGTGGTGTTATCTTTTTAAAAAAATTTAGAATACTCATGTTTGTGATTATTATCATAAATAAGACTGAGTTGTTCCTCAGAAGGAGTACACTTGGGAAACTTATTACTTATCACGCTATTATTTTTTTATTTCCACATTATTCTGGGTTTTGTGTATCAACAATATGTCACTGGTGGCAGTTTTATCGCCTTCTTCACACTCTTCTCATCTTTTTTCTTTTCTGTGACCTCAGCACTGACTAGAAAGAGAGAAAAACTAGGAATTTTTCTTCGTATTAAGATTTTAAAGCAAATGCTTTCCAAGTTTTACTATTGAGGATGGTATTGGCTCTTTTTGTTATTTTTAAAGAAAACAAAAGACTAAAACATTTTTCCTATTTCTAATATACCAAGACATTTTATAATTAGGTATTTTCATCTTAGTAAATTTCTTTGTTTCTCTATTGAGGAAATCATATACTTTTTCTGCCCTTAATCTATTAATGTAACAAATGGTACTAGATGATCTTCTGATTATAAACTCATGAATTTCTGTGAAAAGTTATGGATTTTAACACTAACTGTAGTGATTTATTGGCTGGGTAATATTTTATAATTATTTATTTATTTATTTTTGGGGGACTGGGGTTCAAACTCACGACCTTGCACTTGCCAGGCAGGCACTTGTGCACGGAGCTATCTTCCCAGCTTGGTAATATTTTATTTAGGAGTTTAGATACTGTCTTTGTTAGCCAATTTGAAATATACTTTTCTAATACTTCTTGGACCTATTTTCAGTACCACGTTAAGATGGTTTTATAAAATTACTTGAGTTTATCTAGTTGTTCCTTGCATTGTAGAAGAGGAATATAATTGAAATTATTTTCTGATGTTTTGATAGAACATTTTTATAAAACTATTTGGCCTTACTATTTTGGGAGGGCAACATTTTGCATAATAATTACAGAACAATTACAAAAATTATTTTAGAGTTATTCAAGGTTCTCATTTTCTCATTGAGTAAATTAACCAGATTTTGTTTTTACAGTGTACATAAAAAGTTTATTTTCCTAGTCCCTTAAAAATACTTCTGTATATAATCTGTTTGCCTAATGTCCTGTTTTATCTTAGAACACTTTTATTTCAAGTTACGTTAAATATTTTTATTATCATATACCAGATTCACATAATAAAATTAGCTAATTTGAAGAGTATTTAAACATGGAGCATATACTGTTATGTAGGTCAAGAAATTGGGGCATTATGGAACCTTAGAATCTCTTCTTAGAGGTACCAGGGGATAGCATGCAATAATAGAAAACGGGCAGAAACACTCTGCACCAGTGTTTTGAGGTGACTGAGGAGTCTTAAAACGAGCCCCAGTCTGCAGCTAAGAATTTCACAAGCTGTGTGGTCCATTTCCGTCCCTGTGTGACTTACACTTCAGTCGTGTAGCATAAGAAACTCTGCATCTTCACAAACACTGTCTTCTCTGCCCTAGAAACACAGAGGGCTGGGTAGTGGTACCACGAGTTAAGCTGATGATCACTGGATGATCACCCCAAGTGATCATGCAGATAAAACCCATTATAAAGCTGCCTTCTACACAGGCCCGTCTGATGGACTTCCTATCTGAGGATTTCCACAAGACGACTGAAATAAGATAGTAGCTAGCAATAAAAAAAAAAAAAAGAAAAATCTCTTAAAAATAACAATGGACTATGAAAGAATAATAATTTTTAAAAAACCATAGGAATCAACCTAAGAAGGAAGTAAAAAAAAATCTCTATGTTGAAAACTATGTACTCTGAAAAATGAGATCAAAGAGGACATCAGAAAATGGAAATGTAGCCCTTGCTCTTGTGTAGGAAAAACCAACACAGTGAAAAAGGGAAAACACAATTTCTGTGGAAATTGACAGCAATCTTGATCAAAATACCAATAGCATACCTCATGGAATCAGAGAAAACAATGCTAAAATTCATTGCAGGGCAGAAAAGACCTGGGAGAGCAAAACCAATTCTGGACAATAGGGACAAATCAGAAGCAGCAATCCTGGGCTTGATATTCTACAGAGTTACTCTGATAATGGCATGGTGATAGCAAAAACCAGACCTGAGGACCAGCAGAACGGACTAGAAGACAGAGAAACAACTCTGAATGTGCTCAGCCCCCCTGATCTTTGACAAAAGGGCTAAAGAGGTTCATTGCACAAAGGGGAGCCCCTTTAATAAAACTGGCTTTCCACATCCTGAAAATTAAAACTGGATCCCTGTCTATCCCCAAGCATTAAACTAAAATCAAAATGGATTGAAGATCTCAGGGTAAACCCTAAGGGGATTTGACTGACCTTGTCAGATACAAACGTTACACTTTTTGTTATATAGGGCTTCCTTTATCTTAATCTCAACCATCCAGCAGAAAACTATAACCATGAGGTATAAAGAGTAAAGCCATATTAATATGCTTAGCAGTAAAAGGCTCAAGGCAACAACTTCTGACATTGCCAGTTCTGCTGATAACCCACTACTACTACGGACTATTAGACTATATTGGGTTATTTTGCTGAATTCAGGCACCTACAATATTTGAATGGCAATGGAACACCATTCTCTGACAAAACAAAACAAAAACGGGGATATAAATGAAGCAGGATTTTGTAGTGAATATATATGTCTATATCTGTATCCGTATCTATATCTATATGTACAAAATAGGATAGATTTACAACTACTTTCTCTTAGTTCAGTGAGAAAAAGGATTTATACTATTAATGTTTAGAAAAGATATCATGTCTGCATCTTGTATTCTGAATAACTACTACAAAGACAACAATATGCAATGTGTTAAATGTTGGAACTGTCCTATTAACTTGTTTTGAAACTGTTTCACTGCTATTTGTTTCTCATTAAATTTAACACCAAAAAACCCAAAAAAGGTTAAAATAGAAACACTAAATCTGTTAGAAGATAAAATAGGGGAAACACTCAAAGACATAAGTATAGGCAAAGACTTTATAAATAAAACCCTGATTCCATAGGAAATATCACACAGAAACAACAACTGGGATTTCATCTTATTGAAAAGCTTTCCCACACTTACATACACACAAAACCAACAGAGTGAAGATCCAGCCCCAAGACTGGGAAAAATTGCTGCCATCTGTTCCTTAAATGACTAGTATCTATTCTAGAAAATACAAAGAACTGAAAAAAATTAGACTCTGCAAATCCAAACACACAATTGACATAAGGGTATCGGAGATGAGCAACAATTTCTCAGATGAAGAAATACAAATGGTAGATAAATATATACAAAAATGTTCAACGTCACTGGTCATTTGAGAAATACAAATTCAGACAATTCTGAGACTCCCTCTCAAATGGATATTATAAAAAAATAAAACAATGGTGAATGCTGGCAGGGCTGTGAAGAAAAGGAAATGCTTCTCCTTTCTTGGTAAAATTTAGACGGGTGCAGTCACTGTGGAAATCAATGGGGAGACTCATCAAAAACCTAGGACTAGAGGTCTCATTTGAACCAGCTAATCCCCTTGGAAATTTCATCCTGCAAGAATTAAAAGCATCATATGGCAGTGATATGCCCACACTCACATTGATAGTGGCACAGTGCTTAACAGCTACACCTTGGAAGCAATCCAAATGTCAACCAGCCGATGAGTGGGTAAAAAAAAAGCATGTTTTTCCATATAATAGAGTACTACTTAGCCATACCGAAAGGTAAAATGTAGATGTTTATAACTAAATGGATGGACTTTGAGATGCTAAGTGTCAGTGCCATAAACTGGACATACGTGGGTGAATATAACTTATGGTGCGAGAAACTGAATATGTAAATTTAAAAATGTGCAATACACACTGTGGAAGAAGAAACTTTTGGAAGGGAAAAAAGAAACTCTGGAGTGGGGAGCAGGGAAGCAGGGACGTGAAAAAAAAAAGGTTAACACAACTGAATTTTGTGAATGGGGAGAGGAAGAGATATTAAAATGTTATGATGTGCAGATACAAATTCCTACAATGAATAGGTTAAAATAAACAATAACAAGAAAAAGAAGCTCCTCTCAGGTCTATTTTCCCACATTCACAACCTGCATTCTAGAACTATTAATTTTGCCTATTTATGAATGTTATTTTATTTTTATTTTTATGTGTTTATACAAGGTCTCACTACCCAGCTGGACTTTCAGTGATCCTCCAGTTTTCAGCCTCTCCTGGGCTTGGATTACAGGACCATGCCTCCAGGCCTGGTCTCAGTGGTTAGCTCAGAGCTCCCAGGGGATGGAGCTGGCATGGTATGTAGTGCCATGGTCCCTGTACTTGCCTGATGAGATACTTATTCCACTGAATTATCTCCCTGTCCCCGTGAATTTTATTTTATTTCATTTCATTTTATCTTATTTTATTTTTGAGCATTTAGTACAGGATCTACAGGGGCTCACTACCCAGATCAGACTTGTGGCGAACCTGTTGTTTTGAGTCTCCCAAGCTCTGGGATTACAAGTGGGCACCACCATGTCCAGTCTCAGTCGAAGTCTCAGTGTGCCCTAGGGGTGGGGCCAGTATGGTACACCAGGGATGGAACGCTAGTCCCTGTGCCTGCCTAAGCAGCTACTTTAGTCCACTGAGCTATCTGACTGGGCTCCTGTGAATTCTATACCACAAAGCTCTGCAGTACATAACTTCTTTTACCTGGCTTTTTTTTTTGTTGTTGTTGTTGAAATACATGACTATGGAATTTAGCTTGCTTGTATGTAAACACTGTTCCTTTTCATGGAAATAGATTTTCCCATAATTTTTGGCCCACTTGACCACCAGTGCACATTTCAATTAACCTTTAGAATTTTTCTATTAGAAAGAGTGTTGCTGTGAACTTCTTGTGTATGTCTTGGGCATCCATGTCCATGCATTTCTTGACAATAAAACAAGTTTACTAGTTCACAGGTAGCCATATATTCAGCTTTAACAGATAACACAAACACTTTTCCAAAGATTCCTATACCAGTTCATACTTTATTATCAATGCAGCAGAATTCTCATTGCTCTATGTCCTTTAACTTGGAATTATTTATTTGTCTATGTGCACTCTGAGCTGACCACCAAGACCACATATGGTGGCACTGGTATAGCTCAGGTACTTGGGCATGATTGTGTAGTGAATTATGATTTGAATTGGCACTGGTTTAGTTAATGAAAGTACGCCCATTTTTGTAGTTTCGTTGACTATTTGGATATCCTCTTTGGGAAATGTCTCTTCAGGATTCTGGCTCACATTGGTTTTGAGTTGGCTACAGAAAAACTCAAAGCAAAGAGCTATAATGCAGTACTTTATTTTGTTTTACTTTTTGAGGTACTAGGGATTGAACTTGAGACCTTACACTTGCCAAGCTACTGCAAAATTTTAGATTTCTCTTTTAATATTGTGGGAAGAAACCCGTTATGGGATACTGCACACAGCTTCTACTCTATTGTTTGCCTTTTGCCTTAATGCTGTCATTTAATGAATAGAGTTTACTTATTTTATTGTAATGTAACATTACATTGTCTCTAATTGGCGATTATATGTTTTGTACACATCAACTACAAAATTATAAAGATATTCCTACATATTTGCTTCTAAAATGTTTACTGTTCTTTCACTTTTGGAACCAGTATTTATCTGGAAGTCATTGTTGTACAGCATGAAGTTGGGCTAAAAACTCAATTTATTATATGTTTTTCCAATTGATCACTTTGATGGCATTTCTTTGTACATAATTTGATTATCCATTTATTTAGGTTTTTCTTAATTTCTCTCAGTAATATTCTGTATATTATATTCATAAAACTTATTTGATTTTTCCTATTACAAGTGATTTGCTTTATGTTATAGTTTTTCTTACATTTTTATAAGTGTAATAAAAAATAAAATATACTTTTATTTGTTCGTTTCATTTAGATATTTTTTCTAAATTTGTTATTAATTCTAATATTTTATTTATGAATCTATTTTATTTGAAAACAGACCATATGTGAGTTTGTAATTTTAATTTCTTTCCAGTTTCTTATACTTTTTTTAATGTAATATTTGCTAGAATAATTAGATGAGTGCTAAGTAGTACGTTAGTGGCATGCACACTTGTTACCGCTGAAATCTAAGGGGAAATGTTTCAATATTTCTCAAAAGAAACAGTCCTTGATTTTCATATTTTACTAATATATCCTCCATCTAAATAAGGCAATTTCCTACTATTAACACTTAGCAAACAAAATGTTTTTTAATCATGGGGATTAAGTTTTATTAGTATCCTTTCTGCGTCTATAAAATGATTGTACCTATCTTCGTTTTCTTTCCCTGTGGTGAACTACGATGCTTGATTGTGAAATGTAGCCAACCTTGCAACTTGAAGTCAGCTTTCATGATAGGTCGCCCTTTGCAGGTGTCGCTGGATTCTCTCTACTGACCTCTGCATTCATCTACAGTCACAAGTAGTAGTGACTTTATAGCACCTTTGTCAGAATTTGCAAATCAAGAAATGGTAAGTTTTCCTTTTTCAATTCTCTGGAATAAATTCTTCAATATAGATAATATGTCTTCCTTAAGTAATTTAAAATTTCCTGAAGAACTCAGCAAGACCTAATGAAAAGTATATTTAGCTAAGTATTTTATACTTAAGAACACATCATTTTAAAACTAGCTATAGGAATGTACTATTTCTTCTTTTCTCTATATAGGCCTTTGGAAGGTTTCCCCCTTCCAAAGGTACAGCAGTCAGAATTGACGGCAGTAATGCCAGGTACAACCTGACACAAACTGCCTTGCTCATGACCCTTGCTTGGATGTTCTTTTCTACCATTCTGTAGTAGAGATACGGTTTTTCTGAACCCTCTGGACTTGCCTGACTTTCTACTTGAGATTCTGTCCCATGAGCCTGTGTCTGGCTCTATCAAGGGCCTCTCCCCTTTTTGTTTCTTCTCATGAGGGAGAAAGTACAAGCCATAAAGCCAAACCCCACAACTACATTGAAAATTTTGCTGGTTGGAAGATGTTCATGTTTCATTGGCCAGGTCAAGGCACAAGACCAAGGCCAAAATTCATGCACAAATAGAGGGGATGCCACCAACCACCAATAACGTACTCTAGGCCTGAGGATTTAGCTCAGTAGCACAGTGCCTCCCTGAGTTCAATTCTTGGTACCTAAATAAATAAATAAATAAATAAATAAATAAGAAAATAAAATCCCTGACCATTAAAAAAAAAAGAAGAAGAACATACTCTATAGAAATCCTACTTTGGGGGCTAGGGAGCCAGCTCCCTGGTCTAAGTGCCTTCTTGGCAAGCATAAGAACCTGTGTCTGATCCCTAGTACTGCATGCCACTCAGGCCTCAGAACCCAGACTCATTATGCTGCCACCGAAATGGGGCCTGATGGCGCACCTCTGTTATCCCAGTGCTGGGGCTGCAGAGACAGGCGGACCGCTATGAGCCCAAGCTATCCAGTGAGAAGCCTACCAAAGAGATAAATTTTAAAAATAAAAATTCAAACTTCAAGAAAAAAAACCCTAAAAAGTCCTACTTTGGTTGTCATCACTTACACTATTATTTACTTACTAACCACTATATTTTCCTCCTTTTCTACATTTGCAAGGTGTTTATCAATTTTATTATTCATTTAAATGTACCAACTATTAGGTTTCTTAATTTTCTCTGGTGTACCTCTTAAAAATTTCACTAATTTACATACTATCCTTATTACATCTCTTTATTTTCCATAGGTTTACTTTACTCTTATTTTTCTATTTGAGACTGTCTTGGAAAATCATTTTTCTGATTTAAATGCCCCTCTAAATATAGCTTTAGGAGAGCTCACAAGCTTGAAGATGACATCGTCAAAAAATTGTTATTCAATTTAAATTATTGTGCTTCTAATTTACTTTGTGCCTTACTTTGACCTGTAGCTTATTTGAAAGCACACTGCTTAATTTCATCATAGAAAATTTTCTGTCTTATCTTTAGTGATTTAATTCTACTTTGAACTTTCTGGGCTCAGGCAATATATGGTAGGTGATTTTCATTGTTTGAAGTTTCTTGAGATGTATTATGACCAAGTAGTTAGCCAAATTAAGAGAGAATTTTTCCACATGAAACTTTAAAAATGCATATTTTGGTTTGGGTTTAGTCTAATATTTATTTATTCATGTATTCATTCAATCATTCATTTAATTGGTACAGTGTCTCACTACATAGATTGGACTTTTAGTGATCTTATTTTCAAGTTTCCCTAGTGCTGGGACTACAGGTATCTTGGTGGCCGATTCAGTATGCTCGGGGTGGGGCTGGCACAGCATGTGGTCCCAGGGATTGAACCCCTGTCGCTGCGCTTACCTAAGCAGGCACTTAGTCTGTTAAGCTATCTTGCTGGTCCTTCAGCTTATATTCAATGAAACTGCTAACATGTGTGATATCCATCATTTTCTTATTTATTTTATTTTATTTCATGCCATTTTGTCCCTTCATTTTACCTGCCTTTGAATTAGTCAGACTTTCACTGAGTCTATGATTCCTTCTATTAGATCACATATATATTTGATTTTATTTTGGTGGAAAGTTTAGAGATTGTGACAAACTTCCTTATAGTTTAATAGAATTAAAAACAAAGTCACTTGGCAGTGCTTTCGCCATATAACACATTAGCTTCCTAAAATCCCTTCTTTTTGGGTTCTTATTCCTTTTCATACTAATTCTGGGTATATTTTATTAACCATTCAGAAATGCTTTGTTACTGTTTTGTGCCCTCTAAGGCTCCAGCCTTTCCAAATTACAGGCAGGGATGTCCACCAGGCTTGCCAAGCAGGGACTCCTTTCCTAATCGTTTCCTTCTTAGCACCAAGCTGACCAGCGCTGCCTCTCTCTTTGGCCAGTGGCTTTTGCTTCACCTCCCACCCTTCTGCCTATGGCAGCCTCAAAACTTGTCGTATGCCTTGAAGGAAAAGCTGGTGGTGGTAGACACAGACATCTTCCTTTTTACTGAAGCACGCCCCTTCAAGCCTGAAGAGCTACTTCCTGTAGCTCCTTTCTAGGCTGTGAGAAGATGCCTTGCTTTTTCTGCTGACTGTAATCTTCCTCCAGCTAAGCTCTTTGGCTGGGCTATCACGCCAGACTTACCAAATACAGGAAAGTGAAAATCTGCTGCACAATGGTATTGGTTCAATTGTCTCCAATATCTGCCCTTTCCCCAAATCTCGTCTCAAAACCCAATGACCTTATTAGTTCTAAGATTCCCGCAGACAGAAACTTGTGAATACGTTTTCCCCCTTATTTTGCAGCTGTTCTTGGCCTGAACTCTGTTAGACACGGGCTTATTCTTCAGGCTTCAAACAAGGCAGATACCCCTCTCTCATGTTGTACACTGTGGCTTTACTTATGTTTTATTCCTGAAATTTTATTAGATGCTTTAGAAGTCGACTTGTCAGAGTTGCACTATTTTCCTTAAAAATACTAAGTGTTCTTATCCTCTGTGATGTTCTCTGAGCAGCAGTGTCTGAATTCCCCACAGGCCTGATTTGGTCAGTGGCTGTTTGTGCTCTCTCCTAGTCAGAGTGTCTCATTTTTATTGTGAGTTTTGGCATTTCTGTGATGAGCTCATGTGTTCTGGACGTTTGTCTGTGGGAACTTTGAATGCCTGCCTTAAGGGTGTTCTCCTCCAGACAGAATTTTAATGGCTTCTGATGGATACCCTGGGTTACTATTCTAGAACTCCACACTGCCCGAAGAACAGGCTCTTAAGGACATCCGAATTCCACGTTCGTTCTAACAACAGAAACTGTTTCTAGTCCACGTCGAATGCTCTATCATCTGTTTCTTACTGCAGTTTTGTACTTCTAGTATTTTGTTTGGCTCATTGTTAAAGATTCATTTAATGTAGCTCAACCTTCTCTTGCACAATGGAATAAAAGATAGAGAGGACCACACAAAAATAGTTCAGCCTATGAATACCCCACACCAGCAATGGTGAGCCTTCTGGATACCAAGTGACCCATGTGCAACCTAAGGCCCAATTAAACACCCCAACACTCCAATTAAATCTGAAGTCTGAGGTTTTAGCTTAGAAATAAGCAGCTCATACATTAACATCTTTTGTCTTAAGAGCAACATAAATAACCTGTGTGTTATAGTCTACCTCTGTCCTCTACAAACACTCTGGACAAGAGAGCCCACCACCCCATCAGTCTGACTGTATCAGTACATAGCCTTCCCCAAATAGTCATTATTTCAATATTTATGGTGTAGCAATCCCTTTCTTAGATTCTGTAAGGTGTAAGTACATCAGATCATGAAAACATTAAAATTTAGCTGTATACTGTTTAGGAATTTGATTTCTTTAAGAAAGACCAAAACTGTACAGTGCCCTCAATATCTGTGCTTGCATGGTTCAAATAGAAGTCCACCAAACGATTTTACCAGTTGCCTCTTGGTCGTGACATACTTCAGGTTCCGCCCGCCCCTCCCGTAGGTGGGCAGGTAGCGTTAGGCACCTGCCCCGCAGGCCACAGAGAGTTTGCTTTTCTGTCTTTGTGTGATAGTAGCATCTGTTGCTGCTCAAAGTATTGATCTACTTATTAGTCTGGGACTACAATTAATGATATGTTTATTTTATTTATTTTATATTTACTTCTTGAAACAATTTCTCAGAGAGATGTTTTCTCTCATCAATTAGGTGGTGCTACAGCTCACCGAGAGGGAAAAGAAGTGCTTGACTTATTTACATACTAGTGTTTACTTAACGGACTGCTTTCCTGTTCACCTGCCGGTGAGTGGTTAGTGGCACCCTCACTGGAACAGCCTAAGTGTGTGATAGTTCCTATACTTACTATGATACACCTGCATATGTTTGGTGGAAAATCTTCTCTAAATAAAAAATTACTTACATCTTTGCGCATCAAAGGCCACTCTGAATTGTAGGTAAAGTCCTTTCCAAGTCACCCCAGAAGTTCCAGGTACATCTTGCATGTTTCCTGTCACTACCCAGAATGAGCTGCTTTTCTAACAAGTTCTGCTCTCATTTAGTGAAAATTTACAGCTTAGAGCCAGAGTGAAGCAACACAAGCACTCGTTTTATTAGATTGCTTATTGTTTATAGGCCTTTACAAGATATTTAATATATCCAGAATTCATTTTTCCACATGAAGACCCTCCAGTTTGTTTTGTTTGACATAGTATAGAGAAATTAAGTCTATCACCAACTAGTTCACAGCGAGGTCGTACTATATTTCTACACTTAGAATATTAAGTTACTGTTTAATATGCCCATGCACGGCCAAATCATAATTTTTAAAGGTAATTCTCCATCTATGGATATTTAAATCTTGTGTCCCTCAGATATTAGTTTTCTATCAGCAATACTTCCTATAACTAAATTGTTGTATAAAGTCCTAATCATGTCCACTTATACAGATGGAATTGCAGGTTCAAATTTTGGACATTTCAATAGTTTGGAAAAATATTGGAAGTCTTTTTCTAGACTATTTTTCTCCTGCTATTTTATTTGGAAGTTGAAAATATAGAAGAGAAAAACACAGATTTACAGATTATAGGGTTTGAGCATTCTTAATATTTTTCATTGTAAGATAACGTGGGCAGCCTGGTTCATACCTTAGTGCAACATGGTCTAAGAGAGCACAGTTGATACCCTGAGGACCTCATCGGATCTGAGCAATCTGATGGGCGCCAGTTCCTGATCCTCGAACCTCAGGAAGCAAGTCTGAGATGTTATGTCGGAGTCAGCTTGAACAACAGCCATGATCAGGACGTGCTCATCTGGTAGCTGAGGCAAGAGCCTATTAGCTGAATCTGCTCTCATATTCCTTTCTGTGTAGCTTCTGTTGTAGGCAGCTGAGTTAGACAGAAATCCTACAGGCAGTCAGACAGCGGCAGGCCCTCAAAGGACACAGTCTGGAAGACAAGCCCAGATACCTTGCTGCTGTGGGGGAGACCAGTCAGTGCCTCCCCTGTGGTCCTGATCTCAAGACAAAAGCTTAAACAAATACAACCACATACCTCCCTCAGAATAGCCATCAGGGAGTGATATTCTAAATAGGCATCAATCACTTTAAAAGTCCGGTACAGACACTAACCCAGCTCCCTACAGGAAAAGCCCCATTCTGTATTTACATTCGCTTGCTGGGTGACTGGCTTCCCCATTTGATTCCAATTTAATCAATTTTACATAAGCAATTGGGCTTGCTATCTTATTGGTTGACTATAGTTTGGTTTTGCACTGCAAGTGTGAGTTCTCATGTCTTTCCACTTTAGGCCTGGCTCACCTCATGGGTTTGCTTCATAAAAACCTCTAGAAAGGGCAGATCCTTTGAGAAACCACTCTGGTCTCCTTTTGTCCCTCTCTCGGAGAGAAGCTTTTTTTCCCGCAATAAATATACTCTGTTCTTGACTTCTGTTGTTCCTAAAATTCATTCTTTGGTTTTAGAGAACACGAACTTTCAGGCTGGGAGATTCATTCCCCTCTATCAGTTCCACACAGTTACAAGGGATCAAAACTGCACTCCCCCTCCTCAGCTGCTCCCTGATGCCCACATGAAGAGGTACCCAACCCTGGGGACATCACCCTCTCCGTCTCCTCAACTCCTGCTGTCTCCCATTTTCAGTCTTTCCTCAATGTTCAGGGCCGGGGACAGACTTCATTCACTTGTTATCGCCTCCCCCAGAATACCCAGGAAGCAGCGTGCAATGGTGAGTGTGTGCGCGCGTGTGTGTGTGTGTGTGCGCGTGCGCGTGCGAGCTTTCTGCACAACTGGAATCAAAATCTCTTTGTCCTTGGTGTAGAGCCTTGGGACTCAGATTTTAAGGAAGGCATAGTGTTCCCGGGACCAGTGGGGCTGGACACCACATCTGACAGCCGTTTCCGGAGGGGAGACATCATGAAGGAAGGGGGTCAGGCATTAACACAGCTGGCAGCTCGCGGTGTTAAATTGTCCGTAAAAGCGGTTGTTAAAGCCCAGACCGGGGTGGGGGGGGGCTTTAAAAAAAAAAAAAAAAAACAAGAAAGAAAGAGTTCAGCCCTTCTACAGACACTGCATGGGCTGCTTATTCAGGAATTTTACAAAAGCTCAAGGCCGGTAATGAGGCCTCTGGTCCTCCTCAGCGGCTGCTCAGCGTGACCAGCCGGCCACGTGGTCCTGTACATTGAGGCCTAATTGATGAGGTTTTGATGCCTAAATGGAGCGCTGATTGCAGGAGTTTCAAGGAACTGCTGCCAGCAAGGGCTGAGGGTGAGGGGAGATTTTTACGCTTCATTCCCAGAGCTCAGCTAATGACTGTTATGACATGAAAACTAACTTAGAAAGGGAAAAGAGGAGGGGGCGGGTGCCTCCAGGCCACACTGCTAAGCCGGTAGGCCTTCGCCAGGAGGCTGCTGGTGAACAAAATGCCCCCGGAATGCCTTTTGTTCAGTCACCTCCTGAAGAGCATCTTCGAGCCTCATGCCTCTGGCTAGGGAAAGTTGCGCCCATCTGGAAAGCAAACAGCCTAAAACGAGGCACCCGCCCGATGTGCAGCGTGCAAGCAGATCCGTTCCAGTGCTGGCCCACGGCTCACTAGCCTGGGGCAGATTTCTTCCTTCAGTACCAGCAAACCGAAAGAGAGGTGCACCTTGCAACCTCCTGTGATGATGAGAGAAGTTGGTGCTCCAGAGGAGCCTGGCATGGGGAGGGTGAGGAGGGCTCAGACCCCAGCCTTCCTCCTGGCCCTTCCAGTTTGCTATTGCTGATAGCAGCTCAGGTGCTTTCTTTCTTTCTCTCTCTCTTTCTTTCTTTCTTTCTTTCTTTCTTTCTTTCTTTCTTTCTTTCTTTCTTTCTTTCTTTCTTTTTTGCAGGACCAGGGTTTGAACTCATGACCTTATACTTGCCAGGCAGGCTCTTGTGCCACAGAACTATCTCCCTGGCCCCTCGGGTGGTTTCTCTGTGGGAATAGCAGCATGAGCCACCAGAACAGCTAACTTGATTTATACTTACCTGTGTGCCAGGTGCTGTGCGAGCCTTATCCCACTGGTTCCCGGATGCTGCAGTTAGATTTTTGTATTATAGACGGCTAAGCCGAGCTAGGCAGAAATATCATGGGCAGTGAGACGAGGCGGAAACCAGGCCTCAGGATAAAGATGAGCTCACCAAGCCTGAGTACTTCCTGGAAGCATATACGCCAGGCCTACTGAAGCATAGGTAGGCATTAGTCACCCAGGGGTGACCAAGACTGCACACCCACCATTTCCTAGAAGAATCTTTGTTCTTTCCATGCACCCATGTAGTGTGCCTTGCCTCCCCACGGGATCACCACTACCTAAGTAACTAAACTTGTATCCTTATTGGTTAATCAGGGCTGTAGCCCACATCATGCTCACATGAGTATTGCTCTATAAAGTTTCCCTGTAAAATCAGGTCCTTCAGGAACCCGCTTGGGGCCCCCTTCTGTTCTTCTGACTAGAGCTTTCCATTTCTCAGCAAATCCTTCCTGCTCTTAACCACCATTGGTCCCAGAACTCATTGTTGGTCTTTTGGGAACACAAACTCAGCGTGTTAGACATTGGGCGGGAGCTACAGCATTTACCTCATATCATTCTGAGTGGTTCTGATGTCACCCCTGCAACAGTGCTCTTTTTCTGGGGCACCCCCTTCCTATCATTTGCTCCCTTTCATTTCCATCTTTGTCCACTTCCTCTCAGAAGCACAAGGCTAGTGCTTGCCCTAAGCCTGGGTTCCAATGGCCACTGACTTCTGCAGGAGTGGGACAGGTCCTTCTGAGGGGAGGAGTATAGCATGGGGCTGAAGAAACCCAGGTTATAAAGAAAGGTGAGCCCAGCTTGAAGGGAGTTCTGAGCGACACTGCTGTGTAAGAAGAGCCAGCTCTGAGATGGAAACATCGGCCATGTTTAATTATCAAGACTGCTCAAAAGACAGAAGAACCTTGACAAGTTCCACAAGTTGTCCTTAGAGTGTAGTATTCCCGGTCTTTCTGTAGCTAAGCCTGTGAAAATGAAATCTCCGAGGCATTTCCTGCAGTACCAAAACTGTCTCTGTGACATAGAGGCCAACCTGAGAAGAGACAAAATCCCGAACTCATTAAAAGCATAATCTTTGTTTTCTTCTAGACACTCAGGGGCTTCAGTGGTGGTTTTTCTTTTCTTTTCGTTTCGTTTCTTTTCTTTTTTCTTTCTTTCTTTTTTGTTATTGTTGTTGTTTTTTGTTTGTTTGTTTTGCTAGAATAAATGAGTCTTCCCTTGGATCTACAGATGCCCTATTCACAACCAAAACTAGAACAAAGCTTGACATTCATGTATGACCTTGAAATTTGGGGTCATGTCTTTTCTCAGATCTGTAAATAGACACAAAGGGATGTCTGTCTAAAAGTTGCCAAATCAAGATTGACTACTCCTAAATCTATATAATACATCTCTCCCCTCTTAAGGTCTGAGAACACCAACCTCAGAGTTTATAAAGGCATTCGATTATGTCCTGAAGTCTCAGTCATGATTCTCAAAGTGTGGTTCACTTGGATCTCACCATGGCCTTGGCAATTTGGGGGCTTGCTGGGCAGAAACAATCATCCTCTGGAGGCTAGACTGTGCTTTCAGGAGGTCAGGACTCCTCCTGAAGCTGTCTTCACAGCCAGAACTGAGATAACAGTCAAGCCGACGTGGCCCCCCTCTGTTAATTCTTTTGAGATCGACTCCTCTTTATCAGAGCTTCGTCCCTTTCAGTCGTTCTAGCTGAAAACCTCTCTCTCCCCATTTCCTCTTGCTTTCTAACTCTAATAAATCTGCCAGTGCCTTCCAGGGGCACATCCTGAAATGCTTCTCAGTGGTCAGAGTTGATGGCCTTACCTGGGACAAGTCTGGGTCTCTATTTCTTCTTTGTGCCCCTTCTT
This sequence comes from Myocastor coypus, assembly GCA_004027025.1. Classification (NCBI taxonomy): domain Eukaryota; kingdom Metazoa; phylum Chordata; class Mammalia; order Rodentia; family Myocastoridae; genus Myocastor; species Myocastor coypus. The sequence goes on along the minus strand of PVJA010000237.1, from coordinate 8,043 downwards.
AGATTCTCTTTGCCAACACCTACAATGAGAAGGCTATTTTCCCTTGTTTCTACTTAGTTTTCTGGAATAGGGCTAGGGTTTAGGGTTTAGAGTTTAGGATTAAGCTTAGGCTTAGAGCTGAGCATTAGGGTTAGGATTAGTTCTATGGTCGTGGTTCATTTTCGTTTGAGAAAGCTTTAGTTTACTACAGGCATACGTCCTATGTAAAGTAGGCTTCTAGCATCTTTCCTCTTAGCTAGATCTTCCTAGTAGACAGCGCACACGATGGACCGTTAACTACCACAGAATCTTGAGCCACACGGAACAGTTCCACAGATACCTAGAACTTGAAAAACAAGAAAAGTAACTGACAGTCACCTCACATCCTCTCCTTCCCATCCATCATCTGTCACTTGGCCCCGCACCATCTGTATTCTTCCTCTCCAACTGGTCGAGTCTTTGCTTGCAAAGTCCCTAAACCCCAAGAGCCTGTTAACTGATGCTTCTAACAGCTGCTTCCCGTGCTTCTTCTAGCTAGCCTTGCCATGACCTCCAGATCCACTACAATCATGTTCTCTCCTGTGTATTTTTTTTTCCTGATTTGTCGATTGCTAATTTTCCTTCTGTACTCTACCTTTTCAGTTCCCTTGTGCAAATATTCCAAGCACAACTCCTGGATTCCACATGTCTCTACAAATCAGCGACCTGGGACACACACTTCATGGGTCTCTGTACCTCCCTGATTGATCTTCCAATTGCCTGATGGTTGCTTTCTATCTTTTTGCCTTATTTTCTCTATATGTTCTGAAAAAGATTTTTAATACTGCCTTCTAAACTCTGCCTTAGTCTTTTCTTTTTATTGTATTAATTTTATAACTCCTAATGCCAGCGCTGGGGAGGCTGAAAGCAGGAGGATCAGCACAGGTCTGAGCTGTACAGTGAGACCCTGTAAGAAAAATAAAAGATACTCCGGTGTCCCAACTTGTCTCCCAAACACCTCTTTTTGAGGTGTTTTTAAAGAGAAATCAGAGATAAGATTTATTTTTTTCTCTGCAAAGTCATTGTGTTCTTTAAACCATATTTATTTGGTCTCTATCTGTCATCATATGGGCCTCAGGTGATTGGAAGTGCTTGAATTTAGCTCTTATTTTAGAGTCATTGTTACAAATTTTACTGGGAGTCCTGAGTGCATTGTTGTGGGCTATAGACTTTGGGTAAGTTGATTGGCCCCAATATTGGGAAAACCGCTCCTGTTGATTTCTTCCCTCCTGGCACAGTGAGTTTTCCCAGGGAATTCTCCAGCAGTCTCTTGATTAGTGAGTGAGGAGCTGAGGGCTCTTAATGTTGGGGCATAATAGAAAATCCAAAGCAATTTACACATTCAAAACAGTCCCTATCCAAATTGTAATTCTAACCCTTAGAAAATTAGGAAAAGCTAAAGTTCATATAGAAACAAAAAACCCTAAAGAGTGAAACCATCTTGAACAGACAAAGCCATTGTGAAAGTGCCATACTCCTTTATTTATTTATTTAGGTTTGTCTTTTGAGACCATGTTTTGCTACACAGTTTGACGGGCCTTGACCCCATTCTGTAGCCCAGGCTGGCCTTTCGGGGATCTCCCTGCCTCAGCTTCCCAAGTGCTAGGATTGTAAGCGTGTGCCTAAGGAAAGTTGTGAAAACAGTATGGTGCTTGCATGAGCACAGACCCACAATCCCATGCACCAAGAATGCTCAGACATAAATTCATGCAGTGCCAGTCAGCTGATTTTCAACAAAAAGTGTCAAGAACATATGGTGAAGAAAGGGCTGCCTCTTCCACAAAAGCTGCTGGTGGGGGGCCAGTGAGATAGCTCAGCGGACTAAAATACCTGCTTAGGCAAGCTAAGGGACTGTGGTTTGATTCCCAGCACTACATGCTGTACCAGCCCCACCCCCAGGGCCAGCTGAACCCGCCACAGAGTCCAGGTGTGGTGGCACCCACCTGAAATCCCAGTGCTGGGGAGGCTGAAAGCAGGAGGATCAGCACAGGTCTGAGCTGTACAGTGAGACCCTATAAGAAAAATAAAAGATACTCAGGTGTCCCAACTTGTCTCCCACTGTACGTGAAAATGAACTCAGAATGAGTCAATGACATAATGTAAGATCCAAAACTGTGAAATGATTAGAAAAAATGTAAAGGAAACACTCCATGACTTCATGAAGGTAATGCTTTAAATAAACCCCAACAGTACAGAAAATAAAAGCAGAAATAGACAAATGGGTTTGTATCAAATTCTGAATGTCTGCTTAGGAAAGGGAGCGATCAGACATTCTACAGGGAGAAAATATCTCTGTAAGTTATTCATCTTGTGAAAAATAGGATAGCAAACTTTTTTAGATGGCTGAGGAGCAAAATATGCACCCCAAGAGGCGAGGAAAGACTTTGTTTAGCTAGCCTGTCTCGCAGAAGCTCATGCTTTGTAACTTCTAATTCTCCGAGATAGTGTCATAAAGGTCTTCTTTAAGTTGGTGCTGTGAACAATGAGCTCAAACAAAGGAAGTTATCCAAAAAATGCAGGTATATAGCTAGCCAGCCAGCCAGCCTTCCTCAGGTAGGGAACCTAACCAACACAACTGGGGTGGGGAAGGCATCACAAATTAGGGAGTGGTGTGGGACAGGAGGAGGAGGAGGATCAGAAGCCCCTACAGATTTAGAGAACTGTGAACTCCCCAAGAGCAAAACGCATTCACCTGAGGAAGAAATCACTGCATCCCAGGAAACAGAGGATCGCCTCTGACAATAGACCAGAATCCTCTTCAACCTGACATCTGATTACTGTTTAAAATATATGAGACAGGAGGATCGATGGGAGTTCGAGACCATCTTGGGCTACCAAAGTGAGCTCAAGGCCAGCCTGAACTGCATATCGAGACCCTGTCTCAAAAAGACCAAAAAAAAAAAAAGTCTTACTAGGACAACCAGTAAGCTTACAAGTGTAACTGTTCATGTGAAATTTATTAAATTGGGATCAAATGGGGAAGGAGTGTGTCACAGGGGGACATGAGTACAAAACCGGTTTTTCCTGCAGGGTGTTGAGCTAGAGATTCTTCCTGGCTTTCTCAAGGTAATAGAGACATAATTAGAACACCAGTCTCTGTTGCTTCTCCTCAGGGAGTGCACCTATTTCATCTTTTGTCTTGCAGTCTGGCCCACAGCAGAAGTGCCCTTCTCTCCCATAGTTGCAAGGCTTTTCCTCTTCTGCACTGCCTTCTTCAAGGCCCTGGCCGTTGTCTGTCTGTCTGTCCCCCTTCTATCTAACTCAGGTGCCTACTGCAAGAACAGTACAGAAGTTCCAGGAAAAAAACTACATTAAGGCCACCTTCTTAAGGCTATATCCAACTTCTGGGTGTATAGCCAAAGGAAATGGTATAAACATCAACAAAGACAGGGGCATCCCAATGTTTGTTGTTCATATTAACAACAGCTAAGACATAGAGTCAACCCAGATCAGTGGCTAAAGAAAATATAATGCTATACAACATGAAACGATGTTGAGCCTCAAAAAAGAGTAATAGTTACATTTGTAGAAAAGCAGGCCTGGACGTTATGTTAAGCAATGGAAGTCAGGTGCAAAGACAAACTCTTCAAAATGTGTGATAGTTAATTCTGAGGGCCTGGGAAAGGCCAGTGGGGAGCATAGTGTGAGGCTGGATCGCATAATATATCCCTCAAATTGGTTATATATCAGTAATAATCCTGGTGCAAGTTCTGCGATACAGTGTTGGGACTATCACTCACAATAACTTGCTTATTATATTTTGACAGCTAACTAGAAAAGTGGTGCTAAATGCCTCCAAACACAAATTAATAATAAGGTGATAGAAATGTCAATTGCTCTGATTTGCTGAGTATGGATTATAGACTTATACTGAAATTTTACACAGCACCTCACAAACATGCACAATTATTATGTGTTAAACAAGGGATCTAGAAACGTTAACTACCTTGATTTGATCCTTCCACGCTGTATACACAAACCCAATTAGCACATTCTATCTTACAAATTAGTACAATTCACATAAAATTTGAAAGGAAAGAAAGGGCACGGGACTGGCAGTGCGCAGATCTCATCCTTGCGCTGAGGTACCTCTCTAGTAACACTCAGCCTCCTTTCCTGCCTGCTCTGGTGCCCACCAGTCTGTTAGAGTCTCTCAAAATATGGACCTCAGACCCTTCCCTTCCCCCCGGGAGTCGGCGAGGTCCCCTGAGTCAGGAAGATGATCTGATGACACCATAAATAGATTTTCCAGTCCATCCTCATTAATTTAGCTCCTTCCTTTCAAGCTACCATATAGAACACGTGGATTCTCCAACTGTCAAACTTTTTAGCATTTCTGGCATAAATTATGTCTGCTGTTAGCTTTTCCCCTGCTTCTCCGAATTTTGCTGTTGTTTTACTTCTCTCTCTTCTTCTTCTTCCCCAGCTCTAGATGCTTTTCCTTTAAAAAAATTCCATTGTTATTCTCTCTCTCTCTCTCTCTCTCCCCTCTCTCCCTTCTCCCCCTCTCTCTCTCCCTCTCTCTCTCTGTCTCTCATTCTTTTACTTTAAAGTGAATAAAAGCAAAAAAATCATTAAAAAGATACAGTAATTCTAGAAATCAATAACGACTGCATATTGTTATCTTCAAAGTTGCTGCTCAGATTGCCAAATAAATGCATAGAAAGTTGATCAAACAATTAAGCATTAACTGTTTCTTTCAATAAAGCAATAAAAGTTGGTGGTACCATGATCTTACCTATCTTGTGTGCATGTATACCTAATTTTTTCCCTTCCTATTTTTCTTCTTTTTTCCTTTTCTCTATTCCAGTTGATTTTTTCCTTTTGAGTAGTCTCCATCCCTTTCACAATATCTGTTGTACCTTTTGGATCTCGTTTACTATTTCAGTTTCTTACAATAGGGAGTCGATATGCTATTTATATATGTAGGCCTGTTTTATTTCACTTGTAAGCCTGGTTTCTAGTTGCACCCATATTTCTATTAAAGCCTGTAGTTTATCTTTCTTTATGGCCAAGTAATATTCCATTGCATAAAAACACCGCATCATTTTTAACCCATTCTTTGGTCTATGGGCTTAGGGTTGTTTCCAAGATGGAGCTGTGACAAACTGCGCCCCTATAAATATGGGCGCGCATACGTTGCTGTGCTATGATGCTTTCAATTTTCCTGCAAAAATAACCAGAAGGAGAATAGCTAGGTTGAATGAGACATTCTCTCCAAGAGATATTGGGAGGAAATAGAATGGCCAAACTACCCTCTTTACATAATCCTCTTTGATTATTTTCCTAAATTAATACATACCCAGAACAGCAAAAGTTCAGAGATGTGTTAGTCCTGAAGATATTTTTATTTAGTTCTCACAGTTAAGAAATAGTATTGCCACAAGTAGAAATTTTTGCTCAAAAAAGTCATTTTTCTTACTACTTGAGAGAGAAGATCCATTTTTTAAACAAGCGTTTTCAGTAATAAATGTGTCCCTCTCTTCATTTTTTCTAGATAATCTTTAACAAAATCTGTGTAAACTATTGCCCATTTCTTTATTCCGTGGTGTTCTGAATCTTTCTCTTACTTGCTTTCACCTTCTGGAATGGACGCTAAACATGTGCTGCAACTCTGCATTGTATCCCAGGTCTCTTAAGGTCTCCCGCAGGGAGGGGACCAATCCTCAGTGTGGCAGTGCCAGCTCATGCCTCAGCTTCACACCGTGCCAACCCTGTACCTTTCTTTACCTTCACCCTTTATACATAAGCACCTCATTGGTGCTAAGTTCTCACGCTAAGGAGCACTAATCTTACTTATTTAGTTGCTGTTTTCAAGGTATCACCATGTGTGGATTTCTCTTAAAGAAGCAAATTATCTGTCTGAAGATGCTCTTCCACCATGGTAGTGTGAAGATAATAGTGAAGGACAGGGCCAGCAAGATGGTTCAGCGGTCTAAAGCACCTGCTTAGGAAAGCTTGGGCAACCACAGGGACTGCAGTTCAAACCCCCGCACCACATGCTGCTCCAATCCTGCCCCTAGGGCAGGCTGAGCTGGCAATAATGATGATTGATGATGTTGATGATGATGATGATAATAATAATAATAATAATAATAATAATAATAATAATAATGAAGGGCAGATATTGTAGCAGCTCGGAGGTGGGCAGAGAAAGCATCTTTCCTTTCTATGTCACCAGATACAGAGCTCCACTCTTGTTCTTCAGACCCATCTGTCTGTGGTTCCTGAGTGTGGGGACAGCTAGCAGAGGCCAGGCTGTACCACCCAGCACCTTCAGATCTGCCAGTGACTGCTCTTCACACCTGCCTCAGTTACTGTTCTCTCGTTGCTGGGACAAAACACCTAGCATCCAAGATTAAGGAAGGAAAGATTTATTTAGCTCAGTGAGTGCAGGTTTCAGTCCATAGTCAGCTGGCTGCAAAGCAGAGTGGCACAGGGCAGAGGGCAGCAGCTCATGCTGGCAGAAAATAGTGCAAATTTTTATTACTTTTAATAAGAAATAACAGTATGACAGTTTCAAAACACGTTAGTAGTACATTCGCAATAGCTAACGCATTGCATATTGTTGTCCTCATAGTAGTTATACAGAGCACAGGGGGTATTAAAAAATTTTTTTTTGAAAGCTATCCTATAAGCCTTGTCGTGACATTGTTTAAATGTCAATCCCACCCCCCTAGAATAGGTAGAAAAGAAGACACACCAATATCTTCTGGCTTGTTATATATATATAATATATATATATATAATATATATATAATATATATATATTATATATATATATATATTTTTTTTTTTTGTAATTCCATAAGCATGTAGTTCCTGTAGTTCCTGTTACTCTCAGTGAGAATAAGACAAAACAGTATTTGAACCTTGTAACTTTCTGGAAAGGTAGCTTAAACCATTTTCCAAGGTTGATGTCACTAGAGAAGAAATATCCTTAACATTATTGATACTAATTAAATCGGTTGTTCTCGTTCCTTGAAAAAAAATGAATGAAAGAAAGAAAGAAAGAAAGCAAATAGTGCAGAGCAAGGGGCTCAGCCGCCAGCGAGGCCCTCCCCCTCTTTACATTGCGACCCAGGTTAGCCACCCCAGGATGGGTGCAGCGTCCATTCCTATAATCCCAGTATTGGCTTATTGGTTAATCACACACTCTAGAAGCTGCCTGACGACTGCATGAGGCTTTGGGAGACAACCAGGCACAAATCGTAACGCCACCCCCAGTCCTGCAGCGTGGGCCCTGTGGACGCCTGTGGCTCCTTTCTCAATTTACAGTATTCCTCTCCATTTTAAAAATACATTTTCAAAAATACAATTTTCTACCATTTCTGTGGATTTCCTGTAGACGTGTAGCCTGCAGATTTTCTCATTCCACTGACTTTTACCTACTCTGATGTGTTTACCTAAAACTGTTTTCCCTACTTCCTCTTCTACCCACCGGATTTCGGCCTCCTTTGCAGCACTGGAGGTGACTTCATTCAGGGTTCCTGTCTATTCCACACTGGAGGACCCCTTGGGAACTTGGACCTCTCCTCTCCTCTGATTCCTTCAACAGACACTGACTGAACCAGCACTAGAGCTCACTCTCTCTCTCTCTCTCTCTCTCTCTCTCCCCTCTAGGCTCTTCATTGCCATGCTGTTTCTGTTTTGTCTCTGTCTCTCTATCTCTCTATCTGTCTGCCTTTGTCTCTCTCTGTTTCTGTCTCTGTCTCTCTTTGTTTCTGTCTCTGTCTCTCTATCTCTGTCTCTCTCTATCTCTGTCTCCCTATGTCTTTTTTTTTGTGTGTGTGTGTGTCTTTTTTGAGACAGGGTCTCACTATGCAGTTTAGGCTGGCCTTGAGCTCACTTTTGCAGCCCAGGCTGGTCTCGAACTCGCACCAGTCATCCTGCCTCAGCCTCCTGTGTGCTGGAATTAAAGGCATGCTCCACCATACCTGGCATGTCTCCCTGTCTCTCGCTGTCTCTCTGTTTCTCTTTCTCTCTCCCCCCTCTCTCTCCCCTCTCTCTCCCCCGTCTCTCCCC
>PVJA010000236.1:82067-201296 GCA_004027025.1 Myocastor coypus | reverse complement strand
GAGAGAGAGAGAGAGAGAGAGAGAGAGAGAGAGAGAGAGAGAGAGAGAGAGAGAGAAAATAGTAGGAGAGAACTAGAAAAAAGAAGAGATGTTTTCAATAGAGTAGCCAAAGAGAGCACCATTTAGTATCATTTTGGGAATATCTGAGTAAGAGGAGTAAGTTAGCCAAGTAGATATCTAAGTATAGGATGACATCAAAGGGAAACAAGGCATGTGCCTGGTATGCCAATGGAAAAGTCAAGAGTCAATGTGATCAGGAGGGAATTAGTGTAGAGGAAAGTTGCAAGCAATGAGATCAGGGAAGAAACAGCAGCCAGGATTTATAAACCACTGAGGTACTTGGCTTTTTCTTTTCCATAATTTATGAAGCCACTTAGAAGTTTTGGGCAGAGAAGTACATAATCTGATTTGTAATTTAGTGGACCATGAAGCAGGAGATTAACTGTTGCAGTGTTCAGTCTAGAAGTGGCAAGAATAAGAGTAGAGACACATAAAACTCTCTCTCTCTCTCTCTCTCTCTCTCTCTCTCTCTCTATATATATATATATATATATATATATATATATATATGGCAAGCCAGTCCTGTTATCCTCACAGGTTCATGTGCAACTGCATTGCTTTTCTGTAGCAGAGCAAAGGCAGAGGCCTAGTTCCAGACAAAGAAATATGAGTGAAGCTAGATGGAGCGACATAATGTCTATAATCCTGAGGCAAGAGGACTGCCATAAATTCAAGGCTAGACTGGACTATGTTGTGAGTTGAAGGCTGGTTTTAACTACATAGTGAGTACCCTGTCTGAAAAAGCACATGACAGAGGAGATATGTTATGTCAAGCCCTGTTTCTGAGAAGTATCCTGCCTTCCCAGGACCCCCAACTGGCACCTGAGGTGCTGGATGCTTCCAGAACTCTTTTATAGGACAGATGAGATGGAAACATCAGAGATCCCTTCATTACCATTTCAAGGGGAGTCACCCAGAAGCCCTCAGGCCTACCTGTATGTAGCAGTGGGTAGAATGAAGAGATTGCAATGACTTGGAACTGGATGTTAGTGGGTATGAAAGGAGACTGACTATGGGACATATTCTAAAGGTATCACTTAGGGGATTTTCTGATGGATTTTAACTCACTAGTGTAAAAACCTGAGAGTAATTAAAATCTAAAAGGTGTAATAGATCCTGTGAGAAAGAATTTGTTCAACAAGAAGGAAAAACTGGGACGAGGAAAAGGACAAATGAAAGAAGGGGAAAAGATACATGTAGTTTTACATGCAGAATAGTTTTTATAAATATAGTGTTGGTTTATGCTGGTCTTTTGAAAGGAGCAGTTAATGTTTAAGTTTTTCTTCTTTTTATTCTTATTCTTTTTCTTTTGAATTTCTTACAATGTTTTTGTTATTGCTTTGTTTTCTTCTTTACATGCATCTTGCACATTTTTATCTGGCAGCCTGAGAAATTCATTTGAAGACAGCATCACGTATTACAGCAGCCATTATTGAATTCCTGTTACACTGTTAAGTGAAATTTTGTATCATTTATAATGCTGGCTTTTTTTTTTTAATCACTATTTTGTGTTCTTTAACAACAAAATAAAGGGATCAGAAAAAAAGTTTCAATGATGATGCCATGGAGGATTTTGGCCTGAATAATCAGAAGGCTGGACTGTGACTAGCTGAGACAAGGAAGGTCACAGTAGAGGAGGTGGGCTTGGGAAGGTCTGTGAGGTAGGTGACTAGAAGGAACTCAGCTGTGAGGAAGTGGATCTTGAGATGATGATCACATCAAGGTGAAGATGGCGAATGCCCTGTTACACCACTGTACTTGTAGTATACTGGGGCTCGCTTTTATTAACTTGTGAGAACCAATTATAAAATTTTCACTTGTATAATCAGTTATACAGTTCAACTACTGGTAACTTGATATCAGCCACAGTGGGGCAAACTGGTGGCTAAACTATTCCATACCCCAAAAACAAGGGGGAATGGAGCAGGAAGAGGGCATGTATATAGATAAGATTATACTTTTATGATTCTCTTCCCAAGGCTATCTTAGCATTTATTCTGATTGTCAAAACTATCTTTTACTTAATGATGTTTGTCTTGGTCACAGTCTACTAATCATTGTTATTTTTAGGTGAAAAAATCACACATAACTCCAGTCTATGTGTTTTTTTCTGTGTGTTGACAGGCTATCACACAGTCAAAATATCAAACATTTATACTATTGTCTTGTGTTTTTACAGCAACAAAAATGTCATAAAATAACTCTACTATTTTAAATCTCAGAATAAATTTATGTGTCTTTGGTAAAATTTCCTATCTTTTCAGTATGCCACATATTTCCATCCTTATTTTATGCAAGGATAATTGTGCAAAGGAAGCGAGCCACTCTATATAAATGGTCTCTGTTAACTGGAAGCAAACAGAATAAAATGTTGCTGTGAAATAAAATGATAAAGATTATCTACATTGGCTGTGACTCTCAAAAGAGTTAGTAATTACTTTTTATTGTGGGTGAACAGATATAATCAGAGCCAATCAAGTTGACATGGCCCTGCTCATCTAGAACTACATAACATGATACGGTATGAACATTAATCTGGAAGGACTGTATGCCAACTTTTATTTAACTTATGCAAGAGGAATGCGAGACAATGCCCTATTGGTTTCCTTCTTATCACTTTCCTTACTTTGGATACTTTGTCATTACTGGAAATAAATCTAAATTTTTGTGAGCTATAAAGATAGACTAACAGTGTATATATTGTATTTTTGTCTTTGATTTTAAGTCATGTTTGCTGCTAAGGTTCTTCTCTCAATATTTTAGTTCACACTAAGTTAAGGTATGAAGAGGAAAAAATAGCGCCATAATGTAATCATGTTGTTTATGAGATGAGAATTATTCCCATTATTATTTATTCTGTCATTGTTCTACCTGATCATATAATCTCAATATGTGGGACCACAAACAATATACCAATACTTTAAGATTTTAGTATTTAGACAAAGATAGTATTTAGACACAAAAGAAATATTAAATACATCAATATGAGTTAAATGGAAGTGCTTTTAATTATGAAATGGCATAGGGTGTTTTATACGCTTGACATCTGTCAACATATTCATTTTGCTTATTTGTAACTTGGTATTTTGTTTTAGCTGCTGAAGCCTCAAGAAAGGGATTAGACCAAAAGTAGAGGCTCTGTGTAAGATAAAGCAGGAGTCACTCTATGTGCAGTTTGATGCTGTGTTTGCAGCTGACTTCAGGCTACTTAAACTTTGGTTAGTCTAGGGGGTTATAAGGCAAAGGATAACTTGATTAGGAACTAGCAAAAACAGTTTTGAGGTAATAATTAAATACTCCTACAGTTAATGGACATGCATTGTGGTAAAGCCAGCATTGTAGATGTATATGTGAAGAACAGCACAGAAAGAAAGAATAATGTGAGGCAATTCAGGTTAGGATCAAATTCCATGAGAGGAGAAATTCCTATTGACCTATTCATCCTGAAGAAAGACACTGAGGGAAATGCCTGACAGTCCTTCGCCAGTCAACTTTTTTTCTCTCAGTATCTTGAAGACCCAGGGGGAACACTGCTGTATGTTAGCCATAGTGACTTACACTGAGGGACAGTGCCTCCATTCTGGAACCTGGTGTAACTGCCACCTCTGTTCTGGGACATGGGGCTCTGTGATTTTTTCCTTAAAGCACAGTCCATCACGCTTGCAGTTTTGAGACTGCAAAGGACAAGGGCCTGTCACCTCCTGTGGCACCCTCAGGACATCTTTTCTAGTTTCTTGCTCCTCCTGGGCAATTAAGATCTCAGCTCTATCTTTTCAGTCCACAACCTTCCTGGTTCTTTTTTGCTGGCCAAACTCACAAGATTTTCAATCCTCCTGCTGGGCTCTTGGCTCTTGATTCACAACATAAATCTGACTAAATGTCCTCAGCACTAGCTATGCCACTGCCTCAACATTTGACTGTCTTGAAATTTTCTTTGTCAGATTACCCATGCTTAATCGCAGTTTCAGGCAAGGTCTCTGGACATCAACAAAATGCAGAGAAACTCTATGCCAAACCATAACACAAATCATCTGGAGTCCAACAACCATTGTAGTCCTTCAGCCCTACCAAAACCTCCCCAGCCAGATCTTTATAAAGGCACGACATTTATCAGCATTCTGATCTTTTGAACTCTGATGAGAACCTCCCATATACTACAGTCAAAGATGTTTCAGTTCTTCACTGGTAGGCAACATCTCCAAACCTTTCCTATCTCTTTCAATAAACCATTCCGAAAGGTTCTTGTATGACATAGTCAGATATAATCACAGCAACAACCCCACTTCTCAGCATAAAATTCTATCTCAGTTACTTTTCACACATTGCTGGGACAAATACCCTGCACCCAAAATTAAGGAAGGAAAGATTTATTTAGCTCACAGTTAGTGGAGGTTTCAGCCCATACTCAGCTGGCTCCAAGGCAGAGAGCAGCCATTCCTGGCTGTGGAAAACAATGAAGAGTAAACAGAGGGGAAGACACTGTAGCTTCTAGCAGCCTCTCTCCTCTCCTTACATTATAAAGAGGCTGAGGTGGGGGTGTAGAACTCATGTAATGTCATGGCCTCTTCTTGCACAAGATAGGGATATTTACAAAGTAAGAACCCTGGCTCTCTGTGTAGTCACTGAAACTTCTCAACTTGACACAATGTATCATCCAGTACAACTACCTGGATTAAAGAAATTAGTATGAAATTTCCTTTAATTCCTGTACTTAATAAATGGAGATGATATAGGAATGTAGTTTATCTGATACTACTGTACTTTGGTCTGCTTGATATTCTCCCTTAAAGAATTCAAATTGATTTCACCCAAGTAATAGAGTAGTAGTCATCTTCAGGTTAAAAAAAAAATCATTCAAATAGATGGTACTTATTTTTTACAATATGTCACTATATATAGCTCTGACAAGAAAGATCAGGATGCATAGACTGAAGAGCAACACGATTACGAAGCAAAATTTAAGTACCATATGTGTCAGTCACGATTCCTGGTAAGATGCTTATAGCTCCTTTTTCCATTTTAACCACTAGCAATCAGGGGTTTAGATATTTTGAGCAGTTTGGTAAAGGGCTAATATTGAAATGAGTTTGAAAGTTGAACTGGAACCTAGTCAGGATTATCTTCAAACCCTGAAGCCATGAAGTGTGTTGCTACTGTAGAGGAGCAGCCATGAGTTCAGTTTGAGAGAGAAGATTTATAACCATCAAGGATCTGAAAGATATAATGGCTTACTCCCATGATGATGAGTTCCCTATGTGTAGAAATTTGGCAGGTGACCTGTTGGTGTCATTAGACTGATTCTTCTAAGATTAAGCAGCATGGACATAAAGTCAACAGCTCCACTAATTTCTCCATTTATGTGGAGGACAATATCAGTAGTTGGTCAGAGCAGGAGGCAGGGACAGAAAAGCAAGAATTCTAAGCATCCAAGGGCTGATCCACAGAATAAGACTTGTGCAAGAGTTGGGTCTAGAGTTTGGTAAGGGAGAGCATGGAAATGGAAGCAGTTTAACTGAAATCAGACCTAGAGATTTGCTGGTTTAATCAATGTAAGTCTTCTTAAAATAGAGAAACTGTATGCCATGCTGGCCCTGAAACCTGGCATGGTGGTGCATGCCTGTAATACTAGTTCTGGAGAGGCTGAGATAGGAGAATCACTAGGAGTCCAAGCTGCAGAGTGAGATCCTGTGCCAAATACATAAAAAAGTAGAGACATTTACACTTGAAGTAGGCCTCAAGTAGAATTGGTCATACCAGGTTTCTAGAATGGACTAGATATTCTTAGAGGGAGATATTACATACTGAATTCATTTGTTAGGCAAGAACTAAATGACCTTCAAAACTCCTTTAAAGATAAGATGTACAACTGACATTTGAAGCCTAGGAAGGCCTCACCAGTGAACAGCTCTAAGACCTAAGAGTTTTTGTTGGTAAGCCAAGAAGCTGACAGCAGACACCTAGATTAATTAGTAGATAATTCTCAGTAAAATGTTTCAAAATATATTTCTAGTAGGCTTTCTGAATAAAGTAAAATGTTGCTTCCTGTTTGGATCACACGAGAGATTTTTCACTTCATTCAAATGGATACGTTTAGGATGGCCCCTTTGATTCCTTCCTCAGCAGTTCTCCAACCAGCAGCACATGGAACTTGCATAAACAGTTCTGAATGGCAGTTCACGCATAGATAGGGGGAAATCAGCTTGGCAACAGCGACGACAGTGCGCACAAGCTGGCGTAAGACAGTGATTCATGGACAGCAGGCATATACAGAATACAATGAATCCCTCTGCATGTAGTCCTCTAGTCAGAGACAGTTCTTATCATTTTCTTAAGGCAAACATTTCTTGTGCTTGTTCAATTATGGTTCATGTGCACTTATCTCAGATTTTAATTGAATTGGCTCCTTCACAGATGGGTTTAAAGTATATTTTTGTTTCCAAGCACCAGAGGAAAAAGAATGCCTCATATTGGTTCTCAAATTAGAAGTCATTAAAAAGATTTTAAAGGTTTTGAAAGAGTTTAACTCCCTTGGAATGAAACTGGTGTTATTTCCTTGACATTAAGAGGGTTTGGCTCTTGAAGAGATGAGGAAAGAAGGTGGGTGCTATCCTGTGATGCAAACTTGTCTACAGTTGAAGAGAGGCATTTGCTCACGGAGGCTGCACCTCCCTGGCTAGCTAGCGAGAGCTGTAGGAGTGGTGAATGGCGGGGTCTCTTGAAGGCAGCCATTAGGTGAAGCACGAGGGCATTAGGAAGGCAAAGACAGGTTTTCTTTTGTGCCATAATTCCCTGAACATACACTTAATTATATTCAAAGCAATACTTATTAACTCAAAGCTGTTCCCAGTCCCAGCCCTTACTGAAACTCTAACTTCATGGAAGATCAGCTATAACACAGAAGGCTCTGAAAGAAAGGAATTACAGAACGCTCTGAAACAAAGGAATTATCTCTAAAAAGATTTTTAAATCACTCTGAGTCTACGAAATGATATTCATACTTGTTCAACATGACTTCATTCATAATCAGTCATGGAGCTGGCCCCAGAATCAGAACTCATGAACCTCAGAGTCCTAATTACACACACCCCTATATACAGTTTCAGTTACTTTCTCATTGCTTAGACAATAATTGGAATCCACAGACTTAGGGCAGGAGGGGTTTTATGTTGGCTCACGGTCTGAGGAATTTTAATCCGTGATATTTGCCTGCTTAAATGCAGAAACTTTTGTTCAGCAAAGATGCTCATGACACCATGGCCAGGAAGCAGAGAAAGTGAGGAATAAGCGAGGAAGATCTGCCTCCCAGATCACATCACCAGTGACTGCTTCCAACTCTCTACCTCCAAATAGTGAAGCAGCTACTGTCTTAATTTCTTTATTCTTCCTGCTGAAGCAAAATATCCATAAGGAAGGAAAAGTTTATTCAGGTCACAGTTTGTGAAAGTTTTAGTCCATAATCAATTGGCTATAAGGTAGGGTGGCATCGCATAGGGGCAACAATTTAAGTTGGCAGAAGACAGCCAGAGCAGTGGGAACAAAAAGGAAAAACAAGTCTCTCTTCTCCCCCTATTCTGTAAGCAGATACCTGCCCTTGGGTGGCTGCCGCATTCACACCATCGTCATACCCTCCTCTTGCACAGGATGAAGATATTTACAAAGTGAGCCGCCTGGCCCTTAATGAGCCATTTAAATTTCTAAACCTTTCAAGTGGATATAATGAATCAATTATTATAACATCCTGTAGAGTAAACGGCCACCCCAACACGTGTCCTCTACATCTTAGGATGCAAAATTGCCAAGTAAGAGAATAAAATTTTAAAAATAAAAACAGAATTTCAAAACAAGATGACAAGAAATCAACAATGGCTGTTATATTGCATATTGTTATCTTTTATGATAACTCTAAGGAGACCCTTTCAACAGCAAGATGCCTTAAACATTTTTCAAAATGTCTTCATTGTTTTTCTTGACTAGATTCTCCCCTAAAGCTTAAACTGAAATCATTTCAGCGTTTACATTTTGACCAAGTACACTGAAGAATGGATGAGCTATGTTAGTCCCCACACCCTAGCATGCCCCAGAATTAACTGGCTTATGAAAACATAGATTTCTAGGCACCAGCTCTACAGTATCTGTTTCAGAAGGCATAGGGTAAGGACTTGTTATTGATTGTTTACTAATATCTTCCCAGAGTCTCATGCAGTCATGAAGATGAGCTTCTAGAGTTTGTGACTGATTCATGTCCTAATGCTGGGATTATGGTGTGAGCGCTACATCTGCCTTGGAGTGAGTAACCTGCGTACAAGGCAGTGCAGAGGAAGAGACTTGTTTTCTTGCTCTTCCCTTCTGCTCTTGTTGGTTTTGCTGTTGTCTGCTGCTATGAACTGTTGCTCTTCTGTTATGCCACTCTTACTTGGGCTGAAACCTCCAGAAACTAAGCTGAATAAACCTTTCCTTCCTTAAATTTGGGCTTTGGATATTTTGTCTCAACAATGAGAAAAGTAACTGAGACTGGGCTTAAATCTCTACTGTAAACATGTTCCTAGCTGATGTGGAGACTGCTGGGCCAGGGAGACCCTGGAGAATCACTATCTGAAGGGAAAATAGTGACAAAGTTATTTTCCATCAATCTCTGAAGTTCAACTAGTGCTAATAAAGCCTACAGCACTGATTAAATCTCTATGTCTATGGAATCACTGAACGTATCCCTATATCCCTGTATCCCTAGTTACTGCCATTTCAGATGCCTGCTTTTCAGAAATTTGATCAGTCTACTGCCAAACTGATGCTTTTTGAGTTGCCACTATGGTGAATTTATTTGGGAATGTGGCAGAAGTTGAAGAATAACCAAAATCAGCTTGCTTCTTTTACAAATTCACCTCCAAAACTGGCTAGCTGGAAAAGGTGGTTGAAAACTGTGGATGCTCTAAACTATGGTACTGTGGGCACGCCAAGTTGTGTCCATGACAAGAAACATAGGAACAAGGAAAAGATCAAGGAAACCCAACTCTTAATTGAGATACCATCAGGAGATCTTCTAAATACTATGGAGGAAGGGCATCAAGGCTCTGTAGTGGGTATTATGCTGTCTGGCCTCTGAGAGCCAGGAAAATCTAGGGCAGTGAGGACATCAGCTATTCTGCCAAGTGACTCCATTTACTGTGCACTTGCATTCCATTCTACATTCATGGAGTGGTATCTTTAACTTAAAAGTCTACTGTATGTTCTGAGCAGCTTGCTTATTTATTTATTTATTTATTTATTTATTTATTTATTTATTTTAGTATAGGGTCTACACTACAGGGTCTCACTATACAGATTGGACTCCTAGAGATCCCTGTTTCCAGCCTTCCAAGCACTGGCAATACAGGCATAAATCACAGTCTCAGTGTGCCTCATGGGGTAGGGCTGGCATGGTACACTGAGGATTGGACCCTGTTCTCTATATCTGCCTGAGCAGGTACTTTAGCTTGCTGAGCTATCTAGGCAGTCCTGATCAACTTCCTTTTGACAGAATCCTCTGGCAGCAATGGAAGCTAAATGACAAGACTCTTTTATTTTTGTCATTAGTATAAGCATTTAATTCTCAAATTACCAGAATCAGAGAAAATCCATAGTATTACCAGCTTGTTAGAAGTTCAATTTTCATTTCTTTTCCTTGTTTACTTCTATTTTTTTAATAGAACATAAAAATCTCATCTTTAGTACTACAAGGGCATCAGAATTGAAAATACACATGGGTGAAAGCTGATTTAAAATATGCATTTATGATTAGATAAGTATGGATATGATTTCACATTTTTTATATTTTTAATGAAGAAGCTGCCTTACTTCTTATTTCTTCTTTAACTTGATTGATAGAGATAGCCCAAGCTGATATTTAATACTGTAGGTTCATTTCCTGTGTTGGAACTCTCTAGAACTTAAATGATATAGTAAGTCAGTTGTATCTGGATTCTTTTACTCAATATTATGTGGATGAGATATATTCATGAAAGTATCAGTTCACTTTTTTCATTGTTCTAGTTGTCCAATGTATATCTTTATTTATTCAATAAGGAAAAAAATATTTAGACAATTCTTAGTGTGGGATTGTAATATCACTTTTAATTATTCTTATGTAAGTCCTTTGGTGACCGCTGTAAACAAACATATTAGGTATATATGGGTCATGGAATATGATTATGTTCAGTTTTGGTAGCTAATGGCAGGCAATTTGGAAACAATGCATTGATTTATGCTTTAATCTACAGTCCATGAAAGTCCGTTATTTATATTCACGCTGATGCCTTGAACTCTTTTTTCCTTTTAAAGAATGCCAGTATGCATGTAATGACAATTTATTATGCTTTTAATTTCTATTTTTCTGATGACTAAAGAGGTTAAACACCTTGTCATACATTTATTATCATCTGACAGTCTCTCCTTAATGCATCTGATTCAAGCTTTTCCTTAATTTTCAATTGGACTATCTGACTATATTGACTTATAGGAGTTTTTTTATGTATTCTACATAAGAACTATGGTCAGCCTCCATCTATCTATCCATCTAGCAAAGTATTAAATATCTTTTGTATATGTATTGGCCTTTTTGTTCTCTTAATGGTATCTTTACAATATGTGTGATATATATACACACACACACACACACACACACACACACACACATATATATATATATATATATATATATATATATATATAGTACAGGGTCTATAGGGTCTTACTACACAGATCTGACTTGTAGTGATCCTCCTGTTTTCAGCCTCCCAAACATTGGAATTTCAGGTGCGTGCCATAATGACCAGTTTTAATGGCAGTCTTAGCACACCTCGGGAAAGGGCTTACACTTACAGGGCACACTGAGGATCAAACCCTGGTCCTTGCATCTGCCTAAGTAGGCACTTTAATATGCTGAGCTATCTCACTAGCCCTGATCTATATATTTTTAAAGGGTGTTTTCCTGATCTAACTTGAAGGTAGTTTCTCTTTTATAATTCCATCAAACACCCAAAAAATCAATTATTTAATAAAAATGAACAAACTCATTTTTATTAAGGAATGACTTTTTGTGCATGGAATTAATAGTATATTTTACTAAACACTTTGACCACATTATTCTGTATTAATTTATGTGTTTGGGCTCCTTGGCACTCATTCTTTACTTGCCATTTACAATCACTCAAGGATGGTCAGTTGTCAGTTGACCTTGGTAAGGCTCTGTGAAATACAAGGAGACTTCAGGTTCTTAATCTACAGTCTTACGTGATCACCCAAGGGGATAGACAAAAAGAATAGGATGTTCAAATGTAAAGGAAGTGACTTAAAAAGGTAACTGGGGAGCAGATGAGGTTTTATTCAGCTGCAAATTAAGTTCTTAATAAAGCCTTTTGAGAATGTTGGCTAAGTGTCCTTGGAGGCCAGTTTCTTTTGTACAGTTCATCAGAAGGCAATTTACGTAATAGAAGACTGGTATCCCAAGTAACCATAGAAACTTTGCTCTTCCAGGGTATCTAGGCTATGCATTTGTTCCCCAGTTAGTGAAATTTCCCCATGTACCAAGTATGTGAATTTTATATGGCTGATGGAACACTTAATGAATGGATCAAAGTTGGAAGAAATGCTGCAGGATCTATAAAGGGAGTGGAAGAGATGACCAAAACTAATTAAACAAACCTTGGGGATTTTAGTGGAAATTATATCTACCCAGGAAATCATAGACTGAATCTATAATTGCCAAGATGTGGCTTTCAATATCTAGAGTTTTGCAAACTCAGCTGGATAGGAAATAAGTAAAAGCATACGGGGAAACATCCCCTAGCTGTGTCATAATTAACTCTTACACACTGTATACATGTTTGTATACATTATACCATACCTTATAAATATATTATGTAATATATTAACAAATCATGCCACAGCTGTAACACTTAGAGATCTCTGGCAACAAGGTGACATAGTTATCACCTCATGGGACCTGCAGGTGTGAGTCTAAATTACTTGTGGTTTGCTGATGCAGAACAAAGGGGATCCAGGAAGTTAGGCTCAAGGCAATTCTGCGTCCTCTAGGGTATTGTGCTAAAACCATCGCTAGATATTTCTGCCTTTCATTAGATATAATCCAAGACGAACTCTTTACTGACACTTCAACACTAGAATGTAAATGTTCTCATTCAAGTGGTTAACATTGGTCTCCATGTAAAGGTAGGCCATTTCTGACTCTGCTGTTCGCTTGCAAATGATTTGTACTGTGATGGCTGATCAAAGTGATGCTCCCTTTCCTTGAATCTCTTAGGAAAAAACCAAAGCCAGAAAATACTGGTTCCATGTTAAGTCTAAGGCATTTGATATTCAGAAAGACAGTGATGTTAAGCTCAAGTACCTATGTTATAGAGTAATAACATAGAGTAATAAGTATCACTTATTAGTATAAAGTGATAGTATTAGTTAGAGAGTAATAAGTATCATTAAGCTTCTCTTCTGGACGGTTAACAACTTAAGTTTGCAGACCAGAAAATGAGAGAAAAAGAAGGGCTACAAGGATAGCCAACATTTTGGCCCTAGCCCTTCAAAGTCAGTGAGGACTCAGGACATAAGAGAACTTATACTGTATTATCCTATAACTCAGGGGTGTCCCAAATTTTCTGTTCAAGGAGATTATGGGTCCACAGAGGAAAGTGATTGATGATGTATAGTTGGCATAAGCAGAGTCACCTAGAGAGAAAACATTCTCTCAGTCTTTCACAAAAGCAAGTTGTTCAAGCAATGACCACGGCTCATCCAGATGGCTGACACTGGCAAAAGTTTTATAAAATGCTGTACATGGTTTCAAGGTAAATCCTGACGGGATTTGACTGACCTTATCAGATACTAAAGTTACATGTTTTGTTATACAGGTCTTACTTTAACTTGGCGTTAACCATCGTGTAGAAAAGTTTACCACGAGTCATGAAAAGTAAAGCCAAATTAGTATGCTGAGCTAAAGGACTTAAGTCAACAGTTTCCAACATTGCCAGTTCTGCTGATAACCCATTACTATTATGGAATATTAGACTATACATACAACTACTCTCTCTTAGTTCAATACGAAGAAATATTTGTACTAGTGGTGTTTAGAAAAGTTATAATGTCTGTATCTTTTACTCTGAATAACTACTATGAAGACAACAATATGCGTTGTATTAATTAATATGGCTATCCTACTAATATGTTTTGAAACTTTCTCATTGTTATCTCTTATTAAAAGTAATATAATTTAAAAAATAAATAAAAATATGGAAACCAGAAAAGAAAGACCAATACAATATAGCTGATCAGCTTTGATTTGAAATGTATTTAAGTCTCAAAGAGAAAAAAGCAAAACATTGTTATATAGAAACTAGTCATTCTGTGAGTAAATATTTAACAAGGCCTAAAAAAAGCACTTATAATCCTGTGGAGAAAATACTTAAAGTTATTAATAAGCGAAGCATAGAATTTGTTATCATGTCTAGATTTTTTTGTTTGGGATAACTATTCCATGACTTGTGGCCAAGTGGGAGATTGTAAAGTACAAACTTTAGCCATAGAAAATAATCATTTTTATATAAATACCACTATAAAATACTTATCCTAGTAAGGAATGCATATAGATTTTCAAGTATAAAACAGTATCTCAGCAAAAGAGACCTTTGAATATCAATTTTTAAGATCTAGGAAAAATGACTTTATAAAATTCTCCAGAAATACTATCACTACTTAGTATAATTTAATGCTTACTTATGTCATTTTATATAGTCCTTTAACAAATGCTTCATGCACTAAATTGCTTAAAACGGCATTCTATCTGTCCTGAAAATACTCCCTGAGTTTGCATTCATGAGCCAAAATGTGACTTGCGGTAACTTGTAACATTTCTGATTAGAGGTTGCTTGTTGCTTTTTGGAGGTTTTTGAATTGGGAAATTGAGTTTTTAGGTAACATTTCTCCAGAATAGATATCTACAGTAAAGTTTCAATTCTGAATACTTCCGTGACAATATTTCATGTATGATTTTGTAGTAAATTTTATTTGTGGGTATGGTATTATTTCTCACAGAGAAATTTGCTTATCATACATATTGTTTTTACCTTCTCTTCCTATAAAAACAAGGATAAATATAAATGAACCATTTAAAATGTGGCATGTATTATATACATGTATATTCTTTTAAAAATTATGTTTGCATTATTTTATCCATTTCATAAAAGCATATGAAAGGAATTAGAATTTGACTTTCAGGCACAAAAATTACTTGATGAGCAAATCTAATTTAATTCTACAGCAATTCTGATGAGCACAAATAAAATGCAAAGAGAAATAAGTTTGCACAATAATCAAGGAACTTTGGCTTATTATTAAATAGCAACCAGAATGTTAATAATCATTAATTTTAAGATCAGTTTATGGGCTCGGGATATAACTCAGTGGTAGCACAAGGTCCTTAATAAAATTCCTGGCACAAAAATAAAGTCAAATCACTTTGTGTGGTTTTACACAGATCAAAATGCCTAATATAGTACATCTTTAATAAACATCTCTCACACTAGTAGAGGGGATTCAGTTACTTTTACCCCATTGCTGGGACAAAATGCCCAACACTATAAATTAAGGAAGGAAAGGTTTATTTAACTCACAGCTAGTGGAAATTTCAGTCCATACTCAACTGGCCCCAAGGTAGAGCAGCACATGGAAGAAGGCAGCAGTTCACAGTGGCAGAAAATAGCAAAGATCAAAGGGAGAAGCAGAAGGCAGCCAACAAGCATCTTTGGCATCCTTACATTTGTATGCAGATTATCTGCCTCCCACCAGGAGTGTCACTCACACCAATAATCCCAGCACTGGATCAAGAATTAATCACAAACTCTAGAAGCAGATAATCCCAGCATTGGATCAAGAATTAATCATAAACTCTAGAAGCTGCCTCATGACTGCATGAGGTTTTTGCAGAGAGAAATAGACACAAACCATGGTAGGAGATAATTCAGTAAATTAAAAATGAGGTGGAGCAAATTACATAAAACAATAGCTGAACTGTGGAAACAGTACAGTACGGCATCCATGTGCTATCTACATACAGTAGCTATTACTCAGCCTTAAAAAGGAAGGAAATTCTGACACATGCTATAGCATGAGTAAACTAGAAACTTAAACTAAGTGAAGTGAGCCAGTCACAAAATGATGAATACTGAATAACATTACTTAGATGAAGTACATAGAGTGGTGATAGAGCCAGAGGATAGAATGGTGGTTATTAGGGTTCTGAGAATCGGAGGGAATTAGTGTTCACTGCATACAGAGTTTCAGTTTTGTGAGATGACAGAAATTCTGAAGCTGGAAGGGGGTAGAGCATTAAAGCTAATGAATTATATAATAAAGAGTTATTAATACAGTGCTGGCATGGTGACACATCACTGTAATCTAATCACAGCACTTGGGAGGCTGAGGCAGGAGGATCACCACCAGTTGAGGCCAGTCTGGGCCATATAGTGAATTTAAAGATAGCCTGGACTATAAAGAGAGCTCCTATCTCAAAACTGTACCCACAGAAGATAGTTAAGACCGATATACTACTAATTGCTATCAGCTCATTGAATGGAGAGGTATATGCTTACCCCACTGATTGGTTTTTCTTGCCTAATATCTTGTGTTAAGAGTAACTACTTCTGGGGCTGGGGAGATAGCTCCGTGGCACAGGTGCCTGCCTAGCAAGTGCAAGGTCATGAGTTTGAACCCTGGTCCCGCAAAAAAAAAAAAAAAAAAAAAAGTAACTACTTTGAAGATAACAATGTATAATGTATTGCACATTGCTACCTTCCTATAATCTTGTTCTGAATTTTTATACCATTTTATTTATTATTTTTTTTCTCTTTAAGATAAAAAATCGGTTTTCTTTAATAAGACATTTTAAGCAGATATTTAAATATCTTAACTGTAATAAAGATCTTATAATTATCAGAATTACAATAAACATAAAAGAATGATTAAGATAGTAAATATTATATGAATTTTACTACAATATAAAAGGAAAACAAATATTATTGACCATAATATAAAGTAATAGCAGTTTTTTTTTTCCTTAGATATTTCTGTAAAAACTGGTTAGGTGGTAAACACAATGCTATGTGTATATTAATATAATTAAAAATGAAGCTGGGCGTGGTGGTGCACGCCTGTAATCCCAGCACTTGGGAGGCTGAGGTAGGAGGATCAATGCGAGTTCGAGACCAGCCTGGGCTACAAAAGTGAGCTCAAGGCCAGCCTCAACTGCATAGCGAGACCCTGTCTCCAAAAGACAAAAAAAAAAAAAAAAAAGAATGAAATGAGGTAAGCTTAGGATCTTGATTTATCAAATTTCCCAATAAAACACAGAGTCATTTGCCACATAATAGTTCTCTTTACACATTTGTCATATGACTTTAAGTATTTACTTACTCAAAACTTACAAATATCACCATGTTCTGACTTTTGTTCTGAGCTCTCATCTGCTGGGCATGTGTACAGGGCTGTCTCACAGGCAGCTCAGAGTTATTATTATCTTGGCTGCTCTTTAACTGATCTATTTCAGTCATTCTTGACTCATAAAGGAGAATGCGGTTACCTCAGCTCCTGAGCGTCACCTGGGTGGCTCCTGGAATTTCTCCTCCTTGTTCAGTTCTCATCCTCCAAGGCCTA
Source organism: Myocastor coypus (assembly GCA_004027025.1). Taxonomy (NCBI): domain Eukaryota; kingdom Metazoa; phylum Chordata; class Mammalia; order Rodentia; family Myocastoridae; genus Myocastor; species Myocastor coypus. The sequence goes on along the minus strand of PVJA010000236.1, from coordinate 184,544 downwards.
GGAAATTCCACTGGCAACACCTCTAGCCCACAGCCCAGACCTGCTTGTTCTTCCACTCAGTCACAGTGCCCTCATCCCTCATCTGGACAAGGACGGATGACTTCTGCACTCTCCTGATGCCTCTCCTCCTCATCACCATCTATTCTCCAAACAGAAGCCAGCAAACATAAATGAGATAATATTCATTATGTCAAAAGTGCTTCTGCTTTCCTGATATGCTCAAAATAAAATTTATATGCTACATTTAGGACACTGCTGAAGACCTGGGTCCTGCAGGCCTCTTTCATCTCACACTTACTGTCACCTTGCTCCAGCCCAGTGACCTTCATTTAGGGATTCAACTTTTTCCTCCTGAAAACCTTCCTTGCCTTTCCTTCTGCTGGAGCATTCTTGCCCTGCTCTTTCCAGAATCCAGATCTTAGGGTGCATATTAACCCCTCAGGCTTTTCTTGGTATTCAACCTGCCCTTTTCACCCATTGAACTCTCTTTTGATTGTTATTTTTTTTTGTTGTTGTTATTTTTGATTGTTATTTTGAGTACATATCCACAATTTCTGTGTATATATGAGAGTAAGCATATTCATATGTATTCCATTTGATGTCTATTGTCTTGTTAGACATCATGCCATAAAAATAGCAGCATATATCCTGTTGATTTTTCCAAGCTCTTAATAAATGTTATTGTATTTTATTTATTTTGAGAAAAGGTCTCACTATATAGTTTGAGCTAACTGCGACTTGAGGTAATCCTCTTGTTTCAGCCTTTTTAGTGCTAGAATTATAAGTCTGTGCCATAATACTCAAAAGATTTTAGAAGTTAGTCAACTATTTATGTTATAAATAAATGAATGGCTGGGTTATACCTACATGTTATGAAAGAAAAATTTCTGACATCTGGAAGAAATGTCAACAACTTTCTGAAGGTATGAAAGTAATAATTATGAGCATTTGTATTTCCAACTAAATAGTATGGATGACTTAAATCTTAGATTTCTATAATTTTATAATTGAAAAAAAATTCAAAGATAATCTTGTTCAACTTGCTAATGTAACAGTTGAAACTTTCCAACTTATTAATCCAGAAATATCATTCCTTATCTTTCAAATGACTGATACCACTTATTTTATTTTGAGACAAGGCCTTCTTAAGCAGTTCAGGGTCTTGAGCTACACTGTAACCTAGGCTGGTGGCAAGCATGCAGTGGTCCTGAGTACTGGGAATAGAGGTGTGTACCACCATACCCAGCCACTTGTTTTATTGTTTTGCTTATCAATCTGCAATTTGGGGCTCAGGATATTGACAGAGATCTTCAGAATTGCATAAAATTCATTTATGACCACACTTAGCTGATTAATGGTCACATTTAATTTTTTTTATATATTTAGAACAAGGTCTACAGGCTCTTACTACACAGATTGGATTTGTAGTGATCCTGCTACTTTCAGCCTCCCAAATGCTAGGGTTATAGGTACATGCCACTACACCCAATCTCAACCACCACCTCAGGGTGTCCCAGAGGTGGGGTCCGCGTGTCAGGTCGGGGATTGAACCCTATTCCCTGAGTCTGCCTAAGCAGGCATTTTAGTCTGCTAAGCTATCTGCCCAGCCCATCATGCTTAACTTTTAAACACAAAGTTCCATGCCACGCTGCCTGGCTCTTGAATCTCAGGGGTAGACTGAAAGCATACTAGCAAGATACCACACTGCCTCTTTTTCTCTTCTGTAATTGGACCATGATTTTATTTATTCTTAATTTTTTGTATTTTAGGGAGGGGTCTAGAGGGTGGTCAGGATCTCTCTACTAGAGCATATTTATAGTGATCTGCCAGTTCACAGCCTCCAAGGAGCTGGGATAACAGGCGCACCACACTCAGTCTCCATTGCCGTCTGGGGGGGGCAGGGCAGGCAGGGTAGGTCAGGGGATCAAACCCTAGGGTGCTTTAATTACTGAACTATTTGGCCAGCCCTGCCATGGTGAGTTTAAAAGCCTCAGAAATCTTTTTTTTTTTTTTTAGTTCTCTGCTCATATCTAGGTAGTACTTTGGATGGTTAGGTTCAATGGGGAGAATATAAAGATAAAGGGATACTTTCATCTTTTTCTCATCCCAGCATTATTGATCAGCTATTCAAGAATATAATTATGTTTTCAACTTGTGGAAAAAGACAAGTGCAAAGCAGTTATATTCTATGTCCTTCCAAACATGAAAACAAATAGGTTGTAACTACCTGGCTTCTCTGAGGTATTTCAATTTATGTCTTAATTTAATGCTTTGCCAATGAAACATGAAGGAAAGGAGATCAGGTGGATATTAATGTCTGCATGAGTTGTAAATGTGGATGTGGCCTAGGCCTAACTGCATTGCTCAACAGACTGACATTACTGCCATTTGACCTATCTTTATTTTATGGATTAGGAAACAAGCAAACTTCAAACTTATGAAGTGTCCTCATGAAATGACTTCTGCTTTCCTCTTCTGTTGTCCAGATTGCCTTCTCTGTTCACTGTATTAAGTTCAAGCAGCAAGGTCTAAAGGCACTTGATTACTGTCCTAAATAGAGTCACAGTGTTTTGGTGAGGATTGCTAAGTCAATTAATGGCTGTGGTACACTTTGTTAAAACAAAAACAAACAAGATGAAAAAACAAACAAACAACAACAACAAAAACAGGCGTGATGGAAACCCAGAAACGAAGCATACAAATCAGACTGAGGGATCCAGGAAGCTTCTAGACTGTGGGGAAAGAGAATGACATCTTCAGCACAGATGGTACTATAATATAGACAAGAGAAAGTGATGGAAAAGGTGGGAGAAAACAGTTTAGCTCACAGAATAGAGGTTAAAAAGAAATAAACATTCTCCTTCCTGACACTTTACACTGGCAGCTCTGGCTCTTTGCAGCAGTGTTAAACACAACCTCTTAATCCTGGACACAACCATCACACATTCCCCAAAGACAAAGTGTTAATTCGCTAAGATTTCCTGTCTTTTAAATAGCATTTTCCATTCCGTAAATCCTCCACAATCTGCAGAAAGTCCTGTGTATTCCTTCACTTGGAGCAGTTTATTAAACTGCTCAGATACCAAAGGGAGCAGCTTTGGAATCTGACCGTTTTTATTAGGCATTACTCAACGTTTGCAGTTCTCTATCCACTAAGAAAGGCAATGACTTCTGTGAACCAGACAGGGTCTCCATAACAAATCTTGGTATCCTCCTGTTTTTATCTACCGTGCGAGTTTAAAATGACTCTAGGCAACATTTGACAGATATGAATTATACTGTGCACTGTTACACCAGCATAAATAAAATGCTGGTAGATAGAGGAATAATTGCAAGTCTCATATATGCATTTATCTTTGTATGAAGCCTAGTGACTCTGTACTCTGTCAGAAAGATAATAAAAAAGTGGATAGCCTGAATTATGAGCATCTAAGTTTGCCTATTGAAAATAACTCAGTTATTGAAAATAACAGTGCTTGTGATACAGCATGTTGGCTCCGTGAGACAGAATACATGATTTAAACTGTATGGCAGAATTGTGTAGGTTGGCATATCCTGATATTAAATCTTCCAATTTTTTACTTTATAATTTAGCTAAAACTATGAGACTTGAGGTTGGGTTCACAGCCCTGGCCCCAATTATTAGTATTATTCTTTTTATCAGGACAGACATAATGTTCAAGTCTGGACTACAGAGTCAAAGGCCTTTTATGTTTTTTTCCCAAATATTTATCTTTTCCTTGTATGGGTGACTAATTATTAGATAGTGATGAATGTTGTTTTGTTCGTTTTTGTTTGATTTGGGCTCTGTGGGGGGTTTGTATGTGTACTTGGGATCAAATCTAGAGCCTTTGCACTGAGTATATCCCTAACTTTTTTTTTTTTTTTTCCAAATTGAGATGTCGTATTGCTTAGCTTCTAAATTGCCCAGGTTGAGCTTGAGCTGGCAGTCTTCCTGCCTCGCCTACCCAGACTGCTGGGATTAGGGGTTTGCTCCTCCGTGCTCCATTTACAGTTGTGTTTGACAACGGATGTAGGCATTGTAGTGGTTAATTGACTAATTGCCAGTTTGGATGGGAATGCCCAGTTGATTGGAGCCATCATGGTTGTCAGAATGGTCTAAAAGGAGAGCAAGAGCGAAGAATTTCAGCTGATCTGCATTGGAAGAGCATCTGTGGCTGCTCATTTTCTCTGAAAGAACATCATTTCCATTACTTGTCTTGGGAAGGACACTTGGCTTTTCGCCTTAGCTCCAGTCTTCACATTTGTCTCAGTTACTCTTCTCTCATTGCTGGGACAAATACCCAACACCCAAAATAATAGAAAGAAAGGGATTTTTGGCTCACAATTACTGGAGGTTTCAGTCCATATTTGGGTGGCTCCAAAGCAGATTGGCATAATGCAGAGAGCAGCGGTTCATGGTGGCAGGATAGCAACAATGGCAACAGAGAGTCTGTTTCTCTACCTCTATTATGTCATATTCAGGCTCTCTGCCCAAAGCTATCCTCCTCAGGCCACACTCATAATCCCAGCAGTACTCAGACCCATAATCTTATCAGTACTAAAACATGTAATCCCAGTGGATCATGAGTTAATCACAAACTCTAGAAGTCCCCAGGACTGCATGAGACTTTGTAGGCACAACTAGACACAAACCATAATAATGTTCATCAAAGACACCTACTATTCTCTCTGGAAGAGTCTGGGTCTTCCCCTTTGCCTTGGCCATCTTTCTTGGATTTTGGCACAGGTTCTTCAACTTCTGGTGTCAGGCTCTCTGCCAGGGCAGACTCTCCAGCCTCCCACTTTGGCCATTGGGCTCTCAGGCACGAACCCTTCAGTCTTCCATGAAGTATCCTTAGCCTCCTGCTATAAACTTGTGTAATATACAGCTGTAGGCTCTAGGCTTTGGCTGGATTCTTCAGATCTCTATCTTGTGGACAGATCTCTTGCACCCTTTTATATCTGAGTCTATTGGCAAATATTGTTAGCAATATTAAAAGCTGTGTCTTGCTTTTAATATATTCTCTTGCAAATACTACAGCAAGCATGCTTAGGTACAAAGTTTATAAAAATAGAGTGAGTGATCCTCAAGGATTTTATCCACAAACAATTTAGCCCTATAGGAAAATGTGCTAAATTTTAGCACAAGAAGAGGAGGAAGTAGAGCTTTCCCATAAAGCACTGCTCTTTCCATGTAGAACCCTTTCCTATGACTAGGACTACAAGATCAGAATTAACATTCCATGTAACATGCTATTAATCTCATAATCATAAACCCTCAAGAAAATATCTGAACTCCAACAAAGTTTTAACCAATAAAGAGAATAGTTTCCCCCATGAGCATTGTTATTTTTCATTGTATTTGTATATGTTTGTATTACACAGTGATCACATTCCTCATGGGAAAGTGACATAGTCACTGCATTGCAGTTCTTTCTGCTTCTCCTCCTGTCCCTCTTTATTTGTCAGTGAACTGTCGCCATCTTGCATATTACCTAACTTTTATTTTGCTTCTCATTTATGTTTTAGTTCTTTTTCATTTACTTAAGCATGCATTATTGGCTAGTAATGTGGTCTACTTTTTAGAACATTCCATATGCTGCTGAGAAGAATGTGTATGATGCTGCTGTGTAACACTCCTTAGATATCTACTGAGTCCATTTGTATGAATCTTTTATTTAACTCAGATGGGTTTTGTTTGCTTTATTTTATTTTGTCTAGTTGAATCACTTATTTGTGATAGCGTGGTATTGAGTTTTTTTGTGTGTATAGAACACTGTTGAGTTTTGTTTTTGATCCATTATACTAATTTATGTCTTTTGATTGGGGAATTGAAAGCATTCCCCTTGAACGTTGTTACCGAAAGCTACTGATAAATTACTGTCACTGCATTATTTTCCAACTGCTGATTCTTTTTATTTTCCCTCCTACTTAAATGCTCACAATACATGATGTATTAGTTTTATTAGACCTCTTGTCATAGTTAGCTTCGTTGCTCTTTTCTAGGTTATCCATGAGAATGTTGTAAGGTACTGGTTTGGAGGTCATGAATTTCTTAAGGTACTCTTTGTCATGGAAATACTTTACTTATGCATCATATTTGGAAATGGTTTTGCAGGACATATCAGTGTTTATTGGAATTATTTTAGAGCATTAAGAAATTCATACCAAGTTTTTCTGGATTTTATGGTTTGTGTTGACACATTTTCTGTAATTCTAATGAGATTATCTTATAAATGATATACTATTTTTTCTCTAATAGCTGTTAAGATCTATTCTGTGTGTTGGAGGACTGGGATTTGGCCTACGGTAGATCATGGAGAAGTTTTACTCTGATTATGGTTATTTGAGGATTTGTATTTCTTACTTTTCTGAATGTTAAATATAGAACTCATATTTGGAAAATGATGTTAGTACTTACGTAAACAGGTATTTTTATACCATTTGTGCTGTTTTCTCATTTTTCAGCAATTCTAACTAATCTTTGAAAACTTTTTGAGTCATCTAGCAGTTGTTTGATCCAGCTTTCATGTTCTCCTGTTATTTTCAAGGTATTTCTTGTTACTGGTGCCTCACAGCTGCCCCATCTTCTTGTTCTGACACTGTCCACACACTGGTTGCTTTTGCTGCATGTACTTTAAACGGAATATTTAATCTTCTGAATTTGTGCGATTCTTTTTCATGCATGCTAATTTGCTAAACTGGTCATTCATCCTTTGTATGTGTGTATTTAGCTTAGGCCGCTTTTTGTTAGCATTTTCGGTTAACTTGCTAAGTGCTTTGTGCATTAAGCATATTTGCTGCTTACTTATATCTTCCTTGAGATCCCTGGGCAATTTATTGATCTTTGTCTGTTCTTTTATCCTTTCAAATTATTCAGTTCTGTAGCTTTCAGTTTCCTCCACTTCAGTCTGGCATAGATCCAATTTGAGACAGTTTGGGATTTTAAGCATTAAATTTTAAAAATCATTCATTCATTTATTTGATACAGGGTCTCCCTGTGCAGCTTGCACTTGTAGTGATCCTGCTGTCTCAACCTCCCAAGCACTGGGATTACATTCATGCTTCATCATGCCTGGTTTTGGGGCCAGCATGGCATGCTATATGTTATGGTTTATATCTAGTTGTCCCCCCAAAGCCTCATACATTCATGGGGCAGGGACTTCTATAGATTGAGACTTGATCCATTATCTGCTGGGATTATATGATTTAGTACTGATCTAGAGTTTGAGACTTGATCCATGATCCCTGGGATTATGTGTTTTCAGTACTGCTGATACTATGGGTATGGCCTGAGGCAGATAGCCTAAGGCAGAGAGCCTGATGTAATATAAAAAGAGACAGAGAGACAGACTAAAGCTGTTGCTTTCTGCTCCCTTGGTTATTCCATTGCCTCTGTCACCTCTGTCGCTATTGTTGCTGTTTCTGCTGCCATGAACTGGATGCTTTCTGCCCTGTTCCACTTAGCCTTGGAGCCAGCCAAATATGGACTGAAACCTCCAGTAACTGTGAGCTAAATAAACCTTTCCTTCCTTCATCTTGAGTGTTGGGCATTCGTCCCAACAACAAGTAAAAAGTAACTAAGACACCAAACTAGAGATCAAACCCAAGTCCTTGCAATTGCCAGACAGGTGTTTAGGCTGCCAAGCTATCTTCCAAGTCCTGAGCCAGGGATTTTAAAGAGGCATTTTGTTGCCTTTCTTTCTCCTGTTTCTTTTTCCCTCTGTGCACGAGATGGATACATTTGCTGTACCATGCACTCCTACAATAATGTGTTGCCAGAAGCCCAAAATAGTGAATCAACCAGATTTGTACCAAAATCTCAAAAATAATGAAGCAAAACAAACAAATAAAAAGAAAAAACAAAAAAAGCAGACTTATAATAATGGCAAGCTAAAGCAGCTTAACAGTTAATGACTTTGTTTCTGCTCTTTAGGTTTGCAAATTTTCTTGGCACACTTTTGAGCCCTTAACACAAGTATTTCTTGAGGCAACAATGTCAGTGAAAGAAATTTGTTGTGATTTTTCCTTTTTGATTATTTGAAATGTACTTTGAATACAGAGCTCATCATACCTGACCCACAGTATAACTGCACTTTAGATTCACAAGAATTTGGATCATGGTTTCGGGACATGGGCTTGGGGATCAAAGGCATCCTATGTATACCTCAGTAGTCAATAACTTACTTAACTCAGTAAGCATCTCCTTGCTTTTTCTTAGCTATTCATAAAGAAGGTGCGGTTGTGCCTTTCTAACTTTTCCACCCTCACAACACCTGGCTTTCTTCTGTACAGCTTTTAATAAGCAACATAATTGCACTGAAACTACAACACAAGAAGATGTCATTAAGAAAAGTAAAGATCTCATGACTCAGTTATAATCTTTTTTTGGTCTATCAGGATAAAACTTTCCATCTTTTTATGTTACAGGAGGGCAAATCACTTTCTCCCCTTCACAATTTGGCTGTCCTATTTTAGCATCATCTCACTTTATTTTCCATGGTGTGCTTTTTAATCATACTCAAGCAACACTTAGCAACCTTTCAATCTGTGCACTTACTGTAGTACAGAGATAGGGATAACGGCTTCACTGAAATGGTGGCAAGAGCAACGAGAAAACCAGGAAGCAAATGATACTATAGGGCGCTCATTGGAAGAGAAAGAGAAAAGTAAGAGAGTAGAAATCAGAGCTTTTAAGAGATGGAAAATATTGCTCATAAGGAATGGACCAGAGCTTAGGTGATACTTAGGAAACTAAGCATACCAAGGCTATTGGTGAGCAAGGCATGAAACATTTGCACAAAACTACACTGAAATAAATAGCTTTTGTGAAGTTTATTTATGATTTACATAATGCTAAATCCAATGGTCCAATCTCTATCCTCATTCATTCAACCTGTAGTAGGAATTGATACAATGGGTCATTCTTCATCCTTTAAGGCCTTTTTCATTTGGCTTTTGAGATACTACTTTTATTTATACTTCTTATTTCTCTTCCATCTGCAATTTCTCCATCTACTTTGCTGGTTCCCTGTTAACTTTCTGACCTCAGGCATTGCACTGTTTATCAATACTCATATATCCTCAAATATTTCAATATTCTCAATTTATATTACTGAAGTGGCAAGCAGACGATTACCCTAACTGCTAAAATACTTATATTTTAGTACCTAGAGTTATGAATAGGTTACCTTGTATGACAATAAGAAATTAAGGTTGCAAATGGAATTAAGCTTGTGTTATGGTTTATGTCTAGTTGTCCCCCCAACTAGACATAAACATTGGGCGAGGACTTCTAGAGTTTGAGACTTGATCTGTGGTCCCAGGGATTATGGGTTTTAGTACTGATGGGATTATGGATCGAAGTACTTCTGGGATTATGGGTGTAGCATAAGGCGGAGGCTAAGGCAGAGAGCCTGGATGTAATATAAAGAGAGGCAGAGAGACAGACTCAAGCTGTTGCTGTTGTTGCTCTCTGTTGCCCTGTTTGGTTGGCTACTTCTGCCACCATTTTGTTGCTGTTCCGCTGCCATGAACTGGATGCTCTCTGCTCTGTTCCTGTCAGCCTTGGGGCAGCCGAACATGGACTGAAACCTCCAATAACTGTGAGCTAAATAAACCTTTCCTTCCTTCATTTTGAGTGTCAGGTATTTGTCTCAGCAATGAGTAAAAAGTAACTAATACAGCTTGTTAATCAGCTGAATTTATATTGTAAAAGTTAGCTAGGACTACCCTGGTGGGCCCAGTGGGACCTTTAGGAGTTGGATTATTGTTCTTATAAAAGAGACTGGAAGGGGCACGTTTGCCCCTTCTACATGTGAGAATTCTGTTAGAAGTCACCATATATAAATTCAGACACAGTGCTGTGACCAGACACTGAATATTCTGATACTTTTATCTTGGAATTATCAGCATTTTTAAGGATGGGAAATATTTTTTTGTGAAGCTATACAGTTTATGGTAATTTTTATAGTAGCTGTCACAAACTAAGACAATATTTTGTCAAAATCATGCATATCTGTAAGGACACGGTATTTTGAAGACTACCAGGAACCCTGAACCACTATACTTTTATCCAGGCTGTATGAAATAGCTCAGAATTAGTGAAGAAATTAGTAACTTTTTTCTACACTGACTTGTTGTTTTAGTTTGTTTGCCAAATTTCCTTTGCCCCTAGGCTGCTTACTATCTTTTAGGTCAGCACTAAAGCTTGATTTTTTAAAATAAGTGAGTCTGTAGTCTGCTGTCGTCAGCAATATTCTGGCTTTTGTAATACTGAATTCTCTTTAGCTTCTTGAGTCAGAAAACTTAGAGACTACACGGGGTCAATTCTACTGACAACAGTCTTGGATAGTCTCCAGGTCAGTTTAATGCCCAGCCATCACAGTTAGGAAACAAAGGGCTCAGACAATCAAGCAGTGTTAAGATGAGAATGTCCCTGGAATAAATAAGATGAGTCCTACTTAATGGCTGCATTGGTACCAACCACCATGCAAGTGCAAAATAAAGAAGTGAGAACAAGTTTGTAATCCAGGGTGGATGGCAGTAATGGCAGTATTCAGACTGTTAACAGCTAGACGCTGGGACAGCTGCCCAGGGCTCAGACAAGGTTCAGTCACCAACAGGATTCAGTCACCATGAGGAATCAAATTTGAATCCTATCCATAATGTAGCTGCATAGCTTTGGTCAAGTACTTAACCTGTACATGCCTTATGTTCCTCTGTCATTATTTGTAGAACAGGGAACTATGAGGTCATGCTTATCTAAGGCTTTGGTAAGGATTAAACTCAATGAAATTACAAGTGCCAAGTACATAATTTTATTTGAACAATTCTTAAAATGTGCAAGAAAGTAACTGTCTTTTGTGACAAGGAAAAATATAACTCAAGTACACGCTAGTTATCTCTCCAAGAAGGATCGCCAGGCTTGCCAGTTTCATAATGATGCAACCATGAAATATTAAGATTGCTTATGATTGCAAATGTAGAGCAGGGACAAAGAAAAGAATCCTGCCTTCAAACTGAGAATGAATAAAGGTGCAATTTGAGCCAGCTATGTTAGCTCTACTATTATTATGCAGCACGTAATTCCTGCTTTTTAAATATAAAAATTATGCTGTGGCAATAAGCATCCCTGCAGGTGATAGGAAAAAAGAGGAAAGTAGAACTTTCAATTTCACAACCACAATAACATGTGAACATTTTAAAGGAGATGTCTCATCTTTGATACTTACATATGTCAGATTCTTTGATTATTAACCCTCACTACTCTAGCAACAAATCATGCATAGCTTTATGGCTGTAGGATTTTAGCAGAAAAGCCATTTTATCTATGGAAATATTGGCATTTGCTATTGCTCCCCAGTGAGGTGGTTAGAGATGGCTCAGTACACTTTATGAAAAATGTACAGCAAGGCTCTTTCGTCTTTTCCTTCCAGCATGATTGAACACAGCAGAGCTGGCTTGTAAAGTCAGAAGGATGGACTGCCAGAGCTAGAAATCTGGAGACTATTAAAGAGAGAGCTCATTTCCTGGTTTTTGATGTGGTCATAGCTCCTATAAATTATAGCACTCAGATGTTTCTCCGTTTAGCCATTATTCTGTCATTTGCTTAGTAGCCAGTATCTTCACCCTCCTTCTTACTGTGGACTGTGATCAACCCCAGAAACAGTTGTACCAGAAATAAGCCAGTTCAGAGAAAATAAGTATCAGGATAACCGATAGTATTAAAGCAGATGAACTTTCATTTAATAATTCTACGTGATCCTTTAATCATTAGCAACTAATCTGATCCTTGAAATAAATCCTGTTCTTGGGCTGGTTTAGATTTGAATGTGACAGGAATCTTTTTTTTTTTTTTTTTTTTTTTTTTTCTTTAATGTATTTTGAACAGGGTTTCACTGTGCAGCTCAGACTCGTAGTGTTCCTCCTGTCTCAGCCTCCCCAGTGCTGAGATCACAGGCGTGCACCACCACACACACCTACCTTCAGGATTGGCATGATGCATCGAGTTCCAGGACCAGCTTAACTTGTGGTACCGGCAATCGGACTCAAGTTCTTGCACTTGCAAGGCAGGTGCTTAGAATGCTGAGCTGTCTCCCCAGTCTGTGACAGAAATCCTTACTGTTCATCATTTTACATCCAAGTGAAGACCCATTGTACTGACCAATGGGTTCTTCTTGCTCAAAATCTTGTAAACTTTGTGGAAAGAAGTCAGTTTATAAGACAAAAATGCTTTTTAGTTGTTAATTTTTCATTTAGAACTTTTAAATAATCTTTTAAAAGAATAATTAGATACCTACTGTAATTATGCTTCGAGGCTGGTTGTGACTTAGCTGTACAACTTCATGAATGGGACTCATGCTTGACCTCTTTAAGCCTGAGTGAGAGTGGTTCCAGTGTCTTTGTGAATATAAAAGACATACGCAATCCTTTTCAGCATTCATTTCCTGTTTAGACAAAATAGCTTTTTGTTTTTTGGAGAATAGAATTCTTTCTCTTTTAATCTGTCTGACTTGGTGAAGCTCCCCAAGCCACGTGATCAGATGGATTAATGATGTAAACATGGCTATTCAGAACATCCCACCTCCAATTAGATTAACTGAAGCACGGACATGTAATCAAGTGAGGCCAATGGCACTCAGCTCTTGAATGGTTCCCCAGAATAACTGAGGAAAAGAATTAGTTCCAGTGGCTTACACAGCTGATAAACTAAGCCCAAAATTCTTGTCTTTTTCGTTGGAGGGTGTGAATGGCTATTTCCCTGAAGGTCTTATGTGTTCAGAGTTGAGGCCTTTAGGTTAGTCCATGGATAAGTTCAGAGCTGAATGTTTTGTTAGGGAGTGGAGCTGGTTGGAAGAAGTGGGTCACTGGGTTGTGATCCAGTGTTTATGTTCCTGGATCTTTGCTTTACCTGCTGCTTTCTGGCTACCATGCATTGAATCCTTATTATTCTGCCATCCCCCTCTGTCATGCTGCTTGTGCTGTAGAGCCAACAGTACAAACCTCTCCTTTATGATATGTGTTATTTTGTCTCAAGGATCAGGAACTACATTGAGGGCAACAATGTGCAATATAACAACCTATGTTAAATATCTATCATTTTTTATTTTTAAATTGTGTATTATTTCTAATGTCTGCTCTATTATTTTTCTATTCTCTTTAAAATAAAACAATAAAAATAATGAGGAAAGTAAATAGGATGTAAGATCAAGACAACAAAGATGAGCAAAACCAAGAAATGAAGAGGTAAAAAGAGAAAGACTAAGGAAGAAAGAGGAAGGCAGTGTTTGAGATCTGGGCTGCAACCTCATTAAAACATACACCTGTGATTTTTCCATTATCACAATCTTAAAATCCTTATTTTTGCTTGAACCAATTTGCACTGAAATTTTAGTTGCTTTCAATGAAAACTTTGTTAAATACAAAGGCCAAGATTAGGATAAGGAGGATGATTTGATTATTTTCTCTTTCTGATTATTCTCTCTCTCTCTCTGTCTCTCTCTGTCTCTGTCTCTCTCTCTTGCTCTCTCTCTCTCTCTCTCTCTCTCTCTCTGTATGCAAGTTTAGGCAAGTTACGATTTCATAGACTTTTATTTTATATAATATGCAATAAGGAATGTGAATAAGCATTATTTGAGCACACACTGTGCAGCAGATGATAGCATGCAATATATTGTCATAAATTAGTAATTGCAGACATAATAACTTGCTCTTCATAATACTAGAATCCTTGTAAAAAAGTTTAACTGTTGACAAAATGATTTTGACACTTAATTGACTCCAAAACAGGTGAAATTATGGTCATTTGTGTCCAAATATATTAAGAAATAGTATCCTATTATTCTAGAAATACAACAATTAAATTCATGCGTGTGCACACATACACATGCATGCTCACACATGATTGGACTTTTCTAATTTTAGCACTGGGAGTCATTGATAAGTGCAGGTGTACATTTCTAAACATATTATAAAAACATAAATTATCATAGTCTTTCAAAATGCCACTTCATGAACATCTTCTTTTCAGAACGACATTAATATTTTGGAAATTTCAGTGATAACGCAACATACAATGTTTTATTTTACAACCAGAACACTTGGAATGTATTGCTCAAATAGAGCCTTACCTGTGAGTTACAAACTAGAGCTCTGACTAACAATAAATACATCAACTTGATAAGAAAAATTTGAAATGCTAAGGATAATATTTGATACATAAAATGTACCATAAGAGATGTAATTCCCTCATATCTCATCCATTCATCTATTCATCCATCATCCACGCAGGTCTTAAATGTGACAATGCAAATAAAACTCAGAGCACTTTGTAAAAGACTTCCAATTGCAAAACAATATGTTGACTAAATATTTCCATTTTCAGTTGTATAAAAAAGAATCAGGTTTAGCTTACACTTACAGACATAAAAGATTAATACAGCATTTCACCATACATTTTGAAGTCCTGAGTGTACCATAATGAATGCTATATTCTACAGTCATGTGACAATCATGGCAAAGTTGATGGATGGAGAACAACCAGTATGAAGAACAGGCAGAGTCTGCTTTTCAGCAAGTGGTCCTTGTTTTCTGATCTTGAATAAATAATTTAATAAAAAGCAATTTTCTCTTCTTGTCTTTTAAGCACAGTGAAGACCCTTTCGACTTGGGCTGCTTTCAGAATTCCATAATCAGCTCATTTACAGTTTAGGAGGTGGGAACCAATCACCTAAAAAGATCTGTGATCGAAACTTGTTTCCACTAAAAGTAAATAAATAAAAAGACATCTTTTTGAAGGAGAATTGAAGAGGCCCTTGATATATAAGAGTAACTTCAAATGTTTTGAACAAGATACTTGATTTTCCTTTGAAAGAACAGGAAATAGTACTTCAGCTCCAACAGTTCTGTTGCTACAAAGTTTTGCAAATTTTCTTTTTTCTTTAACTTTTAAAACACACTTTCTGAAAGCATGCTTGCAGCTAAAGAGGAAAAACGCTTCCTTTGGCCACGTGCGTTTAGGAAAAGGCACGATGCTTCTATCCTTTGATCACTGGTGGTGAAACTGAGAAAGTTTCAGTTTCATGAGGGATGCAATGGAAAGGATGTGAGTTCTAGATGCAGCTTTGTGTTCAAGTCCAGGTTTTGCCCCTAAAGGTCTATAACCCTGGGTAAAGATACATTACTCAAACTCTTTAAAGTTTATCTCACTTTGCAAATGGAGGAAAATTATGTCTAATTCAAACAGCTATATGATGATTAAGAGAGGGACACAGAAAGAACTTATTTCTGCCTGACATCCTAGCACATGACTTGTGTCCTTGAACCCTCCTTTCCTGAATATGGAGTCTAAATTCTCATTTGTTACTTAACGTGCATCCTTTCACCATCCTCAATAAGAAAACTATGCACCAACATTTCACTGTGCCTTTTTTTCCAGTCAAAATTAGTCTATCATATACATCTTTCTAAGACTAAAAATAATGTAAAAGTTACTCATAACAAGGTAGGATGGTATCAAAAGTTGAACAGAACACTTGGTTTTGGCAGTTGACCTACCAGGGCAAGACATTCGTACTTAGCTTAAGTTTAACATGAAAATGGCAATAATTCTGCATGCTCATAAAGGCAGTTATTTGAATGTTACTTGGGCAGAAGAATACTATGTAATGAATGGGAAGTTATCAATAGATACTTCTTCCTCAACTAGCCCCTTAACCTGACCATAAATGCTGAATACTTCCCTATGAAGATAAAGTAGTGTTATGTTTTCCCAAAATTTCCTCATATTGAAATTTATCAAATTTTAATTTTAATTTCTGCTGTTCCTTCCTGTGCTGGAATTAAACTGAGGACCTCATGCACAGTAGGCAAGCACTCAGCCACTGAGCCAAGCCGACCACATTCAGTTGTCACTGTGGTGATAATCAGATGTAGGACTTCTGAGAGGTGATGACTTCATGAAGTCCCCTCCCACATAAACAGACTAGGGCTATTACAACAGCTGGGCTGTCAAAGAAAGGGTTATTAAAAAAAAAAAAAAAAAGAGGGCTTTGCTCTCTTTTCTCATTCTGCTTTATTTCCCCTTTCCTGTTTCTTCCTGTCTTCTGCTCCTCTAGCATGTGATGTCTTTTGTCATGTTATAAAATAACAAAAATACCTCCATATGATGCAGATAATTGATCTTAGACATCCCTGCTGTATTCTATGTAACTTGCTACCCTGTGGCACTTTGTTCTAATAACTGAAACAGATTAAAATCTATAGGGTTGTGATACAGTAGAAAGAACAAAGTTCCTGAAGTCACCTGAACAAATACTCCTCTAAATGCATTATTTCCTACACTGGGACATACTTCTTTATCATTCTAATACTCAGTATTCTTATGTAAAAAATATGGAGTTTCCTATTCCTTTTATTCAACATTTCATGAATAAATGTAATTATATATGTAAACCAATTGTAATAGGGTCTGGTATAAAGATATTTATTCAATAAAATTGTTATTGTAGCTGATATAACCTTTTGATGAGATGTATGGGACCAGAATGTTCCATGTTTTAAATGTTTTACTTTTTCTTTTTTTTGTAATATTTGCAAAGGTTTTTACCATGTAAACATCTGTAATCTAAACAATTCAAAATCTAAAACAGGTAAAAATTTTAGAGCATTTTAGATTTCAGCATAGTAATGTAGAAATGCTCAACCTATGCAATGATATGGGTATCAGGTAATGTATAGTTGGACAGTAGGATCTTACAGTGATTATGTTAATATAAATGGCCACTTTACTACATATAGGTGAATTTTGTTTAAAACTTCCAGATCTTATGAAAGTTAATATACAATTAAATTCCTTCAGATTATCATGGTAATGAGTTGGTGGCAGATGGAATAGCTCCTCCCATAATCAGTTGAAGAAAATGGAGCATCATAGTAATGCCCTCTAGTTTCTGGACATGGGAGTGGACTAGAAAAGAGTTACTTCCTATAATTACAGCTAGAATAAACAGAAATAGAATGAATGTCATCAGCCAACTAGAGTAGTGAGCAGGACACTTGTGCGTATGGCCTGAGAAGCCTTGGAGTCTTCCCCAGCTAATTAAGCTGATGGCAAAACACTGACTGGTGCCAAGAGGTCTCTGAGTGGCACAGAAGAAGACCTGCTGCATTCAGTCATTCTGTGACTTCCCTTACAGAATTCAATAGGTGAGATATTAACAAGCTCTACCTGAGGTTAAAGAACAGTAAAATGTCTGGAAGGATTTTGTATGGCCCCAGAGACATAATCCTTCAGAATTATTTTTCTTTGTTCATTGAAGCTCTTTGAAACTGACTGGGCTTACTAAAGAAATGAGTGGGACATTATAGAAAGTGGAATACAATATTCTGTTCATTGAATCTTCACTGTAAATGAAAACACTAGCAATTCCATTCATAGGCTAGTCTTTGATTCCTTGATATTCCATAATATTAAATCTGTAGAAATGACACATTTTTGAGTAAGTTGTTCAGATCAGTAGATATGAAATTACCTTAAAGGAGAAAGGAAAGGGAGTGAAGAAAGAATTAATGCAGATAATCCATTATTTTTAAAATTAACACAAGACCCAGAAATTTGCTTTAGATATTAAGACTACCATGATCCCTTAGGAGAAATTATTATGGAAAGGAATAGAAATAAGTTGTTAAAGAATTTGGGAAGATAGTGCAGAATCAAGATGAGAAATATGAGCTAGGGAAATAGCTCAGTGGAATAAGTGTTTTCCGGGCAAGCAGAAGGTCCTGAGTTCAATCCCTGGTACCACAAAGAAAAAAAAATGAGTAATATGAGATAGAAATTCAATAACTCCCACATTTATGAACATTTGAGTTGTGAACTCTCACAGATACCAACAGATCCCACAATAGATAGATTAGAACAAATCATCGAAGTAGTTCATGTTTTTGCCAGACATTGTCATAGCTGTGCTGCTGTATATATCCTTACTGTATAGTGTAATAATACACAGTAGTACAGGGGTCAATCATGGCCTAGGAGGCCCAAAATCAAGAAGAAAAGCAGTGGTGATGTAGAGGATTTCTTCTGCCTTGTATTGCATACTTGTGTTAAAGACATATAAGACACACTTTGTCAGACATGGAACTCATTCATAATTTGAGGATGTGTTATATGCTTTGAATGCACTGTATCCAAAATCTTAAATTTTGGAAACAGCTCTAATTCTTTAATTCTCCCATTTGGTCTGTACAGAAGACAAGTGGTTCTTGGAAAATTACAGTAAATTACCATAAACTGAATCAATGACGACTCCAACTGAAGCTGCAGTGCAGATATGTTTTACTGGGTTGAGCTAAGTAACACATCTCCTGGTACATGGTATGCAGCTATCGATTTAAAGAACGCATTCTCCACACTATCCATAAGGACCATAAGGAATTGTGTCCTATCAAGGACTCAGTGTTGGTTTCTCCTCCTGTGCTGTTGGGCAGTTAGCAGTGGCTGTAGCTAGGTCAGCCTTGTTGAGTGGGAGTTCATGTTGCTGAGACCGTGAGTAGCCTCCATCCCTGTCCCCATTATCACTTTTTTCTTAGGCCCATTGGGCAATGTCAGAGGTGGCTGAAGAAGGATGGCCACTATCCACAGAATAGGTCATTTTATCTACTTGATTATTAGTCTTCTTCTGCTGATATCATCTTTGTTGCATGTTTACATGGGAAGAAAATATTTTTTTTATTCTCTGCCTGAATGGAGAGATCTAGCCACGTCCCTCTACCCCTTATAGTTCTGTCACCAAATTTCCACTCATGTGCCAAGTTCTGGACTTTCCAGCTAGATCACTGGCTATGGCTTACGAGTAAGTATGTAGTCACATAACTATTCATTTCTCCTGCCAGGCAAAATATACTACTGAGTGCACGGCCCAAAGTTCTGCCCACACTGATGATTTTACTTCACCACTGTCCTCCAGGGATGTCTCACTGTCCTTCTGGGTGATGTCTGCATAATATGCTAAACCAACTTTAAACCAGGCCTTAGTCTGCTCTTTCTCTGGTATACTCTACAAGGCCAAAGTGATACTGCTGCTGGGAAATAGTAGATAATATAGCACGTGAGCCATAGGTATTTGGGCAACTTCCTTGTGTAATTTGCTTGTGCCCTCTGGCCTTGCCCTGGCTCAATCACAAGCTTAGTATTTCCATTTAATGATAGACTGTTTCTATAACTATACAACGTTAGGGCTTGATGGATCAGACAAGACCATGATAGGCAACTCAGATTGCATGGTCAACTAGTGTTCTATGATAAATCTTTCAGTTTCCACTAAGACCCAATAGAGGCCAAGGACTTTTTTTTTTTTTTTTTTTCAAAGGGGCAGTCATTTCTGCAGACAATGACACACCCTTACTCCAAAATCCTAAAGGACTCTACTGTTCACTTATAGGGACTCTCATGGGGGCCGGTCAGATATTCCAAACAACATCTATGCCTACAATTGTCAAGTATCACTGGATCTGCTGGATCCTATGGCCTCAGTGGAAGAGTAGCCTGCATAGCAGTCTGGACCTAAGGCAGAGTCTTTATCTAGTTCTGGGGCTGATGTAAAATCAGCAGCTTTCTGAGTCACTTGGTAAATGGGCTAGAGTAAGACAACTAAGTGAGAAATGTCTTGCCTCCAAAATCCAAATATATCCACCAGGTATTATCCCATTGTCCCTCTTTTTTGACTTTAGGGAAGCCAGATGCAACAACTTATGTTTACCACTGAACTTCTAGAAATTTCAGTGAGGTAAAAAGACTTTTAATTTTGTTGGATTTATTTCCTCCCAATTACAGTTTGTACATAAGTGTCCCCCCAAAGCCTCGTGCAATCATAGGTCAACTTCTAGAGTTTGTGCTTGACCATTGTGGGTGTGGATGCTGTTTCTGCCCTGGGGCAGGTAATTTGCCTTACAGTGTAAGGAGAGCTGAGATGCTAGCTACTTGCCTGAGCTGCTGCGACTCCCTTCACTCTTGCTTTTTGTTACCATGAAAGGTTGCTCTCCGCCATGTGCCACTCTTGTCTTGGAGACAGTCCAGTATGGGCTGAAACTTTCAGTAACAGTGAACTAAATAAACCTTTCCTTCCTTCACTTTGGGTGTCAGGTATTTGTCTTAGCAATCAGGGAAGAGTCAATGAGACACATCCTCTGACTCTCAAATTCTTTACTAATAAATCCAGAATGGTTGCTACTGACTGCTCGCTAGACCAAATCAGCATAGCATCACTCGTGTAGTAGAGCAGTATGATGTCTTATGGGAGAGAAAGGCTGCCAAAATCCCTGCGAATTCAATTGTGACACAGGGCTGATGAATTAATAGCAAGACAGTGAGAGCATATTGTTAGCCTTGCCAAGTGAAAGCAAACTGTTTCATGAAATTCCACACAACATCACCTCTGACCAAGGGACACATTTTATAGCCAAAGAAGTGAGACAGTGAACTCATGTTCATGGAATTCACTGCTCTTACCATGCTCTTCATCAGCCAGAAGTAGCTAGATTGAGGGAAAGGTGGAATGGTTTTTTGAAGACACAGTTACAGCACCGGCTAAATAGCAATAGCTTGCAAGGTTGGGACAAAGTACTTCAAAAGGCTGTATATGCTTTGAATCAGCATCCACTATATGGTACTATGGCCCCCATAGGCATGATATATGGATCCAGGGATCAAGGAGTGAAAGTAGGAATGATAGCACTCACCATTATCCCTAGTGAGTCATGACTTGATGTTCTGCTGGCTGAGAACTCTTAGTTCCAGAGAGAGAAAGTCTTGTACCAGGAAGCACAACAATGATACCATTAAACTGGAAGCTAAGACTTCTCCTTCATCATTTTGGTATCCTGTGCTTCTGAAGAAACAAGCTATAAAGGCAGTCATCATGTTGTCAGGGGTGATTGGCCCAGACGGTTAAGGGGAAATTGGATTGCTATTCAACAAAGTCAGAAAGGAAGAATACACTTGGAGGGCAAGAGATGCCTGAGGGTGCCTCTTAGTATTAACATGCCCTGCTATTAAAGTCTATGAGAAACTATAACAATCGAGAATAGGCAACATGACAAATGGTCCAGAGCCTTGAGGAATGAAGGTATGGGCCACTGTACAGGGAAAGAACCAAGATCTGCCAAAGGGCTTTCTGAAGGCCAAGCAAATGAGAAGTGGAAGAAGGTAGTTCTGAATATGAGCATATCTTTGTATCTGGGAGCTGGCTCAAAGAAATGTGTCTGGTTACCAAGTTGACACTGTATGGATTATAATGGTTGACAGACCATGTCAACTTGACAAGTCTAGAAGGGTAATCAAGTGACTCAGCAGGGTCCAGGGCCCTCACTTTGTAAACACCCTGAGCCTGTGCAAGAGTTAAGGGGGACGATGTGAGTGTTATGTCCACCCAAGGACAGGTAGATTGCATACAATATGAAGGAAGAAAAGAGGTTGATTCCCACCCTTTTGTCCTTGTTGCTGTTGCTGCCTCCTTCTCCTTCTCCTCCTCTTGCCTCCTTCCTCCTCCTCCTCCTGCCTCCCTCCTCTTCCTCCTCCCTCTTCTTCTTCTTCTTCTTCTTCTTCTTCTTCTTCTTCTTCTTCTTCTTCTTCTTCTTCTTCTTCCTCTTCTTCTTCCTTTCCTATTTTTTTTTCTTTCAGAAGCAGGAATCGAACTCAGGACCTTGGACTTGCCAGGCAGACACTTGTCCCCCTGATCTATCTCTCTGGCTCCCATTACTATGTCTGTGTAGACTTTTGCTTTTTTTGTTGTTATTGTACCAGTGATGGAACTCAGGACCTTGTGCTTGCAAGTCAGGTACTTATGCCACTCATCTATCTTCCTGGCCCTGCTTTTGCTGTCTTCTGCCACCATGAAATGTCGCCTTTTTGCCCTGTCATCTTGCTTTGGAGCTGGCTGATCATTGGATTATTTCAGTAATCAGCTAGCTCTAAGGCATGGCATAGGAGCAGTTGTTCCACAAACTGTCAGCTAAATCAACCCTTCCTTCCTTTGTTCATCAGGATCCTCATTTCAGCAAATGCAAAGTAACCAACACATTTCATAAAATGAAGGGGAGGGCAATATTTATACATATGGTTTTATTACAAGAGAAAACGCTGGTCCTATACTATTTTGACGCAATAATTTTGAGTATTTTTTACACAACCCTCTGGCTGACCATGATTGGGCTATATGCCTAAGTGGAACATAAAGAGCCATCTTCACCTTTTCCAGCTCCAGTGAGCTGCCTTTCCCTTACCCTCAGAAATCCTATGAGTACTGCTGTGTTATTGTTGAGCTACAGAGTAATGTATGGCCTAACTTTATCTCTGCAAACATAGTTCTCAGCATTGCAATATAAAATGCATGGAATTTCTTACTCTTGTTAGCATATGAGGCAGAACCATTCTGTACCTTGCTGCCATTTCCTGAAAACTTGAACTCATCTCTGTCAACCCTTGATACAGGAAGTTTTTTTTTTTTTCCCTTCAAGTGCTAAAGTGTAAAGGAGGACACTTTATTTTCCTGCAAAGTGAACAGCAAATGAACAGAGAAATCTGATTAAAGTGCAACAGTGTAGGTGGAAACTAAAGCATCCCACCCCAGTCAGTTCCTAGCCAACGGTTATGGTTTGTGTCTAGTTGTACTCCCAAAGCCTCATGCAGTCATGGGGCTGGGATTTCTAGAGTTTGAGATCAACTCACAATCCCCTGGGATTGTATGTTTTAGTACTGATGGGATTATGGGTGTGGCCTGAAGGGGATACTCTGAATGTAACATAAGAGAGACAGAGAGACAAACTCCCTCTGTTGTTCTCTGTTGCCTTGGTTGGTTGGTTGCCTCTGTCACCATGTTGTTGCTGTTCTGCCACCATGAACTGGGGCTCTTTACTATGTGCCATTCTGCCTTGGAGCCAGCCAAATACGGACTGAAACCTCCAGTAACTGTGTGTTAAATAAACCTCTTCTTGCTGGGCATGGTGGCACATGCCTGTAATCCCAGCACTCGGGAGGCTGAGGCAGGGGGATCAATGTGAGTTGGAGACCAGCCTGGGCTGCAAAAGTGAGCTCAAGGCCAGCCTGAACTGCATAGCGAGACTCTGCCTCAAAAAGCGAAATAAATAAATAAATAAATAAATAAATAAATAAATAAATAAACAAAATAAAATAAACCTCTCCTTTCTTTATTTTTAGAGTTGGAGTTTTGTTCCAGCAAGAGAGAAAAGAAACTGAGACACCGGCACTGAAGAGGAAAAAAAGGAAAAAGATAATCACAGCAGTTTGCTTAGAAAATTATTTGGGGATTTCACTAAATGAATCTGCTCCCTTTGTACACTACATGTCCCCAATTACACAATGATGTACCATGTACCATGATGTTCTGGGTCACAACTGGGTAGGGGAAGCTTTTGTCTGCCAGTTATTGTAATTTTCTATGGGTTGTAGACATTCTTGAGCCCCAAAATCTAGAATGACCATTTTGTCTTCTGAGCTTTATAGAGGAAAATATTAAAAGATAATCCAATTATTTTTCACAAGTGCATAAATCCACAGTCTTCTATGTGTGGAAACTGATTCCCAATACTGAGGAGTATAGTTTTAAAAAAATGGCCAGGGAGCAACGGGTCTAATGATTCAATATATGTACAGTCTACTTTTCCTGAAATGGCCTGCAAATTATAATTCATTGACTCTGGGGCAGCACTGGTAACTTGTACAGGTGATTGCTGCAAAGTCAGCAGGCCTAGGTTTGAATTTAGACTAAATCATTTATTATCTATGGAGCTTAACCTAAGGAGATTTATTTAAATTCTCTTAAGCTTCTGTTTTCTGTGTAAAATAAAATGAAGAGAACACAGACAGTGCTCTTGTTTGGCTACTTGAGACAACATACATCAAGTCTTAATAATATATGCTCAATTAATGCTAATAAAATCTATGCAGAAATGTGTTTGTAAAGAAGTGCCTATCTTCAGGTTATACAGCTGATCACTGAGATCAATTTGTTCTGGAAATCAACTCTTATAATTCCTAACCTACGGCTGTCTTCTGTTCCTTATGAAAATTCAGGATGATTTAGTTTCTTTTGGACCATTAGTTAGCAAAGCACAACTATGGTGCTGTGAAAACAAATGTAAAAATTTATGTGAGGCTAGAGTTTACAGATCAGATTTTACATTTCTGAGTCACTTCTCAAGAGATTCTCATGAAATGCTTCTGTTGATCAGACAGAGTGAGGAGCCTCCCAGGTAAGGAGCAGTGGTGTGGGGGGAGTACAGATGAGAGTAGGTGGAGGAAGCCCAAGGGAGTGACCACCTCAGGGAGGAGGACACAACCTTGACCTCTTTGGTATCAGAACCAGCTAGTCAGCTGGTGCTGTGGCAGACAGCTAAAGTTAGCCAGATGGAATTACGATATATAAAGAATTATACGACCCTAAACAGGAAAAGCTGTGCTGTCATGCCTGATGAATAGTCAACTAGCTTACGTGGAAGCACCAGCCAAGGAGTAAGGGAGAAATGAGGCAGAGGTGAGCCACTAGGGCGGGCATCAGACTTTTGTCAAAGCACCCACTCAGCACAGACTCACAGGCTCTCTGTCCACACAGAGTGCCTCGGACTTAGGCAATCACTGATAAGAAGTTATGAATCGTGTTTAGTGCATCCCACTAAGACTGCACACAGAACCCAGTCAGTAAATTGAGGCGAACTCTCTGGATATTATGTTACTTCCAGTAAGTTCTCAAAGTCATGTGACAGCAGATCTTTGTATAATTGTGAGTGAAGTGCAGAAATATTAATAAGAACTAAGTAATAATCATTTTTAAAGAGTCTGTTCATTTAGAATTTATATAATTTGGTGTTTCACGTAAGTAATTTTAGGGAATTTCTCCTATTACTCATAATTTTACTACAAAATATATAATTTGATGTACAATGGAGGTTTCAAGTTAAATTTCTAATATGTTATTCTATAGCACTGAACATTTAAGATAACAATTTATAATTATGTGTCTCATAAAGTAGGTAGGTAAGAATAGATGATGATCACAAGAAACAAGTGACTGAGAAACAGTGTTGGTCTGAGAGAGGCCACCTCAGAGTGAAACCCTTTAAGTGCTTGGCTAGGAGCAGGTGGCATGATATTGGGCTTCCCCAGGCTATCCCTTGATCATCCAAGGGTCTTAGAAGTAGACAGGAACCTCATTAAGATGCTAACTATAGAGTCCCTAGGATGGGATCATTTTGACACTGTAGGAGTCAAATGTAGGACCATTTGACAATGTAACTACCTAGGTCTGGCCAACCTGGAACAACATGTCAATCATGGAGGTAGAGAGGGCTGTGAGCTCAGTTAGGAAGGCTTACAGAACACTGACCAACCTGAGAGCACTCAAGCCTACTAACAGCTGGCTTCAGCCACTAATGCCAATCAGATGAGCAGGCAGCGCAGAGACAAGACCACAGAAAGCAGTCAGGACAGCAATCCTCTTACCCATAAATTTGATTCCCTACATAGTATTTAAAGGAAAACAAACATAGGATGCAAAGTAGACTCAGAGACTGTGCTTTACTTCATGGGCTCTTTCAATGAATATGTTAGAGTAGGTCATGGATTAGCACAAAAGTTGGTGTTCATTAGGAAAAAAAATTAGTTGTAAAGAACAATAAAGAAAACACACTTTCTCTACACCTTGCAAAGGGAGTGTCAATAAATCTTTTCTCTTATATCATGCTAAAACAACATTTATCTTATAGACTCACAGAGCAAGAGTTGGGAACAAATTTATAATTTTAACAACATCCTCATTCTTTAGATTTGTAACACAGAGCAAGAAAATATTAAATTTCTTGAGAAGTATAATAGCATAGTGACCCAGAACTTAAGTCTTGGAACATTGGCTCAGACAGACCCGCATCTGAAGCTTGCTCTGTATCATTTCCTGGCTACCATTCCCAAGCTTTATGGTCCACATTTCTAAGACGGGAGCTCTGCAGACATATTTCAAAGCATTCTTTTGAGGATCATGGAGAAAGTATGTTTAAACATTTAGCATAGCACCTAGAAAAGTCACTCAAAAATACTAGGTATTTTCATTGCCAAAGTTCAGACCAGTGGCAAGAGACAGAACAAAACCTGAAGAAAGGACATATAGGTCCCCAAGAGGGCAATTGCAGATCCCAGTCTTGTGATTAGCTCTCATTCCGCCTGGGATTCAGATGAGCCAAGTGTGTTTAATGCTGCCCATCTGCTCGGCTATAGGAAGCCCCAGAGTTGGTTCCCAAGGGGGATTCATTTGAGCTCATTAAAGCTTTTCTAACATTCCATTTGCATCTGTTAGGTTCTTCTGTACTATTTATATTGGTTTGTTATGCTGTTTACCTTAAACAGCTTTGTTCTTTTTAAGGAAAAAACATGTAACTCTTCATGGAGGTCTAAGCTATACTTTCAATGACTGTTCCCTGTGCTCTTATCTCAGTGGTTGTGTAATAAAGCAAAGGTGAATGAGGGGCCTGGAAACAGCACTGGGCTGGACTAGCTGAGTGTGACTCTCTCATACCCCGAGGGTCTCTGAATCACGAGTTCCTTATTAATCTTTTTTAATGATAGGATTTGGATGTTATTGTGAGGTGCCTTTGTCTAACAGAAACTTACAGGCTGCCTTTGCTAAAACCATGGACTCATTCCTGGAGGCTTCATTCTGTACATTACTCCTTTATTACATTAAGCTCTAGCTCAGACATCTGCTCACTTCTGTATGCAGGCCTGGTAGCCACTTAAGGACCATCTGATTTTAGAACTGGTTTCCTTTTTCCTTCAATTCTAAATAGACCTAACACCACTTTTTAAGACTGAGAACCCAAATTACAATAACCAAAGTATTTTTAAGATTTATAGGGATATTCAATTGCAAGCTTTTACAAACTCCTGATCCACACTCCTGGAATTGCACCTAGCATAGTTCAGTCATTTCCCTCAATCTGTAGATGCCAGGAACAGCAGAGCCATACAGAGTGATTACCCACAATCAGATCCACAGTGGGCTCACTTATGCCAGGATAGGAACTTCCCCATTCGCCCTTCACAGGAACAATCATCATCTGGAAACAAGATTATCTTCTCAAGTGATAGTGATTTCATCAGAACCGAACTGCAGAACTTAAGCTGAGATAATGGTCAGTCTGATCCAAATTACTTGATTATGTACACCTTTCACCCCATCACACTGCTTCCTTTGTTTAAGCCAAAAGCATCTTTCAATAGCCCTAAAGATAAGGCAGAGATGCTAGATCTCACCAATCATCCCAGTGTAGCTGTCTTGATTAAACTGCTTTTCTATCTCACCATTACTTTTTCTGATGGCCTTTATTTGGGATTACTGGCCAGAATTGCTTTGTTGGGAACTTCAGATCAGGCCCCTGGCCCAGAATTCCAGTAGCACATGTCCATTATTGAAATCCCAACAACTTGTTTGGCACAGTGGCCGGTTGAAGTCACCAACTATACCTTTTAATTCATTTGGGGCTGTGTTGACAGCTCCTGTGACTGAGGGCAGGCTGCTCTCATTTCATACATGCTGGAAATCAATATGCAAATAACAAGTTGATCCAACAACTGAATTAGATATACAAGAAAATGAAATTAACAACAACCTTTATGAGAACTCAGCATGAACAAGGAAAAAAAAAAAACAAAAAAACACTTTTGTTACCTGGTACTATTAGTTAAAATGTTTTACCCTGGATATAGGGTTTCACAACTTACCATTTTTACTCAAGTCTCACAAAATCTCAGTGAAGCAGCTATTCTTACTGCTACCATGGGAAGAAGACTAGACCAAAAGCAAAGTAACAGACTTACCCCGAGTTACTGTGCCCCCTGCGGTAGGGCTTTCCATGGTTAGCAACTTTTCTTCTGTTATGCATTCAGTTTTGTCTTAGTTACTTTTTACTCATTCCTGGGGCAAATATCCAATACCCAAAATGAAGCAAGGAAAGGTTTATTTAGCTCACAGTTTGTGGAGGTTTCAGTCCATATTTGGCTGGCCCAAGGCTGAGTGGAACAGAGCAGAGAGCATCCAGTTCATGGCGGTGGAACAGCAACAAAATGACGACAGAGGCAACCGACCAACCAGGGGAGCAGAGAGCAACAGCACTAGTCTGTCTCTCTGTTTGTCTTTATATTACATTCAGGCTCTCGTCCTCAGCCTATCCACCTTAGGCTATACTCATAATTCCAGAAGTACTTAAAACATATAATCCCAGGGATCATGAATCAAGTCTCAAACTCTAGAAGTCCCTGCCCCATGACTCATTAGGCTTTGGGGGGGACAACTAGACATAACCCGTAACAAGTTTCTTCTATTGTTTCTCTTTAATGCCAAAATCCCATTTCTGTGGTTATTCTGCAGATACATCATGCACTCTTCACCAATGAAAGGATTCTTCATCTTCTCATAGCATGTACCCACGTGCCAATATCAGGAGAGTCCTATTGAAATGAAGGAAGCATTATTAGTCAGATCAAAATCTTATCATGACTCAGGCTCTTGACCTTTCCTTCATGATTCTTTCTCTACTATACCATCAATGATTCCTTTCTGATGGGTCATATAAATGGCTCCATTGTCTTCTAGCTTTAAATTTGTTCCTCAAATTCCTGTCTTTCCCACCTCCTATCCTATTATGCTCTTCCCTTTCACCATCAAGCTTATTATTAAAAGAGTTCCCTATCCCAGTGACTCTTCATTTATCAAACAGTCCTGAGTAGGCTTTCTTGAACCTACTCCAAAGAAATTACCCTTATCAAGGGGGTCAGCACCTCTGTTGCAAAGCTTACAGTTATTTTACTATCCCTGTCTTTATTCATGAAGAGCAATTGGATCAAGTCAATACTGTTCACCTCCAAACATCTTAACAGTGAATTTTTCAGCTTTCTTCCTGCTATGTTTGCTCACTTTAATTTTGCTTAGCATTGTTCCTCTTGTGACATCTAATTGTTGGAGTCCCTCCAGGTTCAACTCAAGTTCTTCCATTTTTCTCCCTACATTTACAGTGTGGTTCAATCTTTAAGTTTGTGTGCATTTTAGAAATGACCATCTTTACATTCTGGACCCCAGAGCTCTTTTCTGAGTAGTTGGATCCTCATCTCCACTTAGTTGAGATGAGATGTTTCCTCTCTTAGATCTGTCTCATGTCAAAATAAATACATACTGATTAATCTCTTGATCTAAAGTCTACATCTGTTGACCCTAATTCCTTGCTTCCCTTGTTTTCAGCATTTTAAGAAATGTCATAACAGTCAACTACCCAACTGGCCATCTCAGAAACGTATGGCAGCATTCCTAGCATTTCCTTCAAAATAGAACTCAAAACCATCTTCACTGTATCATCCAGATCCCTGGTATTATACCTGCTGGTGATAGGCCTTTAAAGAAAAGTTTTTCATAGAGTTGTGAGGATACATAAGCAACATACCTGCTTTCCTAGACAAGTAGACATAATTAGCATAGCCTGGGAGGATGTTTAAATATAGATCTATAAACCTCACTACAGATCTGCTGTATCTGAACTGCTAAATCCTGAAGGTAGGACTCAGGAATCTGTTTGACTACAGTTTCGAGGTGCTGTTTCTGAAGTAGCAGAAGACCGCACATTATATATTACCAGCGCACCACTAAGAACGGTGTCAGGCTCCTCCTGCCCTAGCATCTCTGGCAATATTTTCAGTGTGGTGAGAAGTACCTAGTGTAACTATACAAATGGATCATGGCTAATAACCATGTAATGCTTCACACTGCTTCATGAGACAGACTAGCACACTAAATTAGTAAACGGGATTCAACTTCTAAAATGCTACATAACATTCTTTGAAATTTACCAAATGGCAATGGTAAAAACAAAATTTGAACTATAAAAAATACCTATAAGTGATTTTACAATTTTTATAAAACTATCATTATCTTTCCCTAGTGGCAATCAATATTTTACATTTCCAATTTGTCCCTTCTAGAAATTTTCCCTGAGTATACAATCATAAGTAACACAGGTGCCTGTATGTGTTGTTGTACAGTCTGTTCTATATTAATAGACTTTACATTAAATCACATATGCTTTTTTTTTAGTATTTCTTTTGGCCTGTCTAAAAGTTCCTTATTCTTTCTAGTGGTCATTTCTTTTTCTTTCTTGCTTGCCTTTTTTTTTTTCTTTCTATATTTAGGACAGGATCTACCAGGTCTACAGAGTCTCACTACATAGATTATACTTGAAGTGATACTCCTTTTTTCAGCCTCCCAAGAAGTGGGATTATAGGCACATGCCACCATGCCCAGTCTCAATCACTGTCTCAGTGCGCCAGGAGATAGGGCTGGCACAGAACACCAGGGATCAAACCCTAGCCTCTGCACTCTTCCTAAGCAGGCATTTTAGTCTGCTGAGTTATCTGACTGGCCCATAATAGTCATTTCCGTGAATCACTCTATTGTATTTATCCACTGCTAGCCCTTTCGGTTGCTTCCTACTTTTGCTCTTATTAGCAGCCACATAAGAAAATATGCTTATTCTTAGACGCGTGTCTGAATATATGTGTGGCTTAAGTGAAAACAGGAGCTGCCACTTTGTCTAAATTCCTTCATTTGACAATTTACAGGGACTCTTCTGGAGAGCTTTATTTATGTATCATTCCATTTCCAACAACATGTGAACCTTTGTTGTTAAAGAAAAGATTTCATTAATTGCATGCTAGATTTCTGTTTGCAGTGTATAGTGAAGAGTCATGAAGAGAGCACAGATATTTTAGAAGCCAAACAAGGGTAAGTTGACTAGGGCAAAGTATCAGTGGATGATAAATGCTTTTATCTCTTTTCTCTTTCCAGGGATCAAACTCAGGACCTTGCACTTATGTCAGTGAGATATCACCCTGGTCTGTCTCTTCTCTTTTAATTTTGAAATAGTTGTTTATTTTATGAGACATACAGAAAAAGGAAACATCGTTTTTCTTCTCTGAGTTTTTACACTCAAGGTGTTTCTTAGAGCTATATATTTTCTATAATTTGCTTACAACATACATAAAGTATACCTTAGTAGTTTCTGTTTGCATAAGTCTATTTTTAATAAGTGGTACATTTTGCTTCGAAGAGACCTCACAGCATTCAGTAGAATATACGCTCACACAGGAACATTGTCACATTCACATTATCAACTAAGGTTGTGTGAGAAAATTCTACTGTAAGCGGGTTATAGATGAGTTTTTCTTTGCTCTTAGGAAGATGGAAGACTCTCTGACAAGGATTTTATTTTCATTGTAGTGGGCTGTCAGTATGGCCATTTATCATAGCCAGAATTAATAAGGAAAGAACAGAAGAAAGACAGCTTGCTGCCAAACAGCTTGGGGACGTTCAGGGCTGTACAGATCAATCAACTGGGCACATTGGTTATTGTCTGCTCATCAATTCATTTTCATTGAGTTTCAGGACAGACATGAGCAGTTCTTCCCCCCCCCCCCCCCCCCGCACCATGATCCTAAACCCACTGCTTATCCCTGCTTTCCAATTCTAGCCATTTAAATCCCACAGGCGCTCATCAAGGTGGCATATTGTGTTTAGATTAAACTACTTCTCTGGAAATCAACCAGCGACAGAACACTGCTCTTTCGCACTGGCCAAATACAAAGCAATCTTAAGACTTTTCAAAGCTAATAAGCCAAAGAGACTGGCACCAGTGTATTTGAAATACAAAGGGAGACCTTCGTGCATTTGTGATGGCATAATAAACAAAACAAAACAAAAGAGCTTTCAAAGGGACTAGGCCACAGGCCACAGAGGAAAACTACTTTCATTTTCATTTGGCTAATATAATGGATATTTGTTATTTTCTTTTATCTGGAATTCATTGTCCTTCTACCAAAAACAGCTTTCTGATTTTTCTGAGCAAAGCATGTCCTCTGCCACTTTCACATCTTGTGCTTGAGCGCCCCATGCACGTATCAGTGCTGGAGCACGAGTTTAAGCATTGCAAAATGCAGCCACAAATTCTCCACACATAATAACTCAATGACCCCAGTGAGGGGGAACTCCAATTTCTAGGAAGTTTCTTTCTGGGGAAGAGGGTGCTCATAATGATATAGGCATAAAAACAGTGTTTGAGGACCACCATAGTTAACTTGAACATAAAACCAAAATAGCAGAGGACTTCATTAATAGAGATTAAAATTAATCTTGACGGCTTCTTTAGAGCCCTGAGAAGAGGAGCCACACCCAACTGGTACCACTCTGGATTACATAAACTAATAAAATACTTCAAACTAAAAAATACATATAGCTTGAATTGTGTTTTTATTACAATAAAATAGCTTTAATACAAATAAAATTTCTGTTGCCCAAACACAGAGCAGTCAATATTGAACAATGGTTTATGATTATGCATATAGTTGTGATTTATTGAATTTATAGCACTGAAATGAATCTCAAAGCTTTACAAGTTAGTCCCCCAAGGTTTTCTTTCTTTCTCTACTATCAAATTAGACTTAGAAATCAGAAAACACAAACATATGATTAATTAAATTACTTCCAGAATATAAATTCTATCCCATGGTATGAAAACTCAGCAACAGGGCCTTAACTTATTATAATTTTTTGTAGGTTAATATAGACCAGAATTTGTAAGGATAACTATTAAATTTGCTGAAAAATAGAAAATTCAGAAGAAGAACTGGAATGATAGTAAAAGTGAGGAGTTACTGTGTCAAGATTTAGAAGAATACGGCACTCAAAAGATACAGAGTCTAGGATTTGATATTTGGAAGGAGGAAGTTACAAGGCTAAGTAGTGTTTCTCAAAGCTTACAGAGAAGGATTAAATGTCCTTACCCTTTTCCTGAAGGAGTCATGATGAGCTCCCTAAAATTTGTGCTGTGACCCTGGATGGCTATATCCTAGGAGGATGAATAAATTATGAGTGAAACATTTCTCATATGGACTGATATACACTAGACCATATCTGGATATCCTAGAAAAACAGCCACAGCTAAAAGTGATTTAAAGTAATCTCAGATTGTGAGTGCCCTAGGGAAAGTCATCTCTAGAAGTTGACATCCCTTGATACAAATTATTTCTGAGATTCTTAGAAACAATGGCTGGCATATAATCAGAGAACATCCAAGGAGCCAAGACAGAGAAAGAGAATCTCAGTGAACAGGAGTCAAAAAGGAAGATAAGGGGCCGGGGGTGTGGTAGTGCATGCCTGTAATCCCAGCACTTGGAAGGCTGAGGCAGGAGGATCAAAGTGAGTTTGAGACCAGCCTGGGCAACAAAAGAGAGCTCAAGGTCATTCTGAACTGCATAGTGAGACCCTGTCTCAAAAAAACAAAACAAATAAAAATGTAATAAAAAAAGAAAGATAGGAAGCAAGTCATGTTTTTTCAGATAATGGAGCAAGACTTTACAAAATATGCAGTCTGGAATGGAAGTGGAATTTTTACTAATGCAAGTACTCCGGGGAGCTGAAGTACAAGGATCACAAATTTAAGTCAGCAATTTAGCGGATTAATGGGACCCTGACACAAAATAAAAAAATATATATATATGTTTGTGATTTAGCTCAGTGTGAAGGCCCTGGTTTTACTCCTTAGTACCAACACATGGACACACACACACACACACACACACACACACACATCCAATGCTTACTAGTTCAAGGATCTAAAAGAAAAGATACAAATAATATGAAATGAATTAAATCAAAATTATAGAATGTAATATGATTAAAATTAAAAGGCTGTGGGAAGACTTAATAGTAGACCCTTCCAAAGAAACAGCTCAGTATAAGATGTGAGAAGAAAATATTCTGTATGAAGCACTAGAAGAAAAAAATGATGCAAAAGACAGAAGAAAGAGTGAGAGGCAAAAGACACAGCCCAAAAGTTGAACATGCATTTAGTTGGAGTTCCAAAATATAGGCAAGAGCTACTTCTTCAATGATAAGTATATGTTATATGATAACCACTGTTAATTTCTTATCATCATGTTTTAAAATTTTGCATTATTTTATTGTTTTTATTATCTTCAAAATAAAAAAAAAATTAAAAAGAAATATTTCATAGGATATAGCTGAAAATATTGTCAAACTTACATAATGTAGCATGTTATGGTTTACAAAAGCCAGAAACCTCAAAAAAAAAAAAGCAAAACAAATTTATTCAAACATTATCAAAATTTAAGATAACTTAAAGCTTCAGATAATATAAAGTGAATCATAATTTGAAAAGCAACAGGGGCTGGCGATAGCTCAGCTATTTAAGTGCCAGCAAGGACCTTATTTGATCCCTGGTACTGTATGCTGTGCCGAGTGCCTGACACAAACTAGGCATGGTGGTGCATGCCTGTAATCCTAGCACTGGTGAGGTTGAGACAGGTGGATCACACTATACCAAATAATTAAGATTAAAATATAAATAAAACTAAAAAGCAATAATTATGTTATTATAAATTAACCAGACATTTCAGGAATAAAACATATAAGAAAGTAAGATAATAATGGTCTACCAAGTACTCAAAACACAATGTACAGTTTTATGGTCAATAAAAAGTCTTCAGAATTAGAAATAAATGAAAGACATTTTGTATGGATAAAAACTAAGGCAATTTATTATCTCAACCTTAATAAAGAAATTAATGAAGAGTCCTTTTTCAGATTGACTGGCAATACAGGAAGATATGAAACATAAGATGAAACCTAAGAAAGCTACTAAAGATATGGACAGATTGAACTGAATATCAGTTGTTTATATATTTTATTATTTATATGGCTTAAATTATAGGAACAATGAAAATATATGGTCTATAAAAGCACATAAATTTTAAGCAGATAAAATATATAGTATTTCAAAGAATCTAGACTACTTAGGAAAGAGATAAAAGTAAAAAAAAAAAAACATAGGATGTCATTACTACAAATGAAAGAATCTCTTCCCCACCCTTTGCCAATGCCATGAGATATATGCTATGTTTACAGATTTAGAATGCTCAATCTTGTAATGATATTAATTGTCCCCAAACTATTCTAGATTTTGTGTAAACCTAATAAAAATTTCAAATGTTTTATTGTAGAGCTTCACAAGTTTATTATAAAATTTACAGAGAGACAGACAGAAAAAGACCATGATTAACCAGTATAATTCTGAAGAAAACCATGTCTTCTTATAAGACAATAGTGACTTAAACAGGTCTTGGTACGAAGAATTACAAGTACACTGATGAAACAAAACAGAAGGCTCAGAAAACTACCTATGGATACAGAGATAACTTGTGATAAAGGTAGCATTCTGAAAGGAGAAAAATGATCTTTTCAATTAGCACTACTAGGAAAACTGGAACACAGAAGAAAACAAAATAAAAATTGACCCCTAGACCACGCTATACACAAAATGTAATTATGGTAGATTTCTGGCATATGAAAGGTAAAACAATAAAAACTTTAGAGTTAATTTAGGTAATTATGTTCTTGACTATAAAATGGGACAATTTTAAAATTAGGACATAAAATATACTAACTAAAAACATTGCATAGACTGTATTACATTAAAAATAAAATATTATATTTCTGCAAAGACATCATTTAGAAAGTTTTAAAAGACAATCACTGACGGGGAGAGGACGTTGGCAAAGTATATAACTGAAAAAGTGACATGCATATCGTACGTGAAGGCTTTTTCCCACAGACAGAAGTACAAAAAAGGAGAAGTTTAGATGGTATAAGTGCATGTCTACATTTCTGTAACTAGCGAATGACATGCTGGGGCAAGAGCAGCATGAGGTTTCATGCCTTTGGTGCTGTGCACTTTGAGAGCCTTTGTCACTATGCTTTAGTCATGGTACTGAATGACAGTGACATCTATAGAACATTGAAGCACATGTATGATGTCTTTTTATTAAAGTCTTAGTACATTGGTTGTTTAGTTCAATTTTTATAGGAGAATCAGACCTATGGCTGGCATATATTTACTTTCCAGGCTGATCCTGACACACACATATTTGAGTGAACTTTAAAAAATGCCCTTGTGAGACTCAGAATATCCAGAAAAAAAGCGCCCAAGTCTCCAAAGTTATTCATTTCCACATCCACCTTAACATCCACACTCTTAGCCCTCACAACTATATTATTGATAAAGGAAGCCACTTTAAAACATAAAAACTGTAACCAAGTCAGCACATAAAGCTCATTTCTAGAAGAAAAAAGAACTGTTGTGATTTTCTTTCCTTTTTAATAAAGGATTTAGGACCATTGTTAAGAAATATGAAGAGATTGCTCTGACTCCTCAATTGGCAACCTTTCTGACTTGGCTTATGGCAAAGTTGACTCAGCACTCTGGATAGAGAAACAAAGCTAGAGTGAGAAGTCTTCAGATTAACTTATTCAGCATTTACTGAGTTTCTACTATGTATCAGGCACTGAGTATGGGGCTAACGATACAGCAATAAGCAAAATAGCTAAAGTCTCCCTGCCTTCTTAGGGCCTGCAGGCCAAGTCAGCTCTCAGCAAGTGCAGTACCACAGACCTCATTTTTCTTATTTCTCAAGAGACTACTGAAAAGCCTGCTCTATTTAAGAGGACATACCCCTGTATTGTAAAGAAGAATCACTTCTAATTAGCTCTAGTTAATATGTCAGGTGGTATGACATTATTCTTCACAAGATGCTCATATGCTTTATGATTAATGTGTACTTCTAGATACAAAATAAAGACTGAGGCCCTACGCTAACTTGTAGAAACAAGGAATTTTCCTCACTCTCATGAAGTGTTACTTAGATTAAAACGCAATTTATAAATGAATGCTAAATAATAACATTATTCAAATGTCTATCTTCTCAGATCGGAATAAGCATAAACCTTATAAAGTCCATGGTCATGAGTATGTGGGCATAGAAGACAGGGATACAGCTTCGCTTGTTTGTAAATAATTCATGTCGTTGTTTTTAATTAAAAGAATGAGAAATATACTGCAATGAAAGGTAAAGCTGTCAGGACTTTTAAAAATACATAGAAACTGTCAATCATTTCAGATTTGTGATAGCCTACTATAAGCTCCGGCCTTAGGCCTTGAAGGGGTAATCAGTCATTTGTATTTTTCAACTCTTAGATTTTTGCTGCTGTTGTTGAAAAAATAAAAGGCAGATCAGGTAATTGATCAAAGTGAACACTCCGACATAGTAGACTGAGTGAAGAAAACAGTAATGTTCTTCACCAGGCACTCACTGTTACAGTTTTCCTGTGCTGCTCTTTGCTGCTGATGCTTCAATACAGGAAATAGTGGTCCCCTGATGGAGAACTGCTCCCAGTCATCTGGTCTGACCATCTGAATCAATACCCAAGCTACAAAGCGGCTGCTCCCAGTAATGAGAAGGGGGATGGCTCATGCTCTCCAGGGTGCAGCCTAACTTCTTTTATCATTCCATGCTCCTTCCTATGGAGCACAGTCACATTGGGCTGAGTTTTCACAATGCACATTTCACCTTTCAGACCTGAGAAAGAATTATTTAACAGCTCAAATTGTTAGCTGCTAGGCAGATACTTTCAGGGATGGTCACAGAAGCTTTCAAGCAAAAAAACAAAACAAAACTGTGTTTCTTTAACTGACTATAAGCCTGCCTTTAAAGTTAATTTCTTCATTTGTGAGTTTGTTTTAGATAACACCCCAATGTCCTTACAAGGTGACCTAGTAGTGAACTCTATGTCAGATAAATTCTCCAAGTCACCCTGTCTCACTCTTTTTGGTGACCCAGAAGTGAACTTTGCTCATTTTACTACTAAATTATCTGCCATTGTTTTGAGTGTGAGATATATGATGTAGCATGAGGTTGAAATGGGTATGCTCAAGAATACACCTACCTTGGACCAGCAAGATAGCTGAGCATACTAAAGGGCTTGCAAACTTAAGCTAGCACAGGTATCATGGTTCCATCCCTGACTTGAATGTGCCATGCCTTCCCACAGGGTGGGCTAAGGATGCCAGAGTCTGAGTGTGGTAGTGCACACCTGTAATCCTAGTGCTAGAGAGGCTGAAAGCAGGAGGATCACCAGGAGTCCCAGCTGTGTCAAGAGACCCTATAACAACCAAATGCAATAACAATAGCAATAACAGTAATAATAATAAAAGTTTGCACCTAATTCAATATGTGACAGTGTCTCTTTAGGGTGATACAGGTAAATTTCAGCTGTACATATCCCTTTCTTTGCTTGGGGAGATAGTGCTTGAGCAGTTTTTATCTAATTCCCACCTTATTTGCTGCAAGCAATAAGCCACTCTTCCTTCCATTTCCTGGTTATGTTTATTGGCTTTACATTCATCAGAAGACACTCACTGCATTTGGTTTAATCTGTTTTGCAACTCCACTTTCTCTCTCTAGTTAGACAACTAACCCTTTTTATTCTTCAACAGTATTTAAGGTCATCCCACACATGGAGGCCTTTCATTTAAAAGCCAAACCAATTCAAATTTATCTCTGTTCCTATTAATTTTTGCTAAGTCTTTTCCTATTAAAATTTTTGGCTATGATGGACCAGATTCAATCTCCAGCATGCCATGCTGTCTATGCCCCCACTGAGTCAGCAACTGAGTGGTGGTGTGTGACTAAAACCCTAGCTCTCAGGAGGCTGAAAACAGGAGGATCACTATGAGTCCAATCTGTGAAATGAGACCCTGAAGACCCCGTCCTAAATACATAAAAAGTTGTTTAAGTAAAACTAAGAATAATAGGTGGTAAGTCCACATTTTAATTAGGTATTTAATGATGTACTACCGGTGTAGTGCCCATCACCCCACCCAAAATGTAAAACAAAAACAAAAACAAAAACAAAAAACAAAGTTAGAAATGATAGAATAGATTCTTTGAAATAAATTCTTAATGAAGAAGAGAAAGAGGAGGGGGCCACTTGCTATTCTTTTCTTTTCCGAGTATTTGGAGGACCTGTGAGGACAAACTTATTCATTGACTGAGTGTATTCATGATATCAGAGAGAGCAAAGAGGAGTCAACAATAACTTCCACAGTATGGGGATAGTGGGTAGACTGGATTCTTTGAGAGCCAACTGGGCCCCATGATGATAAATAACATAAACCAAGAGCTGCTTGCCAAGATGAAGCCAGAATACAGTATAGAAAATACTGCTTCAAAAGATCATCTAGAGAACTGATTATTTGAATCAAACGTGCCCATCCACTCCTCCCCAGTGTGCACTTACACATCTCACAAAACAGTCATTATGTGGTTGATTCCTCGACAGAACTCAGGAAATCAACTGAGACCAGCTAAATAATAAAGCCATTATCTCTCCTATTATCATTTTTTCACTTTTGGCCTCCTGTTTTTTGCTTGTCTTTGTTTGTTTTTGTTTTTTAAAATCCTCTATTAAACTAATATTTAAAGATACAAAAGTAAAACACAAAGAATTGGGAACAAGACACATGAAATAGGAGGCTCTGTTCTACTTATTGACTTCCTCAAGTAAAGAAATCTCAGCTGTAGGAAAGGGAGACTATTTAACTGTCTGAAAAGTTGAAGCTTTGATTTGAACTTGACCAGATGTTTTAATAACTATAGATGAGAGAACTATGGGGTTCATGATTGGATGAGAAAGATCTAGTTACTGAAGGCATTGATTGAGAAATTAAAGCTATACCCTAATTGTATCCTAGCAAACCCAACTGACTGAACAAATGAGTTATAAGTAGTTATTAATCAATACCTCTTCAGTAAAAGCATTGAAAAAGCACTGATCTCTTATTAAAACCTAAAATCTGGAAACTACATTTGACCCAGAACCTAGGCTCAGTGTGTGAGTGAGAGGACCTTGTGCTGCCAGACCCTCATTGGAATGAGAGCCCAGCCTGGCAACTTCTGTGGAACCCCATGGCAGAACTCACTGCAGAGATGCTAGAGGCAAGATCCACCCAGCTGATCCAGGAGCAGAACATCTGACCATACTGATACAGCAGATTTACCTCCAAGGGCTGCAGCAAGAAGAAGTGGAGTACTGCAGCCAGACCCAAGTCAAACACACCTGGATGAGTTTGAACTTAGTAGAATCAGACATGGTGGTAAGGTAAGCATTTTACCAAAGCTCTGCACCAAAGTTCAGAAAACAAATCTCCAGAATGACAAAATGATGAAGAGAAGGAGCACAATGTACTCTCAGGTCCTAAACCCACCCAGAACAAATAATAGAACACAATAGCATAGAAGAAATTGAAAATTACATACCTGAAATCTCTGAGATAATAGCATTTGAAGTAAAGAAACAATTGCAGTAATGTATAAACCCACCCAAAACAAATATAGAAGACAATAGCATAGAAGAAATTAGAAATCACACCCTAAAATCTGTGATATAATAGCATTTGAAGTAAAGAAACAACTGCAGTGAGATATAAAGGAAATAAATAATTTTTGAAGTAAAAAAGCAACTATAATGCAAAAAGTATTAAATGATCCTAAATAAGATAATGATAAAAATGGAGGACAATAGAAAAACAGTAGAATGCATGAATGAGCAATATAGGAAAGAAATAGAATGCATGAAACAGATTTAAAGTGCTATAGAGGAAATTAAAACCTCGATAACAAGCTGGCAAAACTGTTTCAATGAAAGTTAAAATAAACTTTCAGACCTTGAAAACACTATCGTAGCTAATGAAAAGGTAAGAAAGGATCTCTTAAAAACAACTAGGATGCAGGAAAAAAAAATAATTCAATATCTGCAAGATGAAGCAAAGATGAACAATGTGATACTAATAGGAATCAATGATAAAGAAGGAGTCAATACAATTGACATAAAAAGAATATGGGCAGAATACTTCCAAAATATGGGAAAACAATCTGACATTCAGGTAACTGGAGCATATAGAACTCCAAATAATATCAACCCAATTAAAACCACACCCAGACATATTAAGATCTCAGAAATTAAGCATAGGAACAGTGTACTAGAAAGCTGCTAGAGAAATGAAGCAGATTACATTTAAAGGAAAACCCATCAGAATAATGGCAGATTTCTCTTCATAAACCATTAAGAATGGAGCAAAGCACTTCAAGTCTTGTAAGAAAACAAATTCCAACCTAGAATGGTATATTCTGTAAAATTTTCTTTCAGATTTAAAGTTGAAGTGAAATATTTCCCTGGCAAAGAACAACTAAAGGATTTCATAAAAACAAAGCCAAGCCTACACAGATGGTGAAAAGATATTCTAGAGAAGGATCAAAAGGATCAAAATGACCACAACTCCATGAAGGAGAGAGAATGGAAAAAAACCCACAAAATAGGGCAAATAATTAAACACAGGAGAAAAAGAGGTATACAAAAGCAGTCTTTCAATTATTCTTTTGTATACAGCAGCAAAATATTTCCATCCGCATACTCTACAAATGGACTTCTCCTGCACCCTATGAGTCATGATTCTGTCCATATCTACAGGGTGGATATCAAGGAAATAGCAGTAGCTCAGTCCCACCAGTGACACCTGGACACTAGTAAGCATTACGGATACTATGTCCATGACATACTAGAACTTTTGCGGATATCCTATTCCCAAACTGTTAGAAGTGCTGGTCATATATTTGCCATTCCAGTATTTATATTATGTTTCATTCTAATTCTTTACTATTATGAAAACTTTCCTTAGTTGATTTTTTTTGAAATATTTAATTTTGAGTTAGTATTTAATTAATTTTCTGGAAAAAAAAGCAAACTAGGCTTTCTTATAACAGAGCTAAAACCTCGATCAAGGATGAATGGCAGTTTCCAATATGGCCAGTGAACATAAAGGGAAAGTAGTGGTCTTTTCTGTTTTCAGAAGGTACACAGAAGGGTAACTCATACTTACTTGAGACAGAGTTGTAAAAGGAATTTTAAGCACATGTAAACACTTGTAATCGACCAAATGCTCACCAGCACTAAATTTGGGTACCTAAATCATAGTAGTCATCCAGCAGAATAGGAGCAAGCTGACTATTACACAAATACACATGAGATATGGATGAATTTCATACATGTAACATGGAGTGAAAAGCTTAAGACGTGAGACTGAACACATACCATGTGATTAGTTAAAGTAAAGTTCAATAACAGATAAACTAAAGTAAGCTGGTAGATGTTGGACATATTTACCCTCAATGGGGAGCTCTCATTGTAAGGGATATGAAAGGGCACCTGGTAACATTCTTCCTTGATCTATGTTATGGTTTTATGAGTTATATGTTAACCATCTCTCTACTTTTATGTACATATGTTGCAATGCAATAAAGCATTCAAAATATTTTTAGCTGCCCCCACAAACAGATCAACTATTAAGAATCCAGATTAGAGTTAATCTTATGTCAGAGAAGTGACTAGAAAACAGTAGGTGGAGACCTGAGTTCTGTGGGTATGTTCACTTCTTAAATATTAATTGAGCTGTGTAGTTATTATTTGTGTACTTTTCTATATTTAAATGTATATGTGCACATACAGTGGTACCTTGGTTCATGAACACTTATTTGTGAAATATTTGATACACAAAAATGTTTAGCAAAATTTTGCTTTTGTCTGTAAATGCTGCTATGGTTGACAAATGTAGGTATGGCCATCTTTTCCAGAATTGGGGAACAAATTAAGTTCATGAAATGAAGTACCACTGTATATGTACGATGTATCTCAACTAATTTTATATCAAATTAACTGAG
This sequence comes from Myocastor coypus, assembly GCA_004027025.1. Taxonomy (NCBI): domain Eukaryota; kingdom Metazoa; phylum Chordata; class Mammalia; order Rodentia; family Myocastoridae; genus Myocastor; species Myocastor coypus. The sequence goes on along the minus strand of PVJA010000236.1, from coordinate 141,805 downwards.
CACTTAAATTCCAAACTCATGCTTTGTATAAGAGCTCCAAATAAAATGCTACACAGGCCCTTTTAAAAACCTTACTTAAGGAAACATTTCTCATTTTTTTTTTTTTTGTTTTGCTTTGTTTTTTGTCTGGCTCCGGCTACCTTAAGCGTAGGTCTCATGGAGGAGGGGATCGAACTACAGTCCCCCATGCCTGGATGACTTTGCCAAATCATGTGCTTTAATCAACTGAGCTACCTGGCACATCCCTTCCTATTTAGTTTTTCAAATTCTCAAGACTAAAAAGTCTAACACATATCAGCAATAATCAAATATTTATTGAGCAGAAGCCTACCTTTCTTGATGAATTAAATGTTTCTTTGGTTATTTTACTGTGTTTTCCAATTTCTTGCTGGGATATTACCATTACCATTTTGGGGCTTGGGATATAGCTCAGTGGCTTAAGTGTCTGCCTGGCAAGTGCAAGATTCAGAGTTTGATGGCAGGTAACTCAAAAACCAAAAAACAATTGCCATTTCATTGAAATTGGTGGAATCTCTATCACACCTTATGATATATAAAACACCTGTAGTCTGTGCATGTACATTCCCAGTGGCTCAGTTTCCTTTGAAGGCTTAAAACATCATATTGGAGACTGGGAAAAAGCGTCTGGGAAGACTTCCACCTGTGTAAGCGAGCTGTAAGGGAACTCACTTTACAGCCTTTAAAAATCAGGCAAGCACCTGGAACAACAGATGGTGCATCGATATGACCGTCAGTGGCAGTTTTAATTTCCTTGAATTAAAGATTGCAGACCTTGATCTCCTAAGCGCATAGACACAATGAAGGCAGTGAGAATCATTTTACTGGATAACTAATACAATTTGGTAAATATAGTCATTTTACCAGATAACTACATGTAAGATTTAGGCCAGCAACGAATTTATGTGTCATTGTTGGGTAGTTACCATTTCAATTATGCTATATTTTAATGGGGAAGGTAGGGAATTATGCCATTCAGCATATACAGAGGCTTCAGCAAAGTAGACTCAGAAGATAAATAGTTCATGTATCTCATTAACTTTTCCATCTGCAAAGCTAAATCTGTTGAATGTGTTGCATTTGAAATCAGAAACTACTGAATACACATGAAAAATGTTGAGTCACAGGCCTTATTTCATTGATAATTACATCAAAACAATTACAGAAGGATAAGATGGTACACTAGAAAACAGAGATGCTCTTAATTATTGAGAAGCTAATACATGGAGCAAATAAAAGGAAAAATCATGGAAATGTAATAGGAAAATTCTTTTTATTTCTGTCTTAAACACAGTGTGCTTGGCAGGTGGGCCACCTGGTTCATTTCAAACATGTATAGAAAATCTACTGAAACATCATCAGTAACAAGATAAACAAGCACAAGTGACCATGACTCCTACCACCTTGATATCATTTTTTTTGCATAAAAGTGCTTAAATTGTTTGACTATATTTTATTACAAAAATAATTTTTAAGTTGCTTCTAAGTTTTTATGTTAAGAAAATCAACTACATTCAATGTTCCTTATTAAACAAAGTATTTAATTATGATGGCAATAACTGATAGGGGAAAAATCCCTCTTCATCAGATTTCAGACCTATAAAACTCAGAGGAATCCATAGTTCCGTTAGAGTGTCTGTTCTCAGGGAAGTCAGAGAGATATGGAGCAAGGACAAACTCCATTTGCCTAGGTAATGAGCTCTGGGAGAGGGTAATTAGTCATTGAGTCACAGCTGCAAATAGAGGTTTATCAAATCCAAAGATCAAATGTTTTTTTCATTTTGATAAAATCATTAAGTCATGAATCAACTTTACTCAGGCTCCTGTACACTCAGGAAATGACTGTGCATGCTATGCTTTAACATATTAAGATAATAAAATGGGTGTTTATTAGAAAACATCACCCAGATAGAAACAATTTATTAAAATTCAAGCAGTCATCATTTGCATTCTACTTTGCCACCAGAATAAGACCTGATATTTAAGCTCATGATAGGGAATTTCAAAGCAAAATCTAACTGTGAGAAAACCAATTTTTTGAAATGAAAGTTTTCAAATCAGCTTTTACAATAAAATCTACCACATTTTGGTACTGCTTATTCACACTATATTGACTACAGAAGTATTTCTACCATAAAGTATAATGTAAATTTGCTAGTATTAATCTTAAGCAGAAGGGCTGGCCAGATAGCTCAGTGGATTGAAGCACCAGCCTGGGCAGACCCAGGAACTGGTGTTCTATCCCAGGCACGCAGAGCTGGTCCCACCCCTGGGCTGTGCTGAGATGGCAATTGAAATAACTCGGTGGTGCAAGCCTGTCATGACAAAGTTTGGGAGGCTGAAAACAGGAAGATCACTATGAGTCTGATACATGTAGTGAGATTGAGTAGATCTTGTGCTAAAATACATTTAAAAAATCCTAAACTGACAAAATATTTTATCCTTAAGAATATTTTCTTCACCATGAAAAATATTCCTAAAATGTCTCCAGAACAAAGAGTTATGTGATAGAATAAGTTTTAAAAAGCAGTAGTTGAAAAAAATAAGTGCATACTATCTTTTATCTCTAAGTAGTTAGAAATATGTAGCAAGTTTGGAGTTGCTTTCTCTTAAAGACAAAAAGGGTTTGAATATATATAGTTGTGTTTGCATGTGTATGTGTGTGCAGTCTACATATTGTTCTGTGGATGCGGTGAACCCATTCTACTGATTTGTACCATCAACCACATTTATTTCCAATTTGCAGATAACCCCCTATTGTTTCATTTATATTATTTAGCTCCTCTAATACAGAGACTCTCAATATCTGAACGATGCACCAATTTAACTTCTTTAAGACTGAATTTAGTTTCTCATGCCTCTGCTAGTTGTCTTTCTTCTTCCCACAAAGGATCTTGTCTCACATTGGCATTTGCCTGTTCTTTCTTTTTTTTTTTTAAGAATTTTTTATTTTATTTATTTTTTTCTTCTTTCAAAACCTTTATTTGTTTATTCACTCATTTTAAGGCCGGCCCATCCCGCTCCGAGGGCAGGGCTGGCACAGCATGTGGTGCCAGGTATCAAACCGCGGTCCCTGAAGCCGCCCAAGCTTTCCTAAGCAGGCGCTTTAGACCACTGAGCCATCCCACCGGGCCCCTGCCTGTTCTTTCTTTATTCAGTTGTTGCTTATGTATCCTTTAGCCCTCAGTTCCAAATGAATGTCTTCAGAGAAGTCTACTCCAGCTACATGACAGAATCAGTTTTCTCTTACACACCCTGCCATATCAGAATGAAACTCTTCATAGGACTTCTCAAGCCATACTTTTACAGGTGCTTGTCTCCTTATTTGTTCTGTCCTTGACATTCCCGTGAAATGGATATCATCCTGCGCATACACAAAAAGTAGGTGTTGAGTGAAAGAGCAAATGAGTGCTACATACCTAAACTGTACTCTTTAAATGTGGTAAATACTAGTCTAAGGGCAATTTCTGCATTTTGCTGCTGTAGTAGCCATGAAATATGTACCTCATCTATGCATGAATAAGAATGGGCAGTAGGTAGCATAACTGACCGATGGTCCCACAGGGGAGATGCAACACAAAGGGTTTCATTATGCCTTTACTCTAGTTTATCTTTCTAAGAATAATGATCTATTGTGACAATAAATCATACAGTTCTGTTGGGAGTTATATAGCTTCAGCTTGCATTCTATGCAGAATAAACATGGCAGTGTGCAATCTCCTAAGATATTCATCATGAATTTATCTGGTGTCCAGCACATAACAAGAGTACAGACACAATAAGCCATCACCATCATCATCACCATCACAATCACTACCACCATCACCATCGCCCTTGCCAAGAATACCATCAACATACTTCTCTTCCTTAGAACAGACTCCACAGGGTAGACTAAGATCAGGAAAAGCTTTTCCATATTTAATGGTCTGGCTTTCAGAAAACATTTATGATTATTTCTGGTAGAGGACATGACTTTACTAAATATCAGCCAATATTAAGAAATATGTTCTTGTTTTCAAATAGCCTTGTTATTTCATTCTACTTATTGATCAATTACAGGTTCAGGCAAGAGTAGTTTTTAATCCATCTTTTGCCAACCCAAGCTGACAAAAATTTATAGCTATATTAAACAGATAATAGTTGTCCAGACACAGGAGATGAAGTCTGATTAGGACTCACCTTGGTACAGAGAAGTTTTTAATGAATAAACCTTGATTTCAGGAACAATTACACATTATTTTCAAAACATTTGGTCACTGCGAAATACTTTCAATGTTTCCAAATGCATTCCCCTGGCTGTGTAAGAACACTTTTCAAAATTGTTTTAGTTGCAAAATGTGCTTCTAATTTTTTAATCTATTTCAGTAATGTCAAAGTAGATATTGGAGCTTAGATAAAAATGTCAAAATGACCATTATTTCAAGCAAAAGGACCTCAGTGAAATATTTTAACCTTTAATATGCTTTTGATCTCTGCTTTTGTGGCCTTCCTCTCAGCAGGCAGATACTCCCCTCCAAAGGCCCTGAGATCCTGTTCAGAAAGAAAAGAATTTTTTATTTGCTTATAGAGTAGGAGGGTACTTCTTGTATTCTCTCTTCTTAAAGGAAATAAAAATATCTATGTTGATTCTTCTTTCTAATTGAGCAAGACAGTAAGTATGAAATGAGAAAGGAAAATAACTAGACTGGAAACTAAAAAGAATGAGAGAATGTCTTTTCATCAGGAATTCCATACATACAGTGGGAATTAAATCCTAAGGTTAAAATTATCTGTAAGTGGTAGAAAAATGGCAATCTAGTTTTTTAAAGTTTCTGTGTTTTAACACTTGAATCAAAGAGATATAAATGTGTACAGTAAGTGGGAAGAATTGATAGGGGGCTTAGAAGTGATTCGTTAGTAAGATTCAGGCTTTTAGACTAATTTCCTAGTCTTTGGAGGGTATGAAAGGATAAAGTTTGAAGACAGTATGGTTTATGAAATAGTATTCCACAACTCTGCTGTATATCATCACCAGACTTATCCTGTAAGAATATATCTATATTTTCCTTCAAATAACTTAGACTATACATTGCAAAATATTTTCATTAAATGGTAAAATTGAAAGCTTACAGCAGACAGCTAATTTTCATGCAGAGGTTTTTTATTTATTTCTTTGTTTGGCACTGGGTCCCACTATATAGATTGGACTTTGTAGTAATCTTCCTGTTTTTCAGCCTCCCCAGTGCTGGGATTACAGGCATATGCCACCGTGCTCAGACTCGGTCTCTGGCTTAGTGTGCCCTAGGGGCAGGGCTGGCTCAGCATACAGGACAAGGGATCCAGTGCTGGTCAGTGTGCTTGCCAAAGCAGGCACATTGTCTGTTGTAATATTTTGCTGGCCCTCATGCATATATTTTAATTAAGAGTATGTTGCTGAAATAGGAAAAATATTTTTACTTCTAAACTTTTCTTTAGGGCTTACCAAATAGCTGAGTAAATTAAAACACCTGAAAGTAGGCTCAGGGGCCAAAGGTTCAATCCCCAGGCCTGCTGTGCTAGCCCCACCATCGGGTGTGCAGAGATAGCAGTTGAGCCTGTGCGTGGTGGCATGTGCCTATAATCCCAGCTCTTGGGAGGCTGTAAACAGGCAGATCACTATAAGTCCAATGTAGTAGTGAGATCCTGAGCACCCTGTAGAACCTTCCCTAAAATACAAACAAAAAATTTGAAAATAAACTTTTTAAACTTACATTTACGTTGATATCATATAGATCTGTGCTACTAATTCCTCAAATATCTCTATCTCTATATCTATCTATCTATCATCTATCTATATATCTACCTACTACCATAGCAATCATGTGTTTATTAGAACTAGAATTATTAATCAGCAACAGGATAGCTATGGGTCTCTTATTTAGAATAAAGCATTATCAACCCAAACTTTGGAAGACATACAAAATTCTTAACTGTGAGTTCAAAAGGCAAGATTAGAGGCTAGGAAGATAGCTCAGTAGGATAAGCATTTGCCTGGCAAATGCAAGGGTCTGAGTTCAATCCCCAGTTCTGAAAAAAAAAAAAAAAAAGCAAAGGGCAAGATTAAAAAGAAATCAAAGAACAGAAAATAATGATCATAAAGAGGGTAAAATATATCAATGACATTGGGCTTTTTTCAGAAGGAAAATAAAATCAGATAACCACTAGGAAACAGAAAGCTAACAAGGCAGGATCTAGTATTAAAAACTCAGGAAGAAACTCCACAACCTAAATATAATGAAAGGAAAATGAAACAAGTTACAAATGAATAACAAGTGATTGCAAAGTAGAAACCGGGGGCTGAAGAGGTAGCTCTGTGGCATAAATTCTGGCCTGACAAGGTCCTGAGTTTCAGCCCTGATATTAAAACAGACAACCAACTAAACAAAAAGCAGTTGAAACCAAAGAAGGGGAAATTGATAGATATTTTCAAAAATCCAAAAGCATCAAAAAATATAGAATAGTCACCAGCAAAAGTTCATAAGTAAACTAGAGCTTGTACTAATAATGTAAAACAGGGGAGGTATCAATAAACAATAATAATTCAGGGAGGGAGATACTACAAGAGATAGTGTAAATAAAGAGAATTACAGAGTATTTCATAAACTTCAACATAAAAACAATATCAGATTAAAACAAATTTTTTCTAGCAAAATATAACTTGTAAAATGAGATCCAATCAATCAGGTATGCATATAAAAATTTCACATATCCAACTAGATTTTTAGGATCTCAAGTGTCATATTAACATAGGAACTTCATGAGCATACCTAAATAAACCTCATGAACACCTTAAAATTTTATACTGGGAAAGACATATGATTGATAAAGTTCTAGGTTTCCTTACTAACATTTCCAATTATACTCATAATTCCAGATTAAGTGATTGCTCAGCCAAATATTTTATTGAAAATATGACATTAGTGACTTTACTAGTCCTTGACTAGCCCCAAAGCTAAGTCTTCCCATAAAAGAATTGTTATCACAGGTGACATGTGCTTCATTATCTCATATTTGATTTTCTCAGCCTTTGCTGTACAAAAGTAATGAGTTAATCCACTCTTTTGAGATAATCTTAACCAAGAAGATTTTTTAGACAATGTTATGCTTTGTGTCTAATTGTTACTCCAGTGCTGGAATTATGGGTGTGAGTGTTCCACCAGCTCTGAGGTGGGTAATCCACATAAAGTATAAGGTAGGCAGAGATACTTGCTAGTTGCCATAGCTACTGCTCTTTCCTTTTCTCATTGTTGTATTCCATTGGCATGAACTGCTTCCCTCTGCCAACTGCCATTCTGCCTTGGAGCCAGCTAAGGACTGAAACCTCTAGTAACTGGGAGGTAAATAAACCTTTATTCGTTAACTTTGGGTGTTGGGTATTTTGTCCCAGAAATGAGAACAAAGTACCCAGGAGTGGAGCCATTGCTGTGACTATACCTGACCATGTTGTTGAAGAGCTATTGGAAATGTCTTATGGAAAGAGATAGGAAAGGTTTGGATATACTACCTGAAAGAAAATTACTGGAATGCCTTTGGTGATTTTCTGTTGTTGGCTGTTCTGTATGGAAGATTCTGGTTAGAGCTCAGAAGACCACAATACTGATAGAAATCCAGCTTGTAAAGACAAGGATGGGGAGGTTTCTGCTGGGAAAATGCACTGAATTGGTTCTTTAACTCCAGGAAATATGTACTATGGCTTGGCAGAAAGTTTGTCTGCACTCTACTCATATTGAGAGACTTTGTCTGAGACTAAGATGAAGTGCAGTTATGTAATCTTGAAAAAGAAATTTCCAGGGAGTCAAATGTTAAAGCAGTGGCATAGCTACTGTTGGGGGATTTTAGTCATATTTATGTAGATAATCAAGAGTAAAGACCCAGCAGGTTGATATAAAATGTGAATTTGTCCAGAAAGAAAACTCTAGTATAGCTGTGGACTGCAGAGATAGAACTGAGAAGCTCTCCATTGCTGAGAAGGAACATGGCGGTATTTCAGTGGTTGTTATTGTGCTATTGAGAGTTCTTATGATTTCTTGATTCAGTTTTTGCAAAGTGTACTTTCTAGGAATTTATCCATTTCATCTCTGTCTTCACTTTTGTGAGAGTAAAGATTCTCAAAGAAGTTATTAATGATTTTCTGAATCTCCACCTGATTTATTTTAATTTCTCCCTTTTCGTTCCTTATTGCTTCAATTTGAGATTTTTCTTTTTCTCTTTTTCATCAGGCTAGCTGGGGGCTTATCAATTTTATTTAATCTTTCCAAGAACCAGCTTTTTGCTTCATTAATTCTTTGTATTGTTTTATTTGTCTCAATTGAATTAGTTTCTGCTCTAATATTTATAATTTCCTCCTGTCTTTGGGCTTTGGGTTTGGTTTGCTCTTCCTTTTCTAGATGATTTTGGTGCAGCATTAGAGTATTTATTTGTTCCTGTTCTATTTTCTTAATGTGTGAATTTGAGCTACAATATTCCCTTTAAGAACTGTTTTCATTGCATTCTCTAAATTCTGTCGTGTTTGAATATTTGTTACATTGTAGACATTAATTGTTTAATTTAATCAGCAACCCATAGGTTGCCAATGAGGGTATTGCTCAATTTCCATGTATGTACGGAGTTTTTGGGGTGTCTTTTATAATTTATTTCCAGTTGCATTGCACTATAGTCACATAATAGCATAATAGGCATGGGATAATTTCTGTTGCCTTTCATGTGCTAGCATGTCTGGTCAAGGTCTCTTGTTAATAATAATATGTTATTGCACATTACATTTTTCATGCTCATTATGATTTGTGTTGGGTGCATACATATTTATGAGTGTTAATTCTTTCTTTTGAATTTTTCACCTAAACAGTATATAATGGCCTTCTTTATTTCATTTGATCATTCTTGGTTTGAAGTTGAGACTGCTGTGAACAGGATTGCTACCCGTGCTTTTTTCTGAGGTTCTGGGGTATGTAGTATTGTTTTCCATCCTTTGACTTTCAGCCTATGACTTTTTTATGAGTTAGGTGTGTTTCTTGAATACAGCATATAGTTGGATTTTACTTCCTAATCCATTGTGCCAATCTATTTCTTTTAGTTGGTGAATTAACTCCATTTATATTGATAGTTATTACTGAGATGTATTGATTTCTGCTTGACATGTTATTTACCTGCTGTTGTTTACACCTTTTCCTTCTGTGTTTAACTGTTTGCCCTATTTGGTGGATTCTTTCTGTTCTTATTCATGGAGTTCTGATCATATTTGTCCCTCTCTAGAGCATCTTTTAGTATTCTGTGTAGAGTTGGCTTTGTCATCATTAAGTTCTTTAGTTGTTCTTTGTCATGGAAGTATGTCATTTCTCCATCAAACTTCAAAGAGAGTTGTTTCTGTTCTGATTTCTTCTCTACCTTTCTGCAGTTGTTTCTTTACCTCAGAAGCTATCAATTCAAAGATTACTTTTTTTTTTTTAACTTCAGAGATTATTTCTGATCTGACTTCCTCTATACCTTTCTATATTTGTCTCTTTACTTCATTTTATTTATTTATTTATTTATTTTATGTTTTGTCTTTTTGAGACAGGGTCTCGCTATGCAGTTCAGGCTGGTCTTGCGCTCACTTTTGTAGCCCAGGCTGGTCTCGAACTCACATCGATCCTCCTGCCTCAGCCTCCCGAGTGCTGGGATTAAAGACGTGCGCCACCACGCCCGGCTGTCTCTTTACTTCAGATGTTATTAATTCAGAGGTTTCAGCTGTGTGATTTCCAGTTTTTTCTATGCTGTGTCTCCTGCATTTTTTCTGGGTGGGCTCAGAGCCTGAGATTGCATTTTGCTCCTTGTCTTTGTCATTGTTTATAGTATTATCCTCTGACCTTTGGTGTAGTGCCTTGGTACAGTTATACTCTTAGCATATATGGAGGTTCTTACCCAAGAGTGATTACATGGTTAAGTCAGTTATAGTTTTGTATTTACAGTTCTACCATAGGGACCACTAATAATGGGTAGTGATAATTAGGATTTTTTTATCTAACAAGTTTGTGTTTTGGACAATAAGATCAAACATTATGTCTGTTTTAAATATTAAACTGGGGATTCGTATTTAATTTTATTCCCTACATTCTATCTGATCACCTCTCCTTGATGTTCCTGGAGGTTTCCAGGCAGATTAGTTCACCTGGTTACCTGTTGCCCGCTCTGTAGATCAAGAGAAAAAGAGAGAAGACACTGTCGTAGATTTGGGTCCAGCAAAGTGTCTTAGCTTACCGGGTTTGTATCTACCAAGTTTGAACACATCCAGAGGTGCCTAGTTTGGGCCCTACTGCTGTTTTGAACTTTTTGCTGCTATATCCCATGGAATTGAACCCAACACACTTGTCAGGTCTGGGTTGGGTCTGAGGGAGATATGGCAGACTCAGAGCAGATCTCACCCACACACACTGGGCTTGGGACGAGTCCAGAGAGGTATGGTTCAAGTTTCTACTTAAGTAATTTTCACAACAATTCTTCTGACTTCTCCGTGTAATAGCATAATGGGAAACCACTCTGCATCCCTAAGCAACATCAGTTCACTCCATTTTTCTTGCCTTTTACTTAGCCTTTTACCGTGTCATATAACTTTTTTTTTTTGAATAGGGATTGAACTGAGGACCTAGTGCTTGCCAGGCAAGTGAGTTAGCCACTGAGCTATCTCCCCAGTCCATCATATAACTTCTTTATGTATATGTATTATGTATCTTCTTATTTCCTCCTCTGTTTGAATGTAAATTCTGTCAGGGCAGGAATAGCTGTCATTTTGTTGACAGAGTTGCCCAAAGCACCAAGAACACTGCCTGACATATTGATGGATTTTTTTTTTTTTTGTATTTTTGAGACAGAGTCTTGCTATGCAGTTGAGGCTGACCTTGAGCTCAGTTTTGTAGCCCAGGCTGGTCTCGAACTCGCACCAACCCTCCTGCCTCAGCCTCCCGAGTGCTGGGATTACAGGAGTGAGCCACCATGCCCGGCTATTGCTGGATGTTTTTAAAAAGTACTTATTTAGTGAATTAATTGAAATGGGAAAATATTTGATGTTTATAACATCTAATATTAATTTTGCAGTTAAAAGGAAAATGAATTAAAATATTAATGAAAAACTTGCAGGAAGGTAAAGTACCAACTTTTCTCCTATCCTCTCATCTTTCCTTTCTTTCCCTTCCCCTCCCCTCCTGTCCTTTCTGCCCTTCCCCTTTTGTCCTCTCTCCTCTCCTCTGCTCTCCTTTTTTTTTCCCTCTGCTCTTCTCTGCTCTACTCTGCTCTCCTCTCCTCTGTCTGCTCTGCTCTCCTCTCCTCTGCTCTGCTCTGCTCTCCTCTCTTCTGCTCTGCTCTGCTCTCCTCTCCTCTGCTCTGCTCTGCTCTCCTCTCCTCTGCTCTGCTCTGCTCTCCTCTCCTCTCCTCTGCTCTGCTCTGCTCTGCTCTCCTCTCCTCTCCTCTCCTCTCCTCTTATTTTCCCTCCCCTCCTCTCCTCTCTCTGCTTTCTCCCATCCTTCTCTCTCCCTCTCCCTCTCCTCCTCCTTCTCTCTATGTCTCTCTCCAGTATTAGAGAGTCAATCACCCAGAGCCTCACCCATGCTAGGCAAACACTGCACATTTCTATTCTATTCCCTAATCTCCTCTCAATACAGAAAGAGCTCCCAAATTAGTAAGAAAATACAGAGAGAGATTAGGAGACACCAATCCTCATTTCCCCCATATAAAGCATGAATACACAGGAATAGAAAGAATAATCTTGGTTATTAGGGATGGGAAAGTGGTTGATAGGAAGAGGAAGGTGAGTGTACACAAGTTATAATACTGCAGCATCAATAAGTCTAGAGAGTTAATATCCAGCAATAGGGCTACAGTACTGTATTGTAGGTCTGAAATGACCCTAAGGCCTTGTTCGTTTTGAGCTGAGTAGCATATGAGGGTGTTGTTGGTCACTTGCTATTAGGAGTGGGATCTAGTCAAATGGAACGAAGTCACTGGGGGAATAATCTGGAAGGCTTAATCTTTCTTCTGGGGTCCTGCCTTCACTCTCTGCTCCCAGGGCACTGTGATATAAGCAGTTTTCATCTAACAGACTCTGCCTTGATGTCTTCCTGACTTGAGGTTGGTCAATCGAGACTGGAAATATCAGGCAAAATAAATTCCTCCCCTAAGATGCAAGTGTTGCGTATTTCGTCTCAGTTATGAGGAAAGTAAGACATTAATAACAATATATAAGTTGAATATTTGCTGAGAAGAGATTATAAATGCATTTCCCACACACAAACTAAAAGCAGTTACATGGGGTAATAGATGTGTTAATTTCCATGGCTGTTAATAATCATTTCATATGTATACCATAAATTGATACAACAGGATTTTTTTTTAATGGAAGGAAAAGGCAAACAAAACAGTGAACAGATCAAAATTAAAGTAACAGATATCATGGAGAAAGAAAACAACTAATAAATTAATAAAAATATGGCAATCACATTGACAGTAAAAAATGAAAAATGATTCCTGATACATTCTGTTTTTCAACAGAAATAGGTAATAGAGCTTTAATGATCAAATGTCTCATAGAAGCAAATTGAGAATATAAGTGTTTCAACGCCTGATGAAAAAATAGCAAAAGCTTATTAAAATTATCAAACATAGTTACTGCAAATACAGGAGAAGGAACACAAGGTAGCTGGGCAGAAGGCAAAGCACGTCTAGGGAGTGGAATATCGACGGGGCGGGAAGGATGTGCCGGTCACACTATCACACTAAGCCAAGGGGAGCAGAGATGTAGCAAGCAGGAAGAAGACCTGAACACAGAAATAGATTGAAGCTATTACACAGAATGAAGCACAGGAGAGTGAGAAATAGAAAATATGATAAAAGTTAAGGGATACAGAAAACATTTTATCTCTCTGTTAATTTGACAAACCAGATATTTAGATGAGCTTTTAAACAATAATTTAAAATAACAGGTTAAAACGTTTAAGAATTTTTTATAAAAGACATATAAAGCTCACTAGAGACTAACCAATCATTAGACTTGTCTAAACAAAGGCAAGCATCGGAGGAGGCAATAAGAGCAACGAAATCGCATTAACACATGGGTTATGCCAAACTGGGAAGCAGGATTTACATTCTGACAGTCGCATAAAGTCCTGGTCAGCGTGATCAAAGCTCAGAGCAGTAACTTGAATTTCCTGGAGGCAAATTCACCAAGCGAAAGTGAATAGCAAGACAACCTGGCTTCCTACCAATCTAACTAAAAGAAAAGTTACCTCGGGCATGCAAATTGGGAAAATAATGTTGTGTTGTGCAGGGAACTATTTCTTAGACATGCAAAGCTACCATGGACCTCAAGTTTACATGTATTCATATTAACCCTCAACGCAAGAAGCCATAGAGGAGAATAAGAAGAAAAAGAAAACAAACAAACAAACAAAAAACCTCATCATACATTTTTTAAAGTTTGTAGGTTAAAGACATCTTAGAGTATCAGACTAAAAAAAAAAAAAAAATCAAAACCATGATAAATCCTAGAGTTAATGTAGCAAGAAGAAAGCGATAACCTTTGATTTTACTGTATTTTTTGGTTGAATTGTTTTTGAGGGGAGATTTATTTATTTATTTATTTATTTATTTATTTATTTATTTATTGGTGCAGAGCACCAAATCCAAGGCTTTCAGCTTGCTAGGCAAACATTTTACCACTGAGTCAAATCACCAACCCCCAAATTTTTATCCTGTAATGAAAAACATTCATTGGTGGACATTTGTTCTCATTTTCATCATGATAAATAGGTGAAGATATTTAGGACAATGTTGATCCCATTTTTCTGTTGATTCAAAAAATAAGGAGTTAGAATATTTAAAATACAGGGCCGGTGAGATAGCTCAGCAGTCTAAAGTGCTTGGCTCCACATGCTGCACCAGTCTCACCCTCAGGGCAGGCTGAGCTGGCCACAACATAAAGAAAGAAAGAAAGAAAGAAAGAAAGAAAGAAAGAAAGAAAGAAAGAAAGAAAGAAAGAAAGATAGATTTAAAAGAAAAGATACATAACATATACATGAAATCTCTGAGGTCATCAGAAAGTATATTCAGAAATGAATGCAAAGTAAAGATAGGTTAAGGCTATTTTAATTAGAATATTTATTGGCTTAAATCACAATAAATATGGAAACTTAGGAACACATATGTGTATTGTGTATGTGTGCACATATACTGGTATTTCTACACAACTTTTTAAGGAGGACTCATAAAAATTTTAGCAGTAATCCTAGCGCTGTAGGAAGCTGAGGGAAGAGGATCTCAAGTTTAAGCTCAGCCTGGGGAATTAGTGAGATCTAGACATAAACAGTAATTCAAAAAGGGTTTGGAACATAGTTCAGAGCAAAGACCCCAATATTTGGTGGAAAGAAAGCGCTGTCTTATTTCTCACGATTTTGAGTGATAATCAAATTTTATTTTTATACTTATAACTTGCCTTAATTTTTGCAGTTATTCTTGCTGTTCTAATAAATGCAAACTGGGAGACCAAGGAAAATTCACAATTGATTCTTCTCAAGATACACACAATTTATCTCTAGCATTTTTATAGGTACTGAAAATTCTCCAAAGAATAAAATGAACAGTGCTTATCTCAGTAGAATTTTAACATACTTATAACAAATTGAATATAATTACACTTAAGAATTGGATATAATTACATTTAAGATTTATCATGTACTAAACTAAAATCAAAATTGATAAATTAATTAAATGTTAAAACACAAACACTTAACCTGTTGGAAGTCAAAATAGGTAAATTTGAATTCATAGGTGTAGGTAGGCACTTTGCTGCAAAGAATTCTGATTGCAGACTAAGTGCCTGGTTAGGCAAGCACAAGAACCAGGGCTCTATCTCTGGCTAGACTTCCCTAGGGGCACTCTGAGGTTGCCACTGAGATCAGACATGGTGGCATGCCCGTAATCCAATCCTGGGGAGGCTGAAAAGAGGGGGGGATCACCAGGCGTCTGAGTGGCACAGTGAGAATCTGCACCAAACATATTAAGAAACAAGCAAACAAATAAGAATGTTTGTTATTCTGATTGTACAGGAAAGAGCCCTGAGAATGAACAAATGACATCATATCAAATGAAAGCATGCAGGAAAAGAAACAACATGAGAGAAGATGATCAAACCACACAGAGCCTCCATCCTACTGCTGAAAGAGTGACTGTCATCAAGAAACCAAATGCTAGCAGATGCTGGCCACACAGAAGAAGGGGGCCTTTCTGCATTGTAGGTGGGAATGCAAGCTATTACAATCATGGAAATCAGTGTGCAGACCTCTTTGGAAACTGAAGCTAGAAACAATTTGCCCCAGCTATTCTCCTACAAATCCTCTCAAAAGAGCTGAAGACACCATACTTCTGTGATACCTGCATGTCCATAACTATAGCAGCACAACTCATAATAACTAAACTTTGGAAGTAGCCTATATGTCCATCAACAGATAAATGGATAAATAAAATGTATTTGTTTCCAGTGGAATACTACTCTACCACAAACATAAACTCATGTTATTCATAGTAAAATGGATGCAAATATGGTGTTAAGTGAAACAAATAGTATACACAGCTTAAATATCAGGTTGGTTATCTTAATAATAAGTGGCATAAATAATGAATAAAATAAAAACAAGAAGCAGGAAGACAGTTATTTTTCAAAGGGAGAAGGGATCAAGAGATGCAGGGGTGCAAGAGAAGGGAAGAGTGATGAAATAGGAATTTAGATGTGTTCTGTATATGGATGGGCCAACTCCACATGTGAAATGTAAATATTATGGGTTCTAAACATATGCTAGTAAATCAAAAACGTGTTTGCAAATAGTTATGGTCAAACAAGTAGATCTTGTATAATACATATAGATGTTATTTCTTTGCTACAACTATTCACATTTATAAATGCAATCTTTTGCACAATTGGCCGATGTCAACAATTATGTACATTGGAGATCAAGTATCAGTCACACTATAAATGCATTTTTCTTATGTTTTCATCAGTTTTGTTATTTAAATGAATGAAGTAGCTAACTATAGAAGCTGCTGCAGCAACCTGCCTACCATATGTCCCTGTGTTAATCTCTTCAGTAAGCATGGCTTCTGGAGAGATCCGAAGCTAATTGAGAGATAAATAGAAAATGACTGCCCATTCCAACCTGTTTCTTAGTCACATCCTCTGGGCTCCATTTGCAGCTGGCCTCAATCTAGGTATCCAAATTGGACTGATTACTTTGCTTTCTGTGATTATTTACAAAATGTCCTACAAACAAAACAGTTACAGTCGTACTTTCTCTTTTTAGTACTCACATTACAAGGATTCATGGGAGGAATTATGCCACTCAAATTGCTAGTTTCACAGTCATGTCCAATGCTTATGAAGTTGAAATCTTTTTGTGTAAGGTAATTCGACAAGACCTAGGTAAAAGCAAATGTCTGGTCTTCTAACTCCAGAAGTTCCTCCATGCTGCCATGCACAATGTGCACATACGAGTGGCCTAGAATGAGGTGGTTAATAATCGTTGCCTGGTGAATTTCCTGTTCTTTATAATCTTATAGGCATCACACATATATTATACCCTTTCTGTGGCATGCAATTCCCTTCTAATATTTTAATTAGTTTATGCAAAATATAATTACTCTGCCATTTTCACTTTTTATTTTTGTACATAACTCAGACATATTTGCAGGTGCAGACACAAAAGCTCAGCTGAGAGGAATAGCAAATAACTTTTTTCTTAATACATCCATATATGTGGGCAGATTCTCATTTTTACTTTAAATAAATTAAAGAGCTTCATGACATGAAAATTTCTTGATCAATATTTCCCTTAATTACTTTTAAGAAAATAATATGTAATATAATAACCATTGTTGAATTCTTATCTTGTTTGTCCAAATTCTGTATTGTTTCTAACTTTTTATCTTTTGTTCTCTTTAAAATATAAAATATATATAAATAATAAAACAAAAATGACATTATATAAAGAAAAATTTTCTTCAAAGCTAAAATTATCCTCACCTTATGTTGTGGTAATTCTTTAGTGAAATTATTCTGATTCTTGACTTTATGTTTTAAGTACATAGGACGTTCAATAATAAAGATTTTTTTCCAAAGAAATTCTGTGGTTGGCATTATTATCAAACATTTGATTCTGATATGATATTCTTAAGTTTTGGACATAAATACGAAAAGGCAGTTTTAAAGTAATTATTTCACTTATAATGGTGTAACTTATATGTTGTAAGTAAAATTATTTTACTTTTGGTGTTTAATTATTTCCAGAGTTGATAAAGATAATGAAGGATTCCTGTTAGGGTTGCAGACCGATTAAAATTTTTACTCTGTAACAATGCGTGCTTTTATCTGTGTCTGTTTCTGCATCCTAACTGTATGTGTATGACAGACCTAAATATCGAGAGTGGAAAAAAGGAAAGAAAACATATGGAACCATACCTGAGTTGTTAAACTAAATGATCAATGCTACTAAAGGATCCTAAGATGTTTGCTGAGCACCTACATATTTTAGTAGTTGTACTCATATTTATCTGTAGAGATGGAAAGTTAAATGTAGCAAATCACTCACAGGGAAGATATTTCATGGAAGATGCAAGATATTGTTAATACCAAGTTCTCTGTTTTGTTCTCTGATCATTCAGTAAAACCAGTTATTGGATCAGAAAACTGAAGCTGTAGAGGACCCTTATCTAATTTAAATATTTCTAAAATCAGGGAATTGGGCTGAATGAGCACAGGTGCAAAACTCAAATCTTGCCATCACCTGCGCTTGGTTTCTCTTTCTTTAGCTAGCAAACACATTCCTTTCCTTCTGTATATCGCATCTCTAATGACTGACAGAAAGCAGATACAAGAAAAGAAAATTAGGGCTGAGAGTTACCAGGTGTTCAGCATCATTAAAAAGAACTAATGGATGATTATAACACACAATCCTCATGATTGTAAATAACCAACATATGATTAACAAGAATCAAAAAACATTGTGTTTTCTGCATGCAGATAGTAAGGTAACTCAACCTTTCATGTATCTGGAATACCATTTTAATGCTAAATTGCTTTCTCAATGTCTTTTCCTAAGAGACAAACACAGCAGTGCTTCTGGATAATGAATGTCTCAAACCTTGTGTTACATATTCTCATTGGTCCAAGGAAGTAGGGAGAGTGAGAAAGAAATGAAGTAAAATTTTTATGCTCCAGATATTTTAAGCTAACAGCATGAAGAAAACCATTTCTTCCTACAACATTAAATCTCAGAGCAAAGGCTAGTCTGGAGTAGTCTTCCCCATTAGTCATAAGGTTATTCCTTATCCAGGTATTATATCATCTGTGTTTTACCTTGTGAAACAGAGGTTGGTAGAATTTCTTTATTCTCTGCTGACTTCTACTAGAATTGTGAGAAGTGCCAGAAGCTCATGTCAGAAATGTAAGAACACACAGTAAAAATGTTTTCTAAATATATATATATATATCTATATACTTATATCTATATATCTATAAAGATCTCTCTCTGTATATATTTGCAAACATACATAGCCTCTATCTATCATCTATCTATCTATCTATCTATCTATCTATCTATCTCCATCTGCAAATAATGCTTACTGAAATGCAGATTCCTGGCCCTATACATTAGGCAATGGTTATCATGGTTAAACAAATTATCTAAAACTTTATAACTCACAACTTCCATTTTCTATTTTGCTCCTAGTTTGAGGTGCTAACGGATAACTGAGAGAGGACACTATAGTTACTTCCATGGCTGGAATTGGGTGCTGGCTAATGTTACGTTCATCTGAATGATCCCTCAGCCTGGACATACACGATGACACCTTTGCTGATTGAGGAGTTTGTGCTGACTGTTGGCTGGGATCTGAGGTAGGGCTGCTGCTGACCAGATCACCTCAATTGCTCTTCCTGAGTAGTCAGACCTGTCTTGCGGCAGCAACCTTCTTCTTTTTCTTTCTTTTTTTTGAGTTTATCATTCTTTTTTTATTACTTTTAATAAGAAATAACAATGTGACAGTTTTAGAACACGGTAGTAGTACATTTCCAATATTTGATACAATGCATGCTGTTGTTCTCCTATTAGCTATACAGAGCACAGGGTGTAGACTTTATAATTTTTCTAATCATTATTGGTATGAAAAAGTATTTTCTGATTGAACTAGAGAGAAATTGCCTAATGTATAGGGCCAGGAATCTGCATTTCAGTAAGCATTATTTGCAGATAGAAATAGCTACATAATCCAATGTTTGATAATTGCAGTGGGTTATTGGCAAAGTTGGCAATGTTGGAAGCTGTTGATTTAAGCCTTTTATAACTCAGCATTCTAATCTAGCTTTCCATTGTATGCCTTGTGGTTAAACTTTTCTGCTGAGTGGTTAAGGGCAGACCTATATGTGTAAATATCATATAGTCTTCCTAGTGTAAGAACTCAAAAGAAGAAATAAAAATGGAGAGGCATAACACAGCTGGATGGAAAACAAGGACTTAAGGGTTAGACAATGAAGTGACTGCAAGCAGAATAGATAGGAAGCATGGCAGGGGCAAAGCTATACACTTATATACACAAGATGAATTTGATATTGGTCCTAGGAACCTCCAAAATGTTTTTGACACTGAGGATAGCAATGTGTAACAGTAAAAATATGCTTGGAATGTCTGTCATTCTGGTCTTTTAGATGTGTGCTGTTTCTAATGTAATTTTAGTTACTGCTGTACTCTCTCTCAAGTAAGTGGTTACTTTACAAGAAAACAAAAAAGGGTATTAAATGGGAGTAAGAGACTAGGAAAAATGCCATAGGATCGACCAGCTATAATTTTGTACATACTTAGATTTCTAAGTGTGTGAAAATGTGTAACTGCTTTTATCACATTCTATAGAGATTTATTTTATGAATGATTGATAGAAAATACCAATTTTCTATTCAAGTTAAGTCTAAGATGTTTGATTCTCAGAAAGACAGTGATGTTATACTCAAGTACCTATGCTATATAATAATAGTATCACTATGCTTTTTTACTAGAGGGTTAATAATATAAGCTTACAGACCAAAGATTAGAGAAAAGGAAGGGCTACAGATAGCCAATATTTTGGCCCTAGCACTTCAGGGTCAATGAGGACTTAGGACAAGGGAACCTGCGCTATAATATCCTATAACGCAGTAGTTTCCCAAATTTTCTATTCAAGGAGATTATGGGGCTACAGAGGAAAGTGATTGAAGATGTATAGCTTGCCAAAGGAGGGTCACCTAGAGAGAAAACATTCTCTCAGGCTTTCAGAGAGAGCAAACTGGTGAAGCAATAGCCATGACTCATCCAGATGGCTGACACCTACAGCAGTTTTATAAAGCACTGTATATTGTTCCAAAGTAAATCCTGAGAGGATTTGACTGCCTTGGAAGATACAAAAGTTACATGTTTTGTTATACAAGTCTTGCTTTAACTTGCCCTTAACCACCCACAAGCAAGCTTCTGTCAGATGAAATATCCCAATAGATGAGGTAAGAGCAAACAATCCTTTTGTTGTCTATCTAAAGAAGTCACACAGTGTTACATCTACCATCATTTGTGTTTGAAATAGTTACAAATTTGCCCATGTTCAAAAGGAGTGAACATAATAGCCATCATTCTATGAGATGATTGTCATAACATCTGGTTTTTTGTTTTGAAAATTTCCTTGTGGTTAAAAATTGTTTGTATTCCTCATGGATGTTAAATACACTCATTTCCTCCCTCTAAACATTCTAAGTGTCCTTGTATTGTGACATCTATTTGAGGCCCTGGCCTCTTCCTAAGTAAAGTTGGGACGGGTAAGTGTACTTAGGTATAATTCTTTGCCTATAAGTTCATCTTAATATATAGAGTCATGCACTAAGGAAAAATATTATCTTTCTCCTGCTTATCATAAATTTATAGCATTGAATAAACACACAACATCCACTATAATTCATCCTGTTTTTTAAAGAGGCTCTTAGAGATAGAAGCAGTTTTTGATCTATAGGTAAGTTTGAGATTCCACCAGGTATTTTTTTCAGTTTCTCGAATAGTGTTAACTTATTTTCTCAGCATTTATTCACACTTCTCCTGAACATTTTGTTCTCTTCTCAATCATGTTTCCATGAGAAATGGCTGTATCTATAGCCATTAAGTCTGATTGTCACTCTGATTTCCACTTCTTTTTATTTTGTGTTCTCATGTCCCTTTCAAAACCAGCTGATACAACTTAAGAGCCAGGAGGCTTTTCTGTGTATTAGTTCATAAAGAACTGCATTAAACAAAAGCCATACTCACAGATGTCTTTGAAATAAGTGTTTCTTTTTACTTTTCTGTGAGATTTCCACAGGAAACACAGCATTTGTGGGATACCTGTTGTTCAACATAAAAAAGACTATGATGACTGTCCTTTAAGATCCTTAAGAAGTTTTGCTTCAAAGAGCACTGAGGCACCACCATGAATCTGTCATCTTAAAAAAATATTTTGTAATAATGGCCTTATCTTCTTTACTGAAATATTTTTTAAGTGTTCCCTACTTCTAATATTTTTTCTGTGGTCCTTCTTGGTAGTGAGAATATTCTCTGGATGACTACTTCATTTTTTAAAACCTCAAAGGACTTTTACCATTATTCAAATATAATTTCCAACACTGACTCAAAATAACTAGGTATACTAAGCAGAATGTATTGTTTGTGAACATAAGGTACAAAATGGAAATTTTCCGTTGAGAACTAACAACTGAAAAGGAGCAAAAAAAAAAAAAAAAAAAAAAAAAAAAAAAAAAAAAAAAAAAAAAAAAAAAAAAAAAAAAAGACTAAAATTAAAAATACAGAAGTTAAGAACTGAAAGTGTAAGTTTAGCAGCAGTTAGATGTAAGACAATGCAGGTTAGGGAACTAGGAGTTAGAATAGGATAAAAAAAAAAAAGCTAATAGAGTGCATCTCAGAGAGAGTAAAAAGTACAATGGAGGTAAAGGCTTAAGAAATATATACAACATAATGGGAAGAACTAGTGTGTGTTTTTAGGATTCTGGTAGGGAAACAGAATGAGGTGGAAATAATATTTTTAAGAAAGCAATTATGGGATTTCCCCCAAATAGACAGCAATAGTCCATTAAACCATATAAAAAACACTCTAAGTTCAAGAACTACTGGGAAATGAAATCAGAATAAATACCCAGAAATAACAGTAAAATTGTTAAATGCCAAGAAAAAAAGAACAATTAAGATAATATTTTGGGCTGTTAAAAAGTGTAACCTTCAAGGCATGAATAGCAAGACTGGCATTTGATTTCACAACAGACAGAGCAGATACAGGACAATGAGATTATATTAGGAAAATATTTAAAGAAAATTTCTTTCCATATGGACATTTACATCAAAAAATGGGAGTGCAAAATGTCAGTTTTAGACAAACAGCACTTGAATAGTAATTTGTGCCTATCTGGACAGACTGAAGGAAATGTTAAGGGGAATACTTCCAGTAGAAGACAAAGTTTCCCCAGTGGAATACCAAAGACACGGGAAGGAAGGGGGGACAACAGAGAGATGAAAACGTGAATAATTCTAAGAAAGATTCACTATACAGTAAAACAATAAATACAGCAATTTTGGGGGCTTAGATTAATATAGGTAGAATTAAACATATGAAAACCAATTTTACAAAGTGTTAGCAGTGGATATATATATATATATATATATATATATATATATATATATATATATATATATATATGTTTTTTTCTTTTTTGAAAATGTATTTTATTGTTGCATGGTCTCACTGCACAGCTCAGATTCAAAGTGAGCCTCCTGTTTTCAGCCTCCCTAGTGTTGGGATTAGAAGCATTTACTATGCCCAGACTCAGTGGCCGCCTCAGCCTGCCCTGGGGAAGGGGCTGGCTCAGCATGTGGTGCTGGGGATCAAACCACAGTCCCTACACTTGCCTAGAGTTGCCTAAGCAGGCACTTGAGTCCACTAGGCTATCTTGCAGGCCTAATGGATTATGTTTTGACGCTATTAAAATACAAAAATTTGGGCTGGGGAAAAGACTCTTGCATCATCTCATGAGAGGAAGAATTTTTGATTCATATTTTACCCAGATAAATCAATACAGGGGAGGAAAGTGTGACAAAGAGAACAAATCATGTAAGATTTCACTTTGAGTATCTGAAGTTGCTTTAAAGGCCAAGAGAGGATAAATGGTAAAATTTAGACACAGAATTGTCTGATTACTTAAAAATAGTTCTCTTGTAGTACAAGACCATAATTCCAATATAAAAAATACAAAAAAGGTTTAAAATAAAATATGACCAAAACTGTATCATGTAATTTAGATGAAGCTATACCAAAAGATGTGTCAGAGAGAAAAAATGTTCCTGAAAATAAAGATAAACATTTCAGGGGCCCAGCGGGATGGCTCAGTGGTCTAAGGCGCCTGCTTAGAAAGCTTAGGCAGCTGCAGGGACGGCGGTTCGATCCCCGGCACCACATGCTGCGCCAGCCCTGCCCTTAGGGCAGGCTGAGCTGGCCAAAAGTTCTGAAACAAGAAAAATAAAATAAATTAAAAAAAAAAGGAAAAAAAGGAAAAGATAAACATTTCATAATTAAAAGAATCCACTAGAAAAGTATGAGTCTCAATACAAGGAAGGTATAAAAATGATAAGTGCTATTGATTATAGGCAGAAATATAAACAGCCCCAATGTGATGAGCAAAATTTAACAGAAAAGAAGCAGCAGCAGGAGGAGGAGGAAGAAGCTGAACCATGATATTTGCATACATCTCTATTTCTAGCTAATAAAATAAATCCAGAAATCAGTACAGTATAAAATATTCAAGTTAAATAATCAATGAGCTCATTTGTTATCATATAGAGATTTTTACCTTAAAAATAAACAAAAAAGAGCAGATAATGCATGATTTTAAAGCAACTGACAAACACAACTAAGAAAATATTGCTGGCCACGAGTCAGGGTTCAACACAATTCAAAAGACTAAAATCAAGATGTATAAAGAAATCAGCAAAAAAGATAATGCATGACTTCTCAAATTGTTTGGTAATTAATCCCCATTCTTTTAAATGACTGGATAAAACAAGACTGGGTATACTGCTACAACATAAAAAAAGAACTTGAACTGACTGAATGATAGCAAATATAAAAGCTGCAGAATGAGGATGCAGTTAAAACCATAAGTACAATGAAATAACATATTTATACTTCAAATGAAGAATAAAAATCAATAATATTGTATGTTACCATAATAATAATAATAATAATATATCTTAAGAATTCTATAAGTTATGGCAAATTAAGAGTCTCCAAGGAAGAAAAGCATAAATGGTAAAGACAACCGGAAATGAGTTAGAAAAACAGTATGCACTGGAATTAATGCCTAGAAGTTTTTCAATTGAATCCCCAGTAAAAGTGATCAGGAAAAAAGAGTTGCTAAAGCATTGGTATCCATAGAAATATAGGAATCCCAGTAAATACTTTCTAAAAATACATAAATTCCTATTTAGTAGTAAAGCATATTAAAAATTACTTTTCAAAGGAAGCAAACCTCAAGGATTTTAGGGAAATGAATGCAAGTAAAAACTTTGCTCATAAGTAAATAAACTAGAATTTTATGTGTAAACATATTGTTCCCTAGTGTAAGAAACTGAAAGAGGAAATAATCTCCAAAAGGCATAATAGATATTGTAAGGGACACAGTTCAGTTCAATATAGCTCAATAGGTTTATGTGTTTGTTTTTTTGTTTTTAAAGATTGATTGACAGATTGATTTTGCGCAGGGTCTCTCCATGCCACACAGACTCGTAGTGATCCTCCCGTCTCAGCCTCTCCAGCCCTGGATTACTGGCATCTGTCACCATGCCCAATTTCAGGGAGCAGCACAGCGCAGGGCCAGCAAAGCCTGTGGATAGAACCAGGGTCCTTGTGCTAGCCAGGCAGGCTCAATAGATTTTCAAAGAGAAAGAAACTGCTCAAAAGAAAAAAAAAAAAACAACAACAACAAAAAAAACTGAGATATTGAAAAGGAAAAAAGAAGGAAGGAAAAATTAAAATATTTAAGAAATAATAAAAATATTTATACATATGCCAGATAACTAAAATAATTGTACTATTACTTTGTATAAGCTCATTGAAAGGAACAGTTAGTGCTTATGTTGCTTGGTCAATTTTATGTCTGATAATCTGAGCAACTGATTTAAAGATACCAGCATGCAATGTAATAACCATTATTAACTTCCTGTGATTGTGTTTTGAAATTCTGTGTCATTTTTATTGTTTTTCTCCCTTTAAAACAAAAAAGAAAAATATTCAAATAGCAAAAATGTGAAAAGTGCTCAATTTTATTAGTCAGAAAAGTAAGCAAAATCACAATGGCTTTTACTGAAAATCTACCAGAATAAATTTTTAAAACAGGGACTGGCAAGATGGCTCAGTGACCTAAAGCACTTGCTTAGAAGAGCTCAGGCAACCACAGGGACTGCAGTTTAATCCCCGGCACCACATGCTGTGCCAGCTCCACCCCCAGGGTAGGCTGAGCTTCCCATAATATATAAATAAATAAATAATAATTAAAAAAAACAAATGACCACCTTGTAAGTATATCAAATATTGGTATGAATGTTGAGCAATTTGATATTTTAGGTGAGAAAAATTATGTGTAATTACTATGGAAACTCAATGAGCAGTATTTACTAAACACTAAACAGGGCATAACTCTTGACTTATAGATTTTACTCCTGAGCATATACTGAAAACAAGTTTATATACCAAAGCATATGGGCTAGAATACTTATTCCAATGTTGCTTATTATAGCCTCTCACTGGAAATAGCACAAACAGTCATCAACAGTAGAACGAAGTTTTCAAATTGAGGCATATTTGTGGAATGGGATTCTGAATAGCAATAAAATAAATGAAGTGCTACCAGAGAAAACAATATAGATGTCTCTAGAAATAATATAATGAGTGGGAGGAAAACACAAAACAGAACCTGCTGTGTGACTGTATTTATACAGAGTCTAAGAACGTTATAAAGTAACCCATTATGCTAGAAGCTAAGATAATGAAATATCCCTAGGAAGGGCCACTAGGTAGCCTCTAGTAACTGAATGAATACCAGGAATTGACATATTCTTACTTCCTTGTGCAACCAGACCTATGGGAGGCCTACTGTAAGTACTTACCTACATCCTTGTCTCAGCCAGCCATATTCTGCTTCTTGACCTTCATGAGGTGACATCAAAGAATGCTCTGTGAAGATTTGTCCAATTATATATGTGTGGTTTATATGCTGTGTTTGTATGGAATAAGCCAACAGAAATGTATCAGAATCAACAAAAGTTCAGGAATCCCTGAATCCCGGGTAGAAATTTTAGAAAAATTAGAAAATTACTGTTTTTAGGGGAAATTTTAAAATAGCAATATTAATATTTATTTACTAGATTATAATTTGAAACATTACAAGTATTTATTTCTTGGTTGTGAAAAAGTATTAATGAATAGTCTCAATACTGTTTGCCACTTTCTGATCTATAACTTATGGCAGAGAACAAATATCTTTTCCATAGCTTGTTGAGTGATGATACTGATTTGTTTGGATCCATTTCTAAATGTGTTGGGAAATACTCTTGTGATGTCCTTTCATGTGAACTTTTATTTTGCGTTAGGTTCTTGTCCTTTTTTGCTTTCTTTAGAATGTCTCTAGGTATTTTTTAACCCCACCCCCCTTTCCTTACTTAGGAAATTACAATAATTTACCTTCTCATAGTCCATCTGTTGTATAAAGCATTATTTAGAGTGAGTTAATTCTCTGTAAAATTGTTTGCAATTATTTTAAATTTTACTTCCAGTATTTCTGAGTTTATGTTGTTTGCTTCATTTTCAAATAAGTTGTAAGCTATTATTTGTAAGCTGTCAGGTTCTGTTTTTTTTTTTTTTTTCTGTAAGTCTGCAATATGATATGACACTGGTATTCTAAAGTAGAGGTATAACTGGACACATGGCATTAGGGATTCCAGACCATGGATTTGCTGGCTTCAAGACAGAAACATCATGGCAGAAGGACATGTCAGGGCAAAGGTGCTTAGCTTAGCTCTTGCAGGCTCAAAAGCAGAGGAAGGATGTGGTGCCAGAGAGGAACAGGAAAGAAACCTAAGGTCAGGCCTCCATAGCTCACCCACATAAGCCCTGAGGGGCATGCTTTACTAATCTGCTGGCCTTTCTTAGCCTAAATCCAGTTGACCTATCAGGATTAATAGGCACAAGGGACCATCCTGTCTTAGAAATGTCCATTGTCACCAAGTGTCAAGGCAATTATCACGTGAGACCCACAGGCAACAGAACCATATGCTTTCCTATCCGGGCATGAACTGGATAGCATACACTCAGAAACAAATGACTGGTAGGCCTTGAAAAAGTGACATGAGGGCCGGGCTGATAGCTCAGTGGACTAAAGTGCCTGCTTGGTAGAGCACAGTGGCCTGGGTTGGATCCCCAGGTGTGGTGTCAGCCTCACAGGAGGGGCACACTGAGATATCAATTAAAACTGGGTGTGGTGGCACATGCCTGTAATCCCAGTACTTTGGGAGGCTGAAAACACGGGGATCACTACTAGTTCCAATCTATGTGGTGAGACCCTATAGATCCTGTTCTAAAAACAGAAGAAAAAAAAAAAAAAAAGAAGAAGAAGTAAAAGAAAAAGTGATATGACTGGTAACTGCTTATATTGCAATTTATTATTCATATAGAGGACCGAAAATGTAATAGTGAAGTTTGTATTTGTGAAATTGTTGGCAGCCAATATACTGTGACACCTAAAATTTAAACCATATTGTGACAGAACTTGTACTATTTAAATAAACCTTGCTAACTAAAATGTAGGCACTTTGGCAGAATGCAAAACAATACTACCTGTAATTAGGCCCATTCACTTCCTTGTGTGATAAGACCTACTGGATTTTATTATATGTACTTAGCTAGACCTTATTTTAGCCATCATACTGTATAAATATCTGCATACTATCTGACATAACAAGAGCTTGATAAACTCTTATTTCCTGAACACGTGCTATAATAACCAAAGAGAACAGATTCAAGAAGTGACTTCTAGTGGTTGCAGAAGTCATATTTTCAATTTATTTTATCTCTACTAAAGTAGTACTATTAATTCAGAATGCCAGTGTTTTCCAATAATTTTTTTTTTTTAAATTCCAGCACAGATCAGACATAACGTGAGGCTGCAGGAGTCACAAATCAAGAGAAAACTATCAAGGGAAAGCAGCTGTGTTCTCCTAGACGCCAGCATGAAGGCTGCTGACAGTTAGTTGCCTCCTTTCATTAACATTTGTGTAATACCTGCAATGCCCTCTTAAGAAAATAGGCCATAATTTCGGTCTTCGTTGAGCTACAACTTGAAATACAACACTGACAGTATCAAGTGTGATGACTTCTGCAGAATATAAAGCTGCTGATAATTTATATTCTTACTCCTGTACTGTGATTCACTTAAGTTTTCTCTGATCCCAGCTCAGCCTGCTGGAGTTAACTTTCTAATGGGGAGATGACCAAAAGCAATGGGAAGAACACTAGAAAGCTAAATTCTAATAATCTGTGCCTTGTAAGTCTTTGCTTAGGCTGTTGCTTCTCCTCCTCCTCAAATGCTATTTCATCAGGCACCCTTGCTCCCTTTCATCTAATCAGTGTCAACTGAAGAGTTCAGCTGGCTGGCACTATACCATAGATCAAGAGTTATCTTAGTCTTATAGTAGCCTGTGTTCTTCCTAGCATTTATCACAATTTGCAATAATTACATAAATTACTGATGCGAAGAATGCATTAATATCTATCTCCCAAGAAATGTTCAGTTCCATAAATTCACATAGAGTAAGCGCCTGAAAAGTACAATAGCTAATAAAAGAGATTGTCTCATGTTTTGGCCTGGTTTTACTCAAATCAATCTTATAAAGGAGGAATTGTTCTTTGCTTTTCAAATTTGTTTTCTGATCATTGCCATTTAGCAAGAGTAGATCTCGTCTCAAAGATGTTTTCTCATTACTTCATTCCTGGCATTTGTTTCATGACCTGATTTCTTCTCCTCTTCCCAGGAGAACATATTGTGTAAGGTCATCAAGAGCAATCTGGAGCCCAAGTTCACTGTTTTCCCTTGCCAAGAAATCACTTGTGCTCAGGGGCACACACCTGCTCCCTCCTTCAATGCCAGCTCTGTGAGGTAAGGCAAATTAGAATTGCTATTCTTTCCAGGGTATTTGGGATGGAAGCCTGAAGCTTCTTATGCTTGACTCTTTTCTCCTTAAAACAGCAAGTACCCAATGTGCACTTTAGCATAGGAGCAGCATAGCACCAAACTCCACAAGCAATGCACTTATCGGTGATGAATCTAGGCCTCCACTTTATCCCACCAGTCACTGAGATTTCCAAGTCAGCTTCTTGTTGATCCACTTGTTTATCCTTATTATTATGGCTTGCATCTGAGTGTACATCCAAAGCCTCATGTGCTCATGGACGAGGCTTTCAGAAGTGACTGAATCAGGAGTGTGATCCTGGGTCATGGGTGTGTGATGCCGGATGAGTCCACTTGGGGGTGTATAGCTGGGTGTGATGTTGGGGGATGAAGCTGGAAGGAAAGGGCAGGTCACTGGCTGTGTCCGGAGATGGTATGGATATGTCCCTCCAGCTCTGCCTCCTACCCACTCTGCCATGAACCGTTTCTGTTCTGTGATGTCCCTCTGTCATACTCCCCTGTCTTGGAGCCAGTCAACAATGGGCTGAAATCTTTAGAAACTCAGCTGAAATAGACGTTTTCTTCTCTAACTTATGAGCATCATGTATTTTGCCACAGCAATGACAAAGCAACTAAGCTACCCATTTGCTCAACACAAGCCATCTTCCTTTGCTTTTGTCTCCCAAGTGTTATACCAGCATTACCCATGAGCTTTCATTTGTTCTTTTCAGAACAGCTAAGATCTTATATGTAAAGGGATCACTTTGGCTCCTTTGAATTCATACACATTTGTCCAAAAGCATACAAGTTTCTGCATGCTCTTTCCTTAGGACAATAGAAATCCACACCATGTAACCTTATCCTGTCTACTTGTTTTGGCCTTAAATTATGTTCCTCTATTTTTATTCTACATACCCAGCCACTTTAGTTTCCCAAGGAGCAATGATTCTACCTTGGCTATGTGACCCCTTTGTGAAGAATGCACTTCTCCTCAATTCTTCAACTATTTAAGACCACCTTCACTTTTAATCATCATCTGAACTACTGCTAGTAAATAAGAGTTGGGATTTGGATTCAAGTCTGTTTGTCTCTCAGGCTTGTTCCACTGTAGTTCATTTTCTCTCAGAAAAGAAATGCAGCATGACAGCGAAAATACTTGAGCTACAATATAGCTGAAAATGTAGGAAATATTTCTGGTATAGGCTCTACCTAGGGTCTGCTTTTAATTTCTGCTTAAAGTAACAGTATCTTCTGTATTTTTCTCCTTCCAGAAAATACACGATGTGTACCATGTAACAGATGTTAACTCACACTGTATCCATCCCCCTCATTCTACTTTATTTAAGACTTATCCACCCAGGATTTTATATGCTTAAAGAACTGAAATTTAAAGTAAAAAAAAAACATCAGATCAGGTGTCTGGTAAAATGGATCTGGGCACCTGCCCTGCTACTGACCAGCTGCATGAATGTACTAAAGTGACATAAACTTACTCAGTGTATTGGCTTGGGTCCTCCAAGTAACAAACATGCAAGAGATTCATGGAAGCAAGGTCCGTGGAGGTTGAAGGAGCAGACAGAGCTTTCAGAATATGTACAAAGGTTTGAGGGGTGTGGCAGGAGGACTGCAGTTGGCTGCTAAGAAAGGTTAAACTAGACTGATGGGGAAATGTGGAGCCAGGTCCCTTGGTACAGGAAACACACACCACAGAGGGAGGCATCCCCTCTGGTGCTACCTCCTGGTGTAGTTGCTGGGCAAGGGAGCCTGAAGGTGAGGGATGAAAAGGTCATGGACTTGGGCCAAGTGATGGTGATGGGTCAGTCATGGTCACTCAGTGAGGGATGGAGACTGTCCATCGCTATGCCCAGCTTCAGTTTTGTTATTTCCAATGAACACTGTGTGCTCAGTGATTCCTGGTGTGACTCCGAGCTCTGAAATGTGAGACTCCACACTGGCTTTTGTACCAACTTGTCTGTCTAATCTCTTCCGATTTTAAAGTATATTTTCCTGGTAGTAACCAGGGGAAACAAAAGAAATAACATCAACAAAAGCAACATTTCAATAAACCTGAAAAATTATTCCTGTATAATTTTTTTCCTGTTTAAACTTCTAGTAGCATGGTGAAGGCTTTATATCTCCTGTATTTTTGTCCTTCCAGAAACAACACAGTGTGCACCATGTAACAGATGTTAACTCACGCTGTATGGGTGAAATGCTTGGGATGGACATAGTGATTCATTCAAACTTTAGTTTCCCTCCAGGGAAGAGTACCATGAAAATGTACATTTCCTCTTGCTTGGGCTACTGAGCTTCCAAACTCCTTCCTTTTGGAGAAGTCTCTTATCCTACACTTCTGCCTCACTCACCTAAGCTTATGCGGCATTATTAGCCCTTTAGAGTTATATTCTGCAGATCTCAGCATGTCCCAGTTTTTATCTAGAACAAGAATCTTTGTTCATCTCTTTACATATGTTCCCTTTTATCAAGAAATTCACAGGCTGGGGGGAAGATAGGATATGAATCTGACACCAGTATGACATCCATCATGATTACCACCATGACCAGGAGCACTTGTTGCCAGACAGAGGGCTGAGTGCTTTACATAGCTGGGGGCAGAGAGAAGAGTGAGAGACAGATCTCCAGGCACTGGTCAGATGCCACTTCTGCCAAGTGGGGCAGCTGCACTGAGCTCTGCCAAGGATATGCAGCTTTAACAAAGGGAATCTTTCATTGGTGGTGAAAAGCAAGATATTAAAATTTAAATATAAACTATCTCCATACTATAATAATAGGAAAAAAGTTTTTCTAAAAAGTTGAATGAAGTACAGACAAAATGAATAACTTCTACAAGCAAATCTAATCTTTGGATAGATTAAGACTTTTGAAATAAATAGCACTACTTAATTAGCATTTGGTGCTAAGCATATAGATGAATTACTGGAGAAATAAAGAAAAAAATAAATGATTTTGTCAACAAAAACTAATAAAAAGGATATGCGATGGCGCATTTGGATAAGCTAAAGAAAAAGGGCGTATTACAGGTGAGATGAGAACTGGGTGAGATGTAGTCCTAATTCTTAGCAACAAGAAAGGGGCTGTCTAGTGATGAAGGAAATTGAACTTGACATAGCAAGGGAGAAAATGCTTGAGGACACTGCCATTACAACCTCGTGCACAGGTTTTGAACATGGAGCTCTAGGGGCACCTACCATGCGTGCGCTGTTCGCCTTCTAAAGAAAAAGGGATGCAAACCTGACACAGATGGACGCATTAAACAAAGACAGGATATTGTGCTGGAGTAGCAGGGGAGCAGGAGGTGAATTTCTGAAAACAAAGGCTCCTCCAATCCAGGTACTCACCCAATGCTTGCTAAACAGAATTAAGCCCAGGAACAGCATTGCATCAAAGATAAATTATCCCCTAGAACTGTTTAGTGATCCCTCTGAAGTTTTCCATGCAAGTGCTCAGCAACAAAATCAAGACAGAGAGAAACAGACAGACAGACAGACAGACAGGCAGACAGAGACAAAGGCAGAGCCAGAGCCAGAGACATGGAAGCAGAGATGCAGAGAGAGATAGACAAAAAGAGAGACAGAGAGAGAAAGAGAGACAGACACAGAGACAGATAGAGGCAGACACAGAGACACAGACAGAGAGACAGACATATGTAGAGAGAGAGCGAGAGACAGACAGACAGACAGACAGACATATGCAGAGAGAAAGAGAGAAACAGAGACAGATGCACACAGAGACAGAGACATACACAGAGAGACACATACAGAGAGAGAGAGCGAGAGAGAGAGAGAACAGAGGCAAAGACAGAGACAGAGACAGACAGAGGCACAGACAGAGACAGAGGCACAGCAGACAGAGTGATGGAGGCAGAGATGCAGAAAGAGAGAGAGACAGAGACAGAGAGAAACACAAAAAAGAGACAGAGATACAGAAAGAGAGACAGAAAGAGAGACACAGAGAAAGACAGACACAGAGACAAAGAAAGAGAGACACAGAGATAGCAAGATACACAGAGACAGATACATGCACAGAGAAAGAGAGACAGACAGAGACAGAGACAAACAGAAGTAAAGACAGAGAGACAGAGGAAGAGATACAGAGAGACAGAGATAGAGACTGAGAAACAGACACAGAGACAGAGATAGACACAGACACAGTCACACAGAGACAGAGAGACAGAGGCAGACACAGAGACAGAGACAGAGAGAGAGATGGAGGCAGCAACACAAAGAGAGAGACAGAGAGAGAGACACACACAGAGAGAAAGATAGATACAGAGAGATAGACATAGAGACAGACACACACACAGAAAATACAAAATACAAGAGAGAGGGGGGGGGAAGATATGAGAGTATAGCTTAAAAACTAAGGTAGATATGGATCTGTCCATGAAGGTAGGAGAGTTTATTGAAATAAAAAATACAAGTCGAGTAAGTTAATGACAATCTTTTACTGATGTCCTTTACCTCTGAACTCAAGGTGGTAGTACATAATAGGATGATTTTGTTTTTTAATATATTGCTGCCATTTGGATCATGAATGTCCCAAAAAGGCACATGTGTTAAAGACTTGGTCCACCGAGAGCTGATTTTGGCAGGTGGTACAAACTTAGAGGTTCAAGGCTTGGTGGGAAATCTTTAGGTCACTTATGGAATTCTGTTAAGGGGGACTTGTAACCTGTCTCCTTTCTTTTGCTTCCTGGTCATGGGGTGAGGAGTTTTGCTTTGCCAAAACTGCCAGAAAGTACTTCCACACCTCAGGCTCAGAACAACTAGCCAAGTGCCCATGGACCAGAATCTATAAAACTATGAACTAAAATTACCTTTATCTTCTTCATAGATTAATTATTCAAATATTTTGATGTAGCGACAGAAAGCTTACTAACAAATACATGAAGTTATCTAATAATTTATTCAGTGTGTTCTGTATGTATGTGGGAAATAAAGAGGAGAAAAGGAGGGTTGAAGAGGAAAGAATGAAAGAGAGAGGAAGAAAAGAAGGCAATGAGGAGAAAGAATGGCGGCACAACAGGGCAACGCAAGGGGTGGCATGGGCGAAAAGGAGAAAGCCGTCAAGGGAGGCTGATGAGTGTGGTGCCAATGGCCATTCCACTGCGTGAGCTCATGTTTCGTAGTACACATAGGCTGGTACTGCAGTCAGACTGAATTTCCCTTGCCTTTCAGGGTGTGAACATTTTGCCTTAAAAATAGTTTAGCCAACATTTTGTTTTGTGTCCAAATGAAGAAATAGCAATCTGTTCTATTTCTGCAGGATAAAGTGGTTATGCTGAGCCTACTGAGAGCACTACCTTGGTCTCCAAGGTGAGATTCCCAAAGTTAATTTTGATACCACATGGTGCTTTCTCTTTATGTAAGGGCTTATAACATAATCCCTTTGTAGACTGCAGCTCTACTGAGGAATAGAAAGTTCACCTTAGTTGAGAAAGCTACAGGAACCTCTCGTTCTGATAAGCAAACAGTTACATAGAGGCAGCAGCTGGCTCTGAATGGGCACCAAATACTTTAAGAAACTGAGTCTCCAAGGAAATAAAGATGCCTCCAGAAAAGCAACTACTGGGGAAGAGAAAAGAAGAGGCCAGGTGTTATGGTTTGTGTCTAGTTGTCCCCCTAAAGCTTCATGCAATCATGAGGCAGGGACTTGTAGAGTTTGAGACTAACTCGTGATCCACTGAGATTATGTGTTTTAGTACTGCTGGGATTATGAATTTTAGTACTGCTGAGACTGGGAGTTGCCTGAGGCAGATAGCCTGAGGCAGAGAGCCTAAGGCAGAGAGCCTGAATGTGTTATAAGAGAAACAGAGAGACAGACTCTCTTTTGCTCTCCATTGCTCTCAGTTGCCCCTGTTACAGTTGTTCCAAAGCCACAAACTACTGCTCTGCCATGTGCCTCTCAGCCTTGGAGCCAGCTGAGTACGGACTGAAACCTCCAGGAACTGTGAGCTAAGTAAACCTTTCCTTTCTTCATTTGTGTGTCTGGTATTTGTCCCAGCAATGAGAGAGGAGTAACCAAGACACTAGGTAACAGGTTAAAGAAAAGTAACTCCAGACCAATGCAGAGGACACAACAGCAGGTCTCAAAGATCGGAAGAGCTTTGCCAGACTGTGCTGTGCTGCTGAGCAGCGGCAGAAAATAGCTGCTGGTGAAGCAGGCCATCCATCATTTAGGGCAATAACTGCCCATGCTGAGGGCCTGTGAGAATAAGGAAGCCATTTCTGGAGAGGAAAATACAATCTTTCGGGGGAGGAAAATATGAGGAAGAGATTTTACGTTTAAGAGGGATTAGAGCAGGTTAGTTAAAAATAATATACTTGTGGGGCTTGAATTTTTTGCTATACATCCTACTGTCAGCTTAAGCAAACGTATCTCTGTTCATTGTTCTGTCTGGGCAGCAGGAAGGCAGCCAGAGCCTTCTTTGAGGTTGACAGCCAGGAGCTTCTCCTGCCAATTTTTCTGACCTTATTCTTAATTTTTTAAATTTTTTTATGTATTTAATACAGGGTCTACAGGGTCTCAGGACACAGATCAGATTCCTAGTAATCCTCCTGATTACAGCCTCCGAAGCACTGGAATTTCAGTGTGTGCCACTACACCCAGGCTCAATCATAGTCTTAGTGTGCCCTAGGGGCAAGGCCAGCATGGCAAGCTAGGTACTATGACCTTAGAAAGCTAGAAACTCTGTCATGCACATGCAAGCAACTTAGGAAGAGCCCCCAAAATAGCTGTACAAAAGTTGCATAGTGTATTGTGTGTGGATTTTTTTTTCCAATTCTTTTATTGTTTAAATTTAACAATGGTTATATTACATATTTTCATCTTGTGTGTGGATTTTGAAGTCATTTCTAACAACCAAAAGAAAAAGACTATAAAGACAGAGCTAAGTAACAACAGTACAATAAGCCCAGTAGTGTTGAAGGTGGAGAACTTCAAATTTTAAGGTTTGGGACGTCATACCAATTTTTTTTAAAAAGCAAAATTATTCTACTGTTTATAGTTTTATTTTATATTTTTATTTACCTAAGAGTAGGATGAATTTATTGAGAGAAAAAAGACTTTTGTCTGAGAGGAACAGAAGGAGGCCTGAAAAGTGGGTTGTTCCCCAAGCCCTTTCTCTAGGGTGTTTTATTGAGTAAAGCCTCAAGGTGGGGCAGGCTTAAGATGGAGCAGAGTTACAAACAATCAATAAGGTTACAAGGATATAGTTGCTCAGGTAATATTTATCCCTTGACAAATCATAGGATGGGTGTAAGGAGGGATAAAACTATAGCCAATCAATAAGATTATATCAAGTGTAGTTGCTAAGGTAATATTGATTAAATAGGGATCAGACGGGGAAACAGGTCACATTGCAAGTGTGCATGGGATGGACAAGGACTTTCCTGCAGGGTGGCTTAAGCGTTGGTCCTCCACCTCAAGGTGATTGATGCCTATTTAGAATGTTAATCACTGCCCTTTTTTCCTAGGGGAAGCGTATAGATGAATAGTTCTTTCTTTGAAACCTGGCCTTCACTGTATGTACTTAAGTGAAGTAATTCAAATTTGTCTTTTAAATTAACCTTCTGAGGGTTCAGCCCTACTTGACTGCCTACAATATTTCTATCTAGTATAGCTATTTATAATATTGCTCTCTGAAGAAATACCCTAGGGCCAGCGAGATAGCTCCATGGACTCAGTGCCTGCTTTGGCAAGCTCAGGGATTAGGGTTTGATACCCGGTCCTACATGGCAGTGTGGCCCTGACCCTGGGATACACTGAGCTGGAGACTGAGTTCAGGAGTGGTGGCATGTGTCTGTAACCCTAGCACTGAGGAGGCTGAATACAGGAAGGTCACTAAGAGTCTGAGCTGTGTAGCGAGACCCTATGCCAAACACATAAATGAAGAAAAAAAAAAAAAAAAAGAAATATCTCAAACTGCCATGAGGAAGTAGGAGTCAAAGACTGATCTGGCCACTTCCTACTCAAAAATGTCATAGTTATAGTGTTATTAATGAAAATAAAATGTGATACAGACTAAAGTGATTACTGATTAACATGATTTTCCAGCATAAGTATGTCTACAATAATAAGTAACCCACTGGAAACTGGACTACTTTGACCTGACTGCTTATTCAGTATAAGTCCCAACATTGTCTTCTAGCAAAACACGAATGTAGAGTGTATTACTCATTGTTAATTACTCTGATGCATACCTTAAGCAGCCCACTCATGGAGAAAAATAAGCTTGTCTAGTTCACAGTTTTGGAGGCTCAAGTACATTGTGTTCAACCCTGGTGAGAGCTGCAAGGAAGATTACAAGGGCAGGAGTGTGTGCTACAAGGGGGAATCACAGCCAATAGGAAGCCAGAGACCTGGGTGACATCAACCTTGCTTTTCCCACAATAATACTCTTTCAAGAGCTACCAAGGAGTTTCCTTCCTTCCTTCCTTCCTTCCTTCCTTCGTCCCTCCCTCCCTCCCTCCTTCCTTCCTTCCTTCCTTCCTTTCTTTCTTTCTTTCTTTCTTCTCCTCCTTCTACTTCTTCTCCTTCTCCTTCTCCTTCTCCTTCTCCTTCTCCTTCTCCTTCTCCTCCTTCTCCTTCTCCTTCTCCTTCTTCTCCTTTCTTTTTTTCTGTATTAGGATTTAAAAGAGTCTCACTATGTAGATCAGACTTGTAGTGATTCTCCTTTTTTTTTCAGCCTCCCAAGCTCTGGGATTAGACCTATGCACCACCATGCCCACTATCAACTGCAATCTCAGTGAACCCCTAGGGTGGGGCTGACCCAACAAACCAGGGATCAAAGCCCAGCCACTGTGATCTGCTTAAGCAGGTGCTTTGGCTCACTGAGCTATCAGGGTGGCCTATGTCAAGGAGTTTCACAAGAACTAATTTAATTTCTTCCAAAGGTAGGGCTCTTAATAATAAATTTCATCACCAAAAGGTTCTGCCATCTGCCAGTATCTCCACCCAGGTAATCTGATGTATAACTTATTTGTAGAAAAATCCATATTGGGACCACAGGGGGAACAGAAGTGATGATTTCTAATATCATGTGCTGACCATGGGCTTATGGTTCACAGCACCCAACTCAGCTTGTCTCCAGTCTTGGAAGGGCTAGCAAGGGTAGAACATGAAGTGAAGGCTTAAAAGTCTGCAGAACATCATGGTGCTAGTCCTTGGCTAGACTAAGGCATCACCTGGTAATCCAAAAGTCATAAACTTCCCTTGAAAAAAATGGAAAATTAGGGTCTGTGCTCAAAGATTAGAGCCTCTCTGACCATTTATATTGCTAGTGTCTGGGTAGCAGAGAAGATGCAGTGAGGAATACTGTAGATCAAGATTTCTTGAACTCTTCAAAGAGCGTATATTATTGTCCATGACTCCTAATATATTCAGGGAAAGCCACAATCTTGATGGGAAGGTACTTCTACTAAGCAAAACTAAGTTATGCAGATGTAAATCACCTCTTCAATTACTGCAATCTAGAAGTTATGGAAAACAGGGATAAATGAGTAGAACAATGAAGAAAAAACATTAATTCTTTGGTCTATTATAAACCTCCTCATCTTTTAAATTCCAGCTTAAGTGCTACCGACTTAGTCAAAATCTAATCCATCTTCCTACTGCAAAATTATTATTTTTTGTCTTTAATATGTCCCTGTCGTCACACATCATACTGCATGAACCTCTGGGCACTTTGAGAAATTCTACTTGCAATTTTATTCATTAATTTTTTATCCCTTTCTTTCCTAGTGAGATAAATAGTAAAGAACTTAAAAACATATAATATAACTTTTCTTAGCACAGTAAATATAGTTGTGTTTAATATCTACTTTCTGAAGGATTTAATGAAAACATATTTTATAAAGGAAGAAGATGTACAAACAAAGCATTGCACTGTCTTACAAATAAAGATACTGAACTATATTACCAGCTACGTCAGTTTTATAAAGCATATTCAGGTCTTGTCGATATATATTGACTTTAAAAGTTTTAATCAGTACTGCTCTTTGAGATAACCAAAATAACAGATCTATTACTTAACCTTGATTAAAGAATGGTGTTCACAGACAATAGTGGGTTTAATAGAAAAAAATATTCTGGATAGGTGTTATTAATCTGTCTTTTGTTCTCTAGAATTTCATAACCGATGATACCACTGATGGTATCACTTTATTCCATTTGTGATGGGAGGCTATTTAGATTTCAGATGGTTGTGTCCTGCAGCAAGTGAAGTTCAGATGAGTGTAAAGAGAGAAAAGCAACTGTGAAAGCTGCCCACGAGAAACCAACATTTTTGTGCTAAGGGTTGAGAGACATAAAAATGAATCCTTTTAGGAAGATTCATAGTTTTAAATATATGTGGACATATTATAGACTATTTTACCAAGTCTCCTTTCAGTTGGTCCTAAATTTGTAGCTCATATACTTTATAGGGCCCTTCATCTTCAAAAAAGAAACCATGCTGGTGAAGTTTAGAAACATTTTTACTTTCAAAGAGAAATCTTAAAGAAGGCTTCTTAGCATAGCTATGTATATTAATTCCATCCTTTGCCGGTCTTTAAAAGTTTTTTCAGCCAAGAAATATTTTCTGTCTCTATTTTCATGCAAACTTACTCTCTTACTGTTGCTTATCTTTGTTATCATCCACCCTTCTTCTGAGAACAGAATTCTTCTGCTCAGTAGGAAACTGATTTGGTCTGGTTTGCCTGAGGCGCCACCGTCACTGGTTCATGGAATGAAAGCTATGTTCTTACCCCATGAGGTCTGGACCCAGTCATTTAGACCATCCCATCCCAGCTGGCTACAGAAAGGGTCAAGAGACTTAAGCAGTTGCCAGCTGTGGGCTGCTCTGAGATTTATGTACATTTGGAGAGAAAGAATGTGTCTTCCTTAAAAGTAATCATCAGCCATGATAAAGTTGATATGGGATGATGAGATGTGATCTCCTAGCAGTAAGAGAGAAAAAACTTAGCAAAGCATAAAGCTAATATAAAGAAGTAAACGGCATTGAGAAATACAGCCTGCCACATAGGCCTACATATTTTAAGGTGGGCTTGAAATTTACTTAACAGTGTAGTCATCTCAATTATGACCTAATGTTCCTAAATGAATCTAACTTTAGATACTGTGGTAAAACACACAAGAAAGCCCATTCAGTAATCCATGTTTTTATGTCTGGTCTGAAAGCTTTCCAACTGTGAGACAAAAACTCTCCACACAGATCCTCATCTTTCCTTTTTGTCATTCTACAGTCTGTATGTAAAAATCTTTCTATTCTGCCATTTAATTCTACAGCCCAACAAAACCTCATTTCTTCCATTTGCTCCTCTCTCCCATTTCTTGAGCCTCTTCTTTTTTATACAGAATATACTATACATCTAACAATTTCTCAGGCTACATTTCAAAAATCCCCATGATCCTCAAGTTATCCAG
This sequence comes from Myocastor coypus, assembly GCA_004027025.1. Classification (NCBI taxonomy): domain Eukaryota; kingdom Metazoa; phylum Chordata; class Mammalia; order Rodentia; family Myocastoridae; genus Myocastor; species Myocastor coypus. Next base: position 101,040 of record PVJA010000236.1, on the reverse strand, counting down.
AGGTTTTTCTGTTAGTTTTTTAATCACTGTTAATTATTTCTTGAGCAGTGACTTTGGGTCAGACACAACAAGTACTAATAGAAAGATAATAAATAACATGAGGTGTTTGATATAGCTCATATTTTAGTGACAGTATGTGACACGTAACAAAACAAATATCTAGGGCTGGCAAGATAGTTCAGTGGAGTAAGCACCTGCTTTGGTAAGCACAGGTTCCAGGGTTAAATCCTGGGTACTGCATGCTGCACTGAGCCAGGGCATGAGCTAGTGACTGAGTCTGGGTGTGCTAGTCCTCTTCTGTAATCCCAGAGCTGGGGAGGCTGAAAACAGGAGGATCACTACAAGTCTGAGCTGTGTAGTGAGACTCTACCGAATACATAAAATGAGGAAAAACAAAACAAAACAATGAATATTCAAATGAATATTCAAAAATGAATAACTAGCTATAAGAATGAAATTTCAAATGATAAATGCTTTAAAAGAGATTAGGGTTGTGTAATAATGACTGTGGGTACAGAGAGAGAACTACTGTTTGAATATATTGAAATACAGATTACAGAGAAAACAAAAGAAAATCACTCTATGAATAAGTATATTCTAATTTTTCTTTAATAGGGACTCTCCAAAACTCTAGGCATTGAAGTACCTTTATGATCCAGTAATTCTATTCCTAATTATGTACCCAAGAGAAATGAAAACACAGATATACACATAAACATATACATAAGTATTGAGAAGCATTATTTATAATATCCTAAAAGTGGAAACCATTAGAAAATGCATGAACTAACAAGTGGATATACCAAAGGTAGTACTACTTGACAATGAAACCTATCACAGTATGGTACCCCAAAATAAGCCACTATGGCAAGAGGATTATTTAGAGCTAAAGGTACTTGAAAAACAGCAGATCCAAGAAAGGCATTCAAATCTTTCAGATTCTTTCTGCAAATAGAAGCCAGAAATTTACATGTGAAAGATGACTTACACCAGGAGAAAAAGTCTTTGGAAGAGACACACAACTAAGAGGATCCTGTATAAGCAGACTTTGCCAAAATAATTACTACCTTCCTTTAAAATCCCCACAATTTAAATACTTTTCTGTAACTACCCCCTGTGTTAAACTTGCTATACAGATGTTTATGGTTTTAGAAGATCATTGTGCAATATTAACTGTACAATATGAGTATCACTGTTACATTACCATACATGCATATAATGTGCTTTAATCATATTTTCCATCCAAGAATGGGGCCGGGTAAGTGGAAGCATTTAGGTTTATCAATTCTTTGGGTCTTTATTTCCTCATTAAGGCTTCTGTGTCATATAGAATTATATATATATATTTGTATGCTTTTCTCTCTGTGTATCATGTCAGTTTCATTCTCCTTGCCCCAAAATTTCAGATATAAAATTTTGTCATCCCTATATCAGTAAAAATGAAGTGCTGACATATGATAAAGCAGGAGTGAGCCTCAGAAACATGGTACTAAATAAAAGAAGATCATAACAAGTTGTGTGTTTAGAATTCCATTTCTGTGAAATGTTTAGAACTGGTGTCCTAGTTACTCTTCCTCCCGTTGCTGGGACAAATACCCAACACTCAACATGAAGGAAGGAAAGGTTTATTAGCTTAGTTACTGGAGGTTTCAGTTCATATTCGGCTGGCCCAAGGCTGAGTGGAACAGGACAGAGAGCATCCATGGTGGCAGAACAGCAACAATCTTGACAGAGGCCGCCAACCAACCAGGAGAGCAGAGAGCAGTAGCAACAGCTTGAGTCTGTCTCTCTGTCACTCTTTATATTCTAATCAGGCTCTCTGCCTTAGGATATCCGCCCTAGACCAGACCTATAGTCCCAGCCCTACTCAGACCGAAAATCCCATCAATTTTAAAACATATAATCCCAGGGCTCATGGATCAAGTCTCAATCTATAGAAGTCTCTGCCCCATGACTGCATGAGGCTTTGTGGGGACAACTAGACATAAACCATAACAACAGGAAAATCCATAAACACAGAAAGTAGATTAGTGTCATCAGGGGCAGGAAAGATGCAGTGTTTCTTTTAGGGGTGAATAAAATATCCTGGAATTAGACAGTGGTACTGGTTGCACAAATCTATAAGAAACTGCATACTTCTAAATTTTGTCAGTTAGTTTTATAGCATATAAATTGTATGTTATCTCAATAAATATATAAGGTTTCATTGTGATGTGTTTGGGACTATTTTAAGGGACATGGCTCACCCATGACAGAGTCAAATTGCTATTAAAAATTCTCAACCAGCACAGCAATAGTTATGCAACTTGTGACAGCTCCCAAGCTGTAGCATTTGAGCCATGGCTCCAGTAGTCACTACCTAAAGCTGCTATTCAATCTCCAGAGTTGAGCAGAGAGAGCCTCGCTCCAGAGACCAGGCTGTAACTCAGCCTTTCTGCCTGGACTTTCTTATTTTGCAGTTCACTACTTTGCCCTATCACTAGATGAATTCATTTGGCTTAGCCTTATTCATATGTCCACTGATTCCTTAGTGTCAAATAAAAGGGCAAGCCAAGTGAGGCGCTCAATATTTCTGAAAAGTAGAAAGCATTACAGACTCCCAAATCACTAAGAGCAAAGCCAGTCTGGAAGAAGAAAAATCCTCAAAAAACACATAGATATATATGAAATTTGAACAGGATTTAATTTCTTCATGTATAGCCACAAAATTTAACCACATATATGACTAGGTTTAAAAATACTTCTGGTAGCCGGGCGTGGTGGCTCACGCCTGTAATCCCAGCACTTGGGAGGCTGAGGCAGGAGGATTGGTGCGAGTTCGAGACCAGCCTGGGCTACAAAAGTGAGCTCAAGGCCAGCCTCAACTGCATAGCGAGACCCTGTCTCAAAAAAAAAGACAAAAAATAAAAAAAATAAAAATACTTCTGGAAATAAACACCTTTTGAAAAACAGATGCAGAGATAGCTCAATGGCATAAAGCACAAAGTCTTGAGTTTGATTTGTGGTTCACTCTCGTAAAATGAGAGAAAACATAGACCAACAAGGATTTTAATTGGTCTTCCATTTGATTTAATTAAGGAGTGTCCCTAAAATCATGAACATAGAGGACAAACTTTTTGTTTCTTTTTTACAATCAAGAAAATATTTACCTTTAAATCTGGCATTCTTGGGGTCAGGGAGATAGCTAGGCAATCTAAACGCCTGCCCAGCAAGTGCAAGGACGAGGGTTCAATCCACATGCCAAGCCAGTCCCACAGCAGCCACCAAAACTGAGTGTGGTGGTGCATGGCTCTAATCTCAGTGCTGGGGACACTGAGACAGGAGGATCACTATAAGTCTGAATTGCATAGTGAGACCTTGTACCAAAAAAAAAAAAAAAAAAAAAGGATTAAATCTAGCATTCTTTATTTGTTCTGTGAACAGTGCTTGAGGTGATAGGAACTCTGGACTAGAAGTTAAAACATGTGGATCCTGTTCCTAGATCTGTTCCAAATTAGGCAGGAGATGTAGATATATGCCTTTGAACTTCTCAGCATCTTTTTAAATATTAAATCTGTTTAAAATTTTAAAATAATAAAATACTATATAAATAGTTTATAGGATTGGTGAGAAGAACCTGTCCACTCTAACCTAATGAAACTGTGGCTGGGGAGAATGTTCACTGGGCCTCCATGGTATTGCCAGCTCTATATGAAAGGATTTAAAATGTGCCTGGCACAGAACAGGCACTACATTAGTGTTTGTTAAGTGGAGGAAAAGGATACAGCACATCATCAGAGAAAATATCACTATACATTATCTTGAGGAAATGTTAAATCTTACAATGAAATTTTTTATTAAACATGAATTCCCATTCAGACTGGTGCTACCATTATGGAAAGCGATGTGGAGACTCCTTAGAAAACTAGAACTGGAAATCCCATTCAATCCAGCTATCCTTCTACTGGGAATTTTTCTAGAAGACCTGGAAACATCATATCATAATGATATCTGGGCACCTATGTTCATAGCAATACAATTTGTAATAACCAAATCTTGGAAACAGCCAAAAAGCTCATTATCTGAGCACTGGGTGAGAAAGATGTGGTGTTTTTATACAATAGAATATTATTCAACTATAAAAATTGATAACTTGGAAGACTTCCTATATAAGTAGATGTATCTTGAACATATACTCATAAGTGAAATATACCAGACCTACATATGCAAATATCGAATAGTTTCCCTAGTGTAAGGACTCAAAAGAAGATAAATAGATAAATAAATTTTGGGGGATAACAGGAACCAAACTCAGAACCTTGTGTTTGCTGTATCCTCAACTTCTATAAGTTTTTTTCTTTTTTTAGAAGAGTGACTTAAATACAAAATGCATTTGGAAGAGTTAAAAAAATTAAAGTTTATTGAAAATGTTAATGTTTAATTATTTGACCAATCTTACATACCTATATCTATTAATCTAAACAGATTCAATGATAAAAATATGTAATACAGCCACTCTTAATTTTTAATGCATTCCTAAGGCTGGATATTGAATTCAGTTGAAGAGTGTGGCTTAGCATATGCAATGACCTGGGTTCCATATCCAGAATGGGAGACCAGAAGATGAATCAAACCAAACCACGACAAAAGTAAACAACAAAACTCACACAGTACTTACACCTGATAAAGGCATGATCCCTAGCTCATTATAGAGAACTTCTAAAATGCAACCATAATGAAAAACTCACTGGTGGAATGTATTCGCATGTTGCACAACACACCTGACTATAGCTGACAATAATTGGTTGTATATTTTATAAATTAGTAGAAGAGGAAGACGGTTTCCTCACACAAAGAATTGATAAATGCTTAAATAGATGGAAATGCCATTTATTCTGATGTACTCTTTATGTACTGTACACATGTATTAAATTATTGAATTATTACATTATATACAAAAATGGGAAGATAGAAATTAAAAGAATCAGCATTACTAAAATAACTATACTATCCAAAACAACCTATCAATTCATTATAGTTCTTATCGAAGTATTGGTGACAGAACCATTCAGATAGCTCAGCAAATTAAAGCACCTGCTTAGGCAAGCTCAGGGAACTAGGTGCTGGCCCTGCCCCTGCACTGAGACAGCAATTAAGACTGGGCATAGTGGTGCATACCTGTAATCCCAGCACATGGGAGGCTGAAAACAGGAGGATCTGTGTAGTGAGATCTAGTACTAAAATCTATTAAAAAAAAGAAAAAAGTATTGGTGGCATTCTTCCAAGACCCAGAAAAGTAATCCCATAATATATATGAGACCACAAAATTGATAAAATTATAGATAGTACACAGATTATTTTTAATGTTAAAAAATTGGACTAGTTTCTTTACTGATCAATAAAATGCGTTATGATAGGATCCTACTTGGAGGGTAAAAAGTTACATCCACAGCTAGTTTTATGTTCTGAAAGTTTAGGTAAAAGTGTTGATAGTTCAATTATATTACAGAGAACCTACTCAAAATAAAGGAGGTAAGCAGAAAATGTTACTTTTATAAGCATTAACTCTCATGGATTTGTCTCAACTTCAAAATATCTCAAAAATAGAAATTTATAATGTAGTATTGGTATGAATACCTTTATCAAGAACATGTGATAATGACATTAAACTATTTTTCAAATAAATTCATAATATGAGATCTACGATGTGGGTAGTTTTCCTACCACTTAAAATCTTTATAGTTTTATAAAATTTAAAACATTTAAATGAGAGAAAAATGCATGAAGCTCTTTGAGCAGCTTTAGATTATGGATGGATTATGGCAAGTGAGCCTTGTAGATGGGCATTTATTTTTCTAGGGAACTGGTAAGATGTTTCAGAGAAGCCAGGAAGCATGAGAGTTTATATAATAAGAAGCTTTAAAATGTGACCAACTAGTATCCACAATCCCATAAGCGGACCTTCTGAACTAACTGAATGAATATTTATTAATACTGATAACATATCTACCAATCAATGTAAATCACATAGCACTTGAGTTAAGTTCTTCAAGAGAAATCATATGATGCCACAGAGCAAAGGGTTGAAATATGTAACACAGAAAAATGTATCAGAAGATTTTCCTGAAGAGTAAGAAGTGATCCGCAAAATAAGTTAAAACATGTCCACATGAGAACTGTACTTGCATGTTCTTAGCAGCTTTATTCCAAAGAGCAAAGAAAGTGGAAACAATCCAAATGTCCAAAATGAACAAAGTGTGACATGTTCTTCCATGAAGGAATTGAAGGTTTTTTTTTTTTTTTTTTAATGGCCAGCTCAGTCCCCAATCCCCAATCCCAGCGCTGGGGGGTGGGGGGACTGGCACAGCATGTGGTGCCAGGGATCAAACTGCAGTGTCTGCGGTTGCCTAAGCTTGCCTAAATCAGGCGCTTTAAACCACTGAGCCATCTTGCTGGCCCCAGAAATTGAAGTTTTAGTTCACATTACAACATGAATTTACAACACAAAAAGATCTGCTAAGTGTAAGAAACTATGTACAAAATATATTTGTTTGCATTTCTTAGAAAAAAATCACAGAGAAAAATATAGAGAAAGAATAGATTGCAGTTTTTGTGGGACCAAAGAATGACTGTTAGAGAGGGCACAGGGTTTTAGGTATGAGAAAACACTCTTAAATTAGATGAGGATTACAGTTATATGCTTCTGTAAATACACTAAAACTACTGCATTGTAAACTTTATAACAATGAATTTTATAGTGTGTATGGTATAGTACACTTTTTAAAACTACAAAGACAGAGAGTTAAAAATAACCAAACAACCCGACAAGTAAGAGGATCTAAAGGAAGCCTGATGTTGCTTAGCAGCAAAGCAAGGGACTGTAGGAGGTAATGCTATCAAGGAGGGGGAAATCAGAGCGGGCAGTGATTCATGGGAGTCAGGCATAATAATCCTTTATCCACATTTTGTGGTCTCCTTTATTATATTGATTTTGTCATATTTTTATGAATTTCTTTTTTATGTCTAATGGTTTGAAGTGTGATTTTTGTTTACTCATTTTTAAAATAATCTACTGGAATAGAAGAACTTGAAATATATTTATAAAGAGATTTTACTTGTAGCTGTCCATAGAACATACATCTTTTATATCTAGGTAAATCCTTTACTTACTTCATCACCTGTAACACTTTAAATATTCATTGGTTTTTAAATTTCATTTTATTTTTAATTAATATGATGCATACATATTTGTTTTTTAGCTTTTTTTCAAAGTTTAATGAGATATTAAAAAACAAAATACAAATAGAATTTCACTTTCTTTAATGTTTTACAAACAAATATGAGTAGAACTAAAAGTAAACATCACATTGTAATGTGATGTGTCTGTATCATTGCCTAGGTCTTCATATTAACTTTATCATTAAAACAATACAAAGGAGAAATTTAGGCATTAAGAAAAAGATAAAAGCACAAACACAGAAGAGGCAGGGGGAGACTTTACCCATCTTGGCAGTGGTTATCTGTGTCCCTCTCAGTAGTTATTACCAACTGTTGCTCATATATATATATATATATATATATATATATATATGTATATATATATATATATACATATATATATATATATATATATATGACTCTTACTCAAGATGATTTCTGTGATCTACCTTGCTCTTAGCATCCTGAAGTTAGTATCAGCTTTCCTCAAGATCATGCCAAAGGCAGAAAGTTTCTGTCTCACAGTGTTTGTATAATGGAATACATACATCCATCAAAAGTGTTTTGACATCCTGCTAAGCAGCAGAATAATTTCTGGGTGCTGGTGACTCTGGAACATGCCTCATATAGCCCCTGATCTCAAGGATCTTCTACTCCATAGCATTTCCAGAACTGGTTTGAATATCTTCTGCTTGCTAAGAATAGTGTCTCTCACCAGACTAGGGTAGAAGAAACTTAAGAGGCTTTTAATACATCTTAGTTAATGGAGTTGTGCATTGCTTTGTGGAAAATACAGAGCAAACTAAAGTGAGGAGAATATATTGACTCAAAATGAAGTCATGTAAGACTCTCTAAAATAGTTATTCATTCTGAGTTTCCTGCCAAAGATAGCAAAAAAAGATTTTTTTTAATCTCTGTTAAATAAGAGTAACCACCTTATTTAATCCTCTCGGATATTCTCTATCAAACCCTTGACAAAGAAATTAGTTTTATTCTTAAAGTTAGTCCTACCAATTTCAAAGTTCAGGCCTCTGAGAGACAAAAATGATTAGATGAACCCAGTTTTTGGTCATAGACCAAAGCTTTTTCAAAGATATTTCAAACAGCCCAAATTTACATCAGGCATAATTTTCTATCCAGATATAAAGCAATAACTAAGCTGTATATTTTTATTGGGAGAAAATCATTAAATTTTAGGAACATTTTTTAAAGTTTTCAATCATACTTGACTCATAAGAAGTTACCATGTTCATTTCATTCTGCTTTTCTAGTGATATTTTATAAGGCTATATTTTTAAATTTTTATTCATTAAAATGAGAGAAAAAGATAAAATAATGACAGTTTCAGAACAAATTAGTAGGATGGTTACAATAATTAATACTATGCATATTGTTGTCTTCACAGTAGTTATTCAGACGATAAGAAGTAGGTCTGATATCTTTATCTTGTCTAAACAATATCAGTACAAACATCTATTCTCAGTGAACTAAGACAAAGTAGCTTTATGTCTACCTTAACTCCCATCTATCATCTATCTATCAAATTTTTTTTAAAGTTTCTAATACTAGGAGAAAATGTCATACTGTATCTTATAAGTAGATTATAAATCAATGATATAGTATGACTCATGAAACAAAATGTATAACTAAACAATATTCAGAAAATTAATTGAATATTAATTAAAATTAAATTAAATATTTCAAAACAATATTCCAAAATTCAAATCAAATTATGCATCCAACTTAGAGATCAGAATGTTGTTTATCATATGTACATATCAGTAATTCAGAGTAATTGCATAGTTTTTGAATATGTAAATATATATACAAAGATATCAATAAAGAAACATATCCATGGTAGTAAAGAATTACTAAGAAGAAAACATAACATAAAGAGTGGAATGGCAAATATATGATCAGAACTTCTGACAGTTTGGGGATAGGATATTGCACAAAGTTCTAGTATGTCATAGACATGGACAGTGTCCATCACACTTACTGGTAGCCAAGTGTCACTTGTGGGACCGAGTGACTGCTAGTGGGACTGAGCTACTGTTATTTTCTTGATATCAACTCTGTAGACCCACACAGAATCATGACCCATAGGGTTCAGGAAAAGTCCGTAGGTAGAATATGCTGATGAACATATTCTGCAGCTATATACAAAAGAATAGTTGAAAGACTGCTGTAAAATACCTCTTTTTCTCCTGTGTTTAATTGTTCGCCTTATTTGGTGGGTTCTTTCCATTCTCCTTCATGGAGTTTTGATCATTTTGATCCCTCTCTAGAATACTTTTTAGTAAACTGTGGATGGTTGGCTTTGTAATCATGAACTTCTTTCACTGTTCTTTGTCATGGAAGTGTTTCACTTCTCCATTGAACTTGAAAGAAAGTTTTGCAGGGTATGTCAGTCTGGGCTGGAATTTATTTCCTTGCAAGATTTGAAGCACTTTGTTCCATGTTTTTCTTGACTTGATGGTTTGTAAAGAGAAATCTGCCATTATTCTAATGGGTTTTCCTTTAAATGTAATCTGTTTCTTTTCTCTAGTGGCTTTTAGTATACTGTTCTTGGGCTGAATTTCTGAGATCTCAATTATTATGTGTCTGTGTGTGGTTTTACTTGAGTTGATATTAGTTGGAGTTCTATATGCTTTGGTTACCTGAATGTCAAATTGTTTCACCATATTTGGGAAGTTTTCTGCTATTACTTCTGCCCATATTCTTTTCATATCATTTGTAAAGACTCCTTTCTCATTGATGCCTATTAGTCTTATGTTGTTCATTTTTGCATCATCTTGCATATGTTGAATTATTTTTTCTTGCATTGTAGTTGTTATTAAGAGATCTTTTCTTACCTCTTCACTAACTGCAGTGGTGTCTGTAAGGTCTGAAAGTCTGTTTTCGCTTTCTTTGAAATGGTTTGCAAGCTTGTGATTGAGGTTTTAAGTTTCTATATAACATATTGAATCTGCTTCATGCATCCTACTACTTTCCTATATTGCCCATTCAAGGACTCCATCAATTTTCTAATCTCTATTTTTTATCAGTGTTTTCTTTAGAAGCACTTAGTACTTCTTTTACTATAGGTACTATTTTTTTTTTACTTGAGAAATTATTTCTTATCTGATTCCCTCTACACCTTTCTGCAGTTGTTTCTTTACTTCAGATGCTATTGTTTCAAAGATTTCAGGTGTGTGCTTTTCAAGTTCCTCAATTCTATTGTCTGCTGTATTTGTTCTCAGTGGGCTGAGGGCCTGAGAGAGTATTTTTCTCCTTCTCTTTGTCATTTTGTATAGCGCTGCCTTCTGACCTTTGGCATAGAGGTTTGGTAGAGTGATTACCTTAGCACCAGATCAGATCCACCAAGTTTAAACTCACCCAGGTGGGTGTGGCTTGGGTCTGGATGCTGAGCTGCACTTGTTCCTACTGCAGTCCTTGGAGGTGAACCTACTGTGCCACTCTGGAAAAATGTTCTATTCCTGGATCATCTGGGTGGGCCTTATTTCTAGTCTCTCTGTAGGGAGTACTGTAGCAGTTTTCCATACTGGGCCTGTCTAATGGATGAAGTTTCACTTACATGCTGAGCTTTGTTACTGGGTCGAATGAGTTTCTGGCAGGCCAAAGGTGGTTTCACTCACACATCAGGCCTGGTTGCTGGGTCAAGTCCTTTGTAAGACTATAATAAGTTGGCAAAACCAAGAAACTAATATTTATACAGTACTAAGTTCAACTAGAGTCTTGATTCAGAGTTCACCACCTTTTGGGCACTTACTGACTTGATATATTTCATGAAACTTTATGTTGTGAATATAATACAATAACTACCATCCTAATGAAGACAGGACATTGTTCTAACACCACAAAGAATCTCTCATGGCACACTATAATAGTCACTACCTTGCTCCAATTCTCATCTATGGTAAGCACTAGTATGACTGTTGCTATTACTATGATTTTGTAGTTTTGAGAATATTAAAGGACTTTTATAAATAGTACTTAAATGTCTTTTATAAATGAAAACGAGCTTCTTTATATTCACATTGTTTTGCTTATATGGGGTAGAATTATGCTTTCTTACAATGAGTACTACTTCCTGCCATAAAAACTCTGATTCCTTTCCTTCCTTTCCATTTTTAAATCTGGAGATAACCCCACCCTAGAGCTAAACAATCTTGCAGATTTCAGATTTTTTTTATTACTTCAGTGCCCTGGTGTACCCCTAACCCCTACAGAGTAAGAAGGAAATGATTGATGTATATTTCTTCCAGACCTCAAAGCCACTTTTCTCTACTTTTTAGAGAAAAAGAAGATGAAGCAGAAAAGCAATCTGGAGAATTCTGCTCCACGTCTCTTTCTGGTCACAGTGGAACAGATAGAGATTTATTTCATGCTTTGAGGATGTTGAAAAGCTCCTGAAAGTTAAGACTGATGATGTTTTAGAGACACTTGCAAACATAGTCTGTTTCACTTGCTATGCTTTAAGAAAGTGCGGTAGACAATGTCTTAATAAGTAATTGAAACAACATATATGAACATGCCTTACTATGATATTCCATGACCTTTGGCATAGAGGTTTGGTAGAGTGCTTACCTTAGCACCAGATCTGATCCCCCAAGTTTAAACTCACCCAGGTGAGTGTGGCTTGGGTCTGGCTGCTGAGCTGCACTTGTTCCTACTGCAGCCCTTGGAGGTGAACCTGCTGTGCTACTCTGGCAAAATGTTCTGTTCCTGGATCATCTGGGTGGGTCGTATTTCTAGTGTCTCTGTAGGGAGTACTGTGGCAGTTTTCCACACTGGGCCTGTCTGTGGAAGTTACTATAATTTCCTAGAAATTCATGTAGAATAGTCATAATATTCTGAATTCTCTAGGTATCACAAAATACTCGATCATATCACCACATGAAGCTGTCTGTAAAGAAATTAATGCCAAATAATACTGCCACCAAAAGTGTACAGACTGAGAATATTTCCTGAGATTACTATTGAAATAATCTGGAAGTCTTTCTAGGAAAGGAATACAAAAATTGATATCCTCACTCACTTCCATGAATATAAGCATGTTTCTATAAAGTATGTAAGCAAATTTACAAGCAATAAGATTTGGCAAATATCAAGCTTCAAGGTTTCTTTATGTGGGTTTGTAATTATTTTCTCAGTCAGATATGTTGTACTTTGACTTCAACTTAGTTTAAGAACCTTGGGGAATATCTCTACCCAGCTAGCAGGACCCATGCACTGATGCTTTCTGGAAGGGGGATAAAAGGAAGGATAGGTTCTGGGAGGTGAAGGGAAATCATTTCTTTGCCTGTACAAGAAAGTACTGCAGACTGAGGGATGGAGTAGACTTTCCCATCACAAGGTATGTCCTCTGGAAGTTTGCAGTTATCTGATTCCCTCTACACCTTTCTACAGTTGTACATAGAAACTTAAAACCTCAATCGCAAGCTTGCAAACCATTTCAAAGTAAGTGAAAACAGACTTTCAGACCTTACAGACACCACTGCAGTTAGTGAAGAGGTAAGAAAAGATCTCTTAATAACAACTACAAACTTCTCCTGTACGTATAAAGTTCAGTCTGGACCATCTGCTGTCCTAAGTGTTCTCTGAATATTTGCTGCCTCTGTACCACTGCCTTTTTCTGTCCCGCCTCCTTTCCCATCTGGATGATATCAATAGCAACTTAGGTTCTTATGCTCAGACTTCTTTGGTCACTGCTAACCAAATCAAAGGGGGGGCATTTATATTGGGAAAGAAAGGGAATAGAAAATAAAAGAAAGGAAAAGGATTGGTTGCCTCTGAGAAAATGGAGGGACCTATTTGCCCGAAATCATTTTCTTGCTAAACACAGGTATGAAAAGTCTTTTACCCTAAGCTACAGAACAGAAGGGAGGGGGGATGGAGAGTAAACTCAATCTTGCAGTATCACTTTCAACTGTCTGGAGCTTGGTTCCATCTCACTCACCTCCTCCCCATACCCATGTCCTCAGATGATGTATTGCCTTACATAAAATGGTAAAGTGAAGAGACTAACAATGAAGAAGGGATTTTTTTGTCCTTGTTTCCCTTCAACCTTTGACCTCTTTTTTTTTTTTGGGAAGGATCTACAGGTTGTGCAGGGTCTCACTCCTAGATAAGACTTATAGTGATCTAACGGTTTATAGTTTGTCAAGAGCAAGGATGATAGGCATGTGCCACCATGCCCAGTCTCAATTGCCATCTCAGTGCACCCTGGGAGTGGGGCCGGCACAGCAGGGCTGGATATTGAACACCTAGGAATTGGTTGATTTCTTGATGATATATTTTCTTTCTGGCTTGAGATAGAATCTGTGTTGCTTTAAGTTGCATCTCTTGAACAACTAATGATATTGAACATTGTTTCATATATTATTTTGCCATCTATATTTCATTTGTAAAGTTTATATTCATTTCAGATGCCCATTTTTCAATTAGGTCTTTGAGTCTGGGGGCTTGATTTTTAAAAATATTTTATGTGTTCTAGGTACAAGTCATTTGTTTGAGGGGAAGTCAGCTATAATTTTTTCCCCACTTGATGGGTTTTCTTTTTAGTCTGTTGGTGGTTAGTTTTGACATGCAGAAACTTTTCTAAGACATAAGATCCCAGTTGTTGATTCTTTGAAATATTTCCCATGAAGTCTGATTTTTATTCATGAACTCTCTACTAACCCCTATGTCTTCAATATTTCTAAATACATTCTCCTGCAGAAGATATAGTGTTTCTGTTTTAATATTAGATCTTTCATCCATTTTGATTGTAGTTTTATGTGCATGGTGATAAGCATGTATCTAATTTTAGCCTTTGGCATGTGGAAAGCCAGTTTTATCAGCACCATTTATTAAAGAGGACATCTTTCTTCCAGGAAGCATATTTTCCTCCTTTTTCAGAGATAAGGTAGCTGAGTTAGTTTGGAGTTGCGTTTGCATCTTCTAATCTGCTGCTCCGGTTTGGATTTATTTATATTTTTTATTTATTTATTTTTTTTTGCCAGTACCATGCTGATTTTATGACAGTGGCTTTACAATATAATTTCCAGTCAGCAGTTGTGATGCTTTCTGCCTTTCCTTTATTGTCCAGAACTGATTTTGCTATTCTAGGTCTGCTGTGGTTTAAGATGAAGTTTAAGAATGTTTCTATAGATCTGCAGGGTATACTAGTGGTATTTTAATTGAGATTTCATTGAATCTGTATAGCAATTTTTGCAGCATGGCTTTTTTCACAATGTTATTTCTTCTTATCCATGAGGATGTATGATTTTTCCATTTTCTGAATTTCTCTTAGATCTCTTTGTTTCAGAGTACTGTAATTTTTACTGTTTAGATCTTTACTTCCTTTGTCTGATTTATTCCTACGTATTTTTTTGGATATTATTATGAAATGCATGGTGTCCCTAATTTATCTTTCAGTATGTTTGTTGTTTGTGCGCAGAAATGGTATTGATGTTTCAGTGCTGAATTTGTATCCAGCTATGCTACTGTATTTTACTATTAAATCTGCAAGTGGAGTTCATGATAGAAGAGACTCACAGTGTCAAAAGGATATTTGTAAATAAAAATAATTTTTTTGTAGTTTTACAAACAAATTGAAAACCCATCAAAATAAAGTACTTTAGTATCTTGCCCAACTTTTACTGATCATTGGTGTATGTTTCATTGGCTATCTTACAAATTACTTATTTCCTTCCTAAATATAGGAGCATATATACCAAAATTGCAAGTTTGTGAAATATACTAAAGAGTATTTTAAAAGGTAAATGTCCCACTATTTCACTAATTATTCATCTTGTGACAATAACAGATAAGCTTAATAAATATTATTGTAGCCCTTCAGTATTTGTTTTTGCCATTCTCTAATACTTTGTGCTTCTTCAAATACTCACTAGTGTCTATCAAATCTTACTCAATGAAATTGTGGATACATTTTGTGCTTATGTGTATCATTCTTAAATATATTTATTGACCTTAGTATTATGACAGAAGTGCTTGAACTTTGTCTAGTATACTTCTGTATTTTCTCATTGTGTTTAGACAATGACATAATGTGCAGAATTCCCTAAGATATGAAAGGTGATTGACAGATTCAGATAAATCTTTATATTTTTAGAATTCTTAGCAAGTTCTCATGCCGGGAACTTCCTCTCTTCTACCTCATAAGAGCTGTCATTTATAAAGTACCAACTTTCTTAACTTGGGTTGGGCATGATATCTAGCAGGTACCACAAGAGTCTTTCCTGAAAAATATTGTTGAGCCAGTGGGCAGGATACTTTTTGCAAACACTCAGAAAGGGCACAATAAACTTGGAGATGCTGGGTTTAAGTATTTTTCTTGCTATAGTTGAGATGTTAGATGTCCTCCAAATGCCTATTGTTAAATGTCTGGCTCTCAGGGCGACTTTAGTGTGACATGCTGTGGATCTTTTAGAGGACGTGCCTTGTCAGAGGTCCTTAGGTCATTACAGGCTAGACCCTAAAGGGGATAAAGCATGTCTGCCCATTTTTCTCTGTTTTCTGTCTAAAAGGTGAACAATTTGCCTATGCATACTCTCTACCACGACATTCCAGCAAGCCTACCAGAGGCCCAAAGTAAGGGATCCACATGAATTTGGACTGGGATCTCCAACCTATAAAACAAATATAAAGCTTCTCTCTATATAAGTTAATCGTCTGCAATTTTCACTATATTGATATTAGTGACATCCCTTCACAGGAATGAAGCTCATCTGAAAATAAAAGAAACACAGAGAAAGCCAGAACACAGAGAAAAAGAAAATATTACAGTCTGAATAGTCTTCTGCTAATATTTATGGAGCCTGGTCCCAGGGCTATCTCACTCACCCATCCCACATCCTCAGATGATGAAGTGCCATGCATAAAACAGTAAAGATGTTGTACATAACCTATGCATAGCTCAATTTATAGTAAAATGATCTCTTTATATCACCTGTAATACGTAATGTCATACAAATGTTATGTAAGAGGCAGTTATGCTACACCGAAGACAAGGAAAGAAATCTGTTCATATTCAGTACAGATATAATTTACAGCCAAATCTAGGTATTTGGTTGTTTTGAACTTGCTGGATTTTGGCAAGAAAGTTTTGTTTTGATACTCATTGTTTGTTATTAAATACACAAACTAGAACTTGTCAGTGCTGAATCCTTGCATCTTCATACCATTTCCAGCAAAAACAGTATGTTTATATGCTTGAATTTCCTTGTATTTGGTATGCACTGCACCTCCCGGAACCAATTAATGATGAGTACCTAGGATATATGTGGTGCTAGGGAGCTAAATCATATATTAAAATATGCTTTCAGCCTGCAGCAATTTTGCAAATATTTTGATCTCTGGTTGTTTGAATGTGCAGGCATAAAACCTGAAGATTTGGAAATCTGAATGTCCCTGAATTGAATCATTATCATCCCCAAAGTGCTGTCCCTGGAAATTTTTGCTCATACAAAACATTAAGCTATTCTCTCCTTTTCTATTTTCTTAAGTTAGAACGAATTGCTTTCCTGTTACTTATAACTAAATTAGACCTCACTATAATTCTATCATATAGATACTTAGTTGATATAAATGTACACTTGTAACAAGTATATTGTCTTGTTTATTTAGGTACCATTTTAGGTTTAACACTATTCATCTTTGGAATAAGAATTATATCTTGATTCCTAAGATAGGAGAATTTTTATGAGTTCACAGGTCCTTAGGAATCACTTTTATCCACTGTTTACTTCCCCCTCCTTATATTCCCCTCCAGCCATCTTGCTACTGCTTGACTTCAAGAAAATGAAAGTTAGTGATTTTCAATTAGATTTCAATTATTTCCTTCATAATAAATCAAATCAAAATTTAAAAGTTAATGACATTTCTGCTCTTAAGCTTAAAGCTGTAGCTTTCAATGAAATCAGCTGCAGTATTTTTAAAATAAATGTTCCATCTCCCCATGTAGCCTATCTCTTTTAAAAAGATTATCAATGTTTAATTTTTATTCTATTATGATATTCTTTTTATGAGAGTCAGAGAGAAAATACACTTCTCTGTAGGAATTTTGTGACAATGCATGTCCTTATTTCACCTGACAAACTGTGACTTGAGCTTTACAGTTTTAGTTAACTCTTTTCCTCCTCTGAGACATTTAAATTCATTAAAAATAATCTAACAGAAACCTATTATTTGAAGAATCATAAGAATTTGTTTTGTTTTTTCTAGTAGTTTGTCCATTTCCATTCTACCTTAAGCAGACTTAAATCAGTCCTCATAAATTTAACTTGATTATTCCTACATGAGACAAGTTTATTCAAACAATTTACTTACCCTTAAATGTTTCCTTAAATTTCCACGTAAAGTATCTAGGACTATTGCTTCTATGACAAAGACTACATGAAAGAAAATAAGCATATTTATTTGTATTCACTGCTGTCTTACTCTTCTCTCCTTGCTGTTACAAATACCCAACATGCAAAAAGAAGGAAGGAAAGATTTATTTAGCTCATAGTTGCTGGAGGATTCAGATCCTACTCAGTTGGCTCCAAGGCAGAGCAACACATGTCAGAGAACATTTAATAGCGGGGACAAAGAGCAAGAGGGAAAGGAACAATAATACCAGCTCAAGCAGCTAACTTCTTTCCTTACATTGAAATGCAAGGCACATGTGTAGGGAGGGACCTTTCCACCTGCCCACACCGGTCAGATACTTCCCTGCCCAGAGACCAGTGAAAGGCGCTTGTAGGTATGCAGACCCCAGACCCAGCATCATCTGTGGAACAGTGCAGGAAAATTTCCTGCAGAGAAGTTAGGTTGGAACATTCCAAGCTAATCCAGGAATTGAGCATCTTGTTAGAGGAGTACAGCAGGTTCACTTCCATGAGAAGCAGCAAGAAGAAACAGAGCATAGCAGCAAGATCTAGCCAGCACATCTGGACAAGTTCCAACTTCATTCGTCTGGACTTGAATTTCACTAAATGCTAACCATATAACTATACCAGAGCTCTACACCAAAGGACAATGGCAGTAGCATGCAAAATAACAAAGAGAAGGAGAAAGATGCAATGTCAGGCTCCAAGACCACCCAGAATAAATTCAGGAGACACCAACAGAGAAGAAGCTGGGAATCACACAGCTGAAACCTCAGAACTAATACCCTTGAAGTAAAGAAACAAATGCAGGCATGTATAGAGGAAATCAGATCAGAAATAACCTCTGAAGTAAAGAAAGAAATGTGTGAATTAATAGTGTCTGAAGTTAAAAAAAAACTGCAGAAAAGAATAGAGGAGATGAGATAAAAAAATAACTTCTTATGTACAAAAAGAAATCTCTGAATTAATAGCAGCTGAAGTAAAGGAACAACTGCAGAAAGGTAGAGAGGAAATCAGATTAGAAATAATCTCTGCAGTAAAAAAAGGACAACTATAATGAAAGAATTATTAAATGTTTCTAAAGAAGACATTGGGCCGGGGATGTAGCTCATTGGTCCGGGGATGTAGCTCAGTGGCGCAGCGCTTGCCTAGCAAGCGCAAGGCCCAGAGTTCGATTCCCGGTACCAAAAATCAAAATAGTAAAAAGACCAAAAAAAAAAAAAAAAAAAAAAAAAAAAAAAAAAAAAAAAAAAAAAAAAAAAAAAAAAAAAAAAAAAAAAAAAAAAAAAAAAAAAAAAAAAAAAAAAAAAAAAAAAAAAAAAAAAAAAAAAAAAAAAAAAAAAAAAAAAAAAAAAAAAAAAAAAAAAAAAAAAAAAAAAAAAAAAAAAAAAAAAAAAAAA
>PVJA010000236.1:54669-81967 GCA_004027025.1 Myocastor coypus | reverse complement strand
GAAGATTAGAGGAGAATAGAAAAAAATGATGGAATCCCTGAATGAGAAATATAGCAAACAAATAGATTGCATGAAGCAGTTTTAAAGAGATCTATAGGAAAATAAAATCTCAATCACAAACTGGCATCACCATATGAATGAAAGTGAAGATAGAGTTTCAGATTTTAAAGACAGAGTCACAACTAGTGAAAAGGTAAGAAAGTATCGCTTAAAAACAACCAGGAGGTAGGAAAAAATGATTTAACATCTGCAAGATGATGCAAAGATGAACAACATGAGATTAATATGCATCAATGAGAAAGAAGTCAATACAAATGATATAAAAAGAATATTGGCCGAAGTAGTAGCAGAACATCTCCCAAATATGAGAAAACAACCTGACATTCAGTTAATTGAGGCATACAGAACTCCAAATAATGTTAACCCAACTAAAAACACACCCAGACTTATAATAGTCAAGATCCCAGAAATCCAGCAAAAGAATAATATACTAAATGCTGCTAGTTAAAAGAACTAGATCACCTTTAAAGGAAAACTCATAAGAATAATCACAGGTCTCTTTTCACAAACCATGAAGTCAAGAAGAGCATGGAACAGAGTGTTTTAAGTCCTTCATGAAAACAAATTCCAGCCAAGACCACTATACCCCATGAAACTGTTTTTCAAGTTTGATGGAGAAGTGAAATAAACCCATGACAAAGAACAAGTAAGCAAATTCACAATGACCAAGGCAAGCCTACACAGACTACTAGGAGATATTTTAGAGAAGGACCTACATGAACCAAACTATATGAATGAGAACAGAAAGAATCCACCAAATAGGACTGCCAATTAAATACAGGGGAAAAGGGGGAAAACAATAGTAGGTAAAAACATGTTAAATATCAGTTAATACATTTCAAATACAACCAACAATATAAATTGAATTAATTCTGCAATAAAAATAAATAGACTGTCACCATGGATTAGGAAGCAAAACTCATCAATGTGCTGCATACAAAAATGCACCTAACTCATAAAGAAAGTTATAGGCTGAAAGTCAAAGGATGGAAAACAATACCACATGCCCCAGTACCTGAAAAAAAAGTAGGAGTAGCAATTCTGTTTGCAGGTAGCATGAACTTCAAACCAACATTGATCAGATGAAATAAAAACAGTCATTGCATACTGGTTAGGGGAAAAATTCAAGATGAAAAGGTAACTCTCATAAATATATATGCATGCAACATAGGAGCACTGAGCTATATAAGGCAAATCTTAAAGGACATGAAAAATCTAAAATCCAATACCACAGTCTTAACAGGAGATCTTAGTACCCCATTATCCTAAAAAGATAGATCAAGCAGACCAAAATTTAGCAAAGAAGTAGAAGAACTGAACCAGAACTTTGAACAACTAGACTTAATGGACATATACATAGTGTTCCAAACAACCACATCATAATATATTATTTTTTTCAGCTGCAGTTGGGACATTTACTAAAATAGACAACATTCTAGTCCATAGATCATTTTTAAGTATATGCAAGAAAACAGAATTATCCCATGCATATTGTCTGACCACAGTTTAATGAACCTAGAAATAAATGACAAAAGATACCACAAAAAAAAAAAAACAGAAATACATGGAAATTAAGCAATATACTCCTCAACAACCAGTGGGTTACAGATGAAATTAAACAGTATCTAAAATTCAACGATAATTCAAGCACTACTTATCAGAATTCTTGCAATGCAATGAAAGCAATTCTTAGGAGGAAATTAGTAGCTATGAACTCACATGTTAGGAAAAGAGAACAGGAACAAATGAATACCCTAACGCTGTACCTCGTTTGTCTACAAAAGCAAGAGCAAACCAAACTGAAAGCTCAAAGGCAAGAGAAAATTTTAAAGATTAGAACAAAAATTAATGCAATCGAGACAAAGAAAACCACACAAAGATTTAACAAATCAAAAACCTGGTTCCTTGAAACATCAAGTAAAATTTATAAGCCCCTAGCTAACCTCATCAAAAAGAGGAAAGAAAAGCTCCAATGTAGGCAATAAGAAATGAAAAGGGTGACATTACTACAGACCCAGTGAAGATCCAGAAGATCATCAATAGCTACTTTGAGAATCATTACTCTCACAGGATTGAAGACACAGATGAAATGGACAGATTCCTAGAAAGGTAAACATTACCAAAACTGAATCGAGAAGATATAAGATCTCACAATAACCCAAAACAGCCAATGAAAAACAAATGTAACAAAAAAAAATTACCGACAATGTAAAGGCCATGTACTCTTGTACTCACACCAAACTCTGTAAGAAATTTACAGAAGATATAATCCCAAAATTCCTCAAACACCTCAATGACATTGAAAAGGAAACAATCCTCCCAAAAACATTCCTGGAGGTAAGTATTATACAGATACCAAAACCAGAGAAAGATGCAAATAAAAAAGGGTACTACAGGAAAATCTCTCATGAACATAGATGTAAAGCTCTTTAATAAAACCATAACAAATAGAATACAACAAATCACTAAGAAGATTATTCATCTGATGAGGTATGATTCATCCCGGGAAAGCAAGGATGGTTCAACATATGCAAATCTACAAACATAATACACTATATCAACAGAGCCAAATTAAAAAACCACAAGATTATCTCAGTTGATGTAGCAAAGGGTTTAGACAAAGTCCAACACTCATTCATGATCAAAGTTCTACAGTAAATCAGAATAGATGGCCTCTACCTCAATTTGATAAAAGCCATCAATGACAACCCAACAACTAACATAATTCTGAATGGGGAAAAACTGAAATTTTTTACTCTCAGGTCTGGTACAAGATAAGGATGTTATCCATTATCACTCCTATTCAATATAGTGCTCAAATCATTAGCTACAGCCACTAGGAAGTGGAGAGAAATAAAAGGAGTAGGAATAGGTAAAGAAGAAGTTAAACTATTATTATTTGCACATGGCATGATAGTCTACTTGGAAGACCAAAAACTTCCACCCAGAAGCTACTAGAATTAATACACAGATTCAGTAGCACAGCATAACACAAAGTCAACACCCAAAAGTCAATCGCATTCCTCTATACGGACAACAAACATATTGAGAGAGAAATTAGAGAAACATTACCTTTTACAATAGCAACAAAGAAATTGAAATATTGAGTAATTAACCTAAATAAAGATCTATTCAGTGAAAGCTACAGTATTCTGAAAAAAGAGATCCTAGAGGATTTCAGAAAATGGAAAAATATTCGCTGCTCCTGGATAGGAAAAGCCAATATTGTGAAGATGGCCATACTCTCTAAATTGTTATACAGATTTAATGCAATCCCTATCAATATACCATCAATATACCTGACAGACTTGAAGAAATCATTCCTAAAATGTACATGGAAGCAGAAAAGACCTAGAATAGCCAATACAATCCTGGGCAACACAGATAAGGCAGGAGGCATAAATGCTTAATCTAAAGTTATAGTACAAAGCTACAGTGATAAAATCAGCTTGGTATAGGAAAAAAAAAATAAAACAGACCTGAGGATCAAGGTAATAGATTAGAAAATGCAGAAGCAAATGCAAACACACTTAGACACTTTATCTTTGACTATGTGGCAGAACATATTTTCTGGAATAAAGCTAGCCTTTTTAACAAATGGTGCTAGAAAAGCTGGCTCTCTACATGCCAAAACCCGAAACTTGACCCAGGTCTATCACTATGCAACAAAATAAAATGGGTTAAAGATCTAAATTTTAAAAGAGAGGAGCCATGAACTGTTTGCCTAATCTGATATCTTCAAGATTTCCTCGCACTTTATCTTCAAGGAGATTTGATGTTTTTCTTTTAACACTTTATGATGCTCATGATGATGATGATGATGACGATGATGATGACATGGCTCTTTGATCCTCAGGTCTGTTTTTTTTTTTTTTTTTTCCTATACCATGCTGATTTTATCACTGTAGCTTTGTACTATAACTTTAGATTAGGCATTATGCCTCCTTTCTTATCTGTGTTGCCCAGGATTGTATTTGCCATTCTAGGTCTTTTCTGCTTCCATGTACATTTTAGGAATGATTTTTTAAGTCTGTCAGGTATATTGATGGTATATTGATAGGGATTGCATTAAATCTGTATAACAATTTAGAGAGTATGGCCATCTTCACAATATTGGTTTTTCCTATCCAGGAGCAGTGAATATTTTTCCAACTGCAAGTGCAAGGTCCTGAGTTCAATTCCCTATCCCACGGAAAAAAAAAATACTTTTGGGCCAGTGAGATGGTTCAGCAGTCTAAAGCACCTGCTTAGGAAAGCTTAGGCAACCGCAAGAACCGTGGTTTGATCCCTAACACCACATGCTGCTCCAGCCCCACTCCCAGGGCAGGCTGAGCCAGTCATCATCGTCATCATCATCATCATGATCATGATCATCATAAAGTGTTAAAAGAGAAACATCAAATCTCCTTGAAGAGAAAGTGGGAGGAAATCTTGAAGATATCAGATTAGGCAAACAGTTCATGGAAAAAATCAAAATGCATGCTTAACACTTGAAAGAATCAATAACTGGGAATTCCTGCAGCTGAGTTTTTGCATGTCAAAAGAAATTACCAACAGAGTGAAAGGACATCCCACAAATTTTGAAAAAAACTAACAAATAAGTATTCAAAGGTTTTGAATATAGAATTTATAAAGAATTAAAAAAACATTGAGGGTCCCAATATTCAAAAACCCAATCCAGAAATGGGCATCTGAGATGAACACACACTTCTCAGAGAAGGGTTAACCAACAAAGATACTGCAGGCAGAAAAGATAGGTAACATGGAAAGAGCAAAACCTTGCCCTTATATACACAGGTTGAATAAGACAATGGTCGTAAGAACCTCCAACAGGTTTTTCACACTGAAGATATCAATGTGTAACACTAAAACTATGCTTGTGATGCCTGTCATTGTGGTCTCTTAGATATGTGCTACTTCTACTATAATTTCAGTTATTGCTATACTCTCTCATGTAAATGGTTGTTTTACACGAGAACAAAAATGGCATTAAGGGAGTATTAGACAAAGAAAAATGCCATTGGATTGACCTGCTCCAATTTTGTATATGCTTAGATTTCTAAATTTCTTTGTAAAAATTTGTAACTGCTTTTATCAAATTCTATAGAGATGTATTAGCATATCAATGATTGATGGAAAATACCAATTCCAAGTTAAGTCTAAGATATTTGATATTCTAAAAGATAGTAATCTTAAACTCAAGTATCTATGTTATAGATTAATGGTATCACTAAGCTTCTCTTCTGGAGGTTTAAGAACATAAATTTATAGACTGTAAAGTAGAGGAAAAGAAGGTCTACAATTATAGCCATTATTTTGGCCCTAGCCTTTCAAGGTCAGTAAGGACTCTGGACATAAGTGAACCTGTGCTGTAACATCCTATAACTCAGTCATTTTCCATATTTTCTGTTCATGGAGATTATGGGGCCACAGAGGAAAAGAATTGATAATGTATAGTGTGCCTAAGGAGAGTCACCTAGAGAGAAAACATTCTCTCAGGCTTTCACAGAAACCAAACTTGTCAAGAAATTCCCAGCACTCATCCAGACAGCTGACACTGACAACAGTTCTAGAAAGCACTGTGCATTGTTTCAAGGTAAATCCAGAGGGGATTTGACTGACTTTGGGAGATACAAAAGTTACATGTTTTGTTATACAGATCTTGCTTTAACTTGCCCTTTACCACCTAGCCAAAATGTTTAACCACAAGTCATAAAACATAAAGCTAGATAAGCCTGCTGAGTTGTAAAAGACTAAAACAAATAGCTTTGGACACTCGTTCTGCCAATAACCCACTGTGATTTTGGAATGTTGTACTATGTATTCAACTGCTTTCTCTTAGTTCAATGTGAAGAAATTTTTGTAACAATAATACTTCTAAAGGGGCTGGGAAGATAGCTAAGTAGAATAAGTGCTTGCCTGGCAAGTGCAAGTACATGACTTCAATCTCTAGTTCCACAAAAATATATGAATAAATAAGTAAAAATAAAATAAGGTGCTTAGAAGAATTATCATGTCTGCACACTATGTTCTGAATGACTACTATGAGCACAATATGCATTGTATTATTGGGAATGTACTACTAACATGTTTTGAAACTGTCACATTCTTATTTTTTATTAAAAGTAATAAAAATTAAATCAACAAAAAGATTGTAAATTCCCTGCCCCAGGATAGTAGCAGCACACCCACCCACAGTAATCAATCACAAACTCCAGGAGCTGACCCATGACTGCATGAGTCTTTGGGGAAACAACTAGACACAAACCATTACTGCCTACTGTGCACATCTAAAAACACTTAAAAATATTCCAATATATAAAACATAAAAATTCAGAGAATCATTACATTTTGTATACAAAATTCCAGAAATTTTATATATTTATACGTATATTTACTCTTTTAATCAGTATATTACACTTTCCCCATCAGAAAACAAAAACAAAAACATTCATTAACTAGAGGCTGTCTTTCAACTGTTAGTTAATGAATATTTACCACATTCTTTACATGGTAGCTTACTCTTAGTGATACACTGGATGAACGTACCTTAATCTAAACTATCTGCTTAATGCACATTTATGCTAATTCTAGGTTTGTGCAATAAGCAGAATGCCCTAATACAATCTGATATATGCCTTTAGATAATTTTCAGATAATTTTCTTTCACATGCATCAAGGATGGTTTCAAGATTTTAAAGGTAACAGGAAGCACCAAGATGGTGGAGTGGTAAGCAGCAGAAAAGCAGCCTTTGTGAGAGTCATTGTCCTAATGCTGGAATATAACAACTGAGGAAGTCAAGAAGGAAGGAAGTAGATCCCTGGACCTAAGAATGATTGGAAGTTTGAATTGAAGCCCACACAGAGAAAGAAGAAACTTCAAGGAAGATAGCCAGTGGCACCTTCTCCAAAAGATGGACCCACTGTGCAAGAAGTGTGTTTAAACTTGTGAGCACACAGTGACTCCTGGTGATCCTTGAGGCCTCCATATAGAGAGGTAGCAGTGGAGGGTATCGGTGGATGTGAATGACTACAATAGCTGGTGGTGAGTGCTGCAGGCTCAGTTCTCCTGAGTGAGAGAGTGATAGACTGTGTTCCATGTTGGAAAGGAGATAGCTGAGCTCAGAACTCAGAGAAGCACCTGGTTCCTAAAAGCTGGGCACAGGCCCTAGGAAGGTATGCTTATAGCTGCAGGCCAAACGCAACTGGTCTTGGCCAGAAGGTGCAAGCTTGATGAGATTCTCCACAAACACACCAAAACACTACTGCTGGATTATTGGGATAGATTATCATGAATCAAGACTCTGTCTCCACACATTGTCTATCAGCGACAACAGAGACAAACCTGGAAGTGGAATTTTTGCTCTTGCTCTTGTGTGTGTGTGTGTGTGTGTGTGTGGTATGTTGTGTGTGTGTGTGGGGTCCTAGTGGTGGTGCTGATTTTGCTTATGATTTTTCTCCTTTCTGATGATCTTGTTTTTATATGAGTGTGAACATGGTTTCTAGACACTTTGTGATTATTATTTTGTTCTATCTTATCTCTTGATTCTCTCTCTCCCTTCTATTCTGCACCAGGTTCCCAAAGGTAGTGACATCCCCTTTTTTCTTCCATCCTTACTTGTAACTTCTTCCTCTTCTTCTACCTATTTTTCCCTAACCCCTTTTAAGCTTTAAGGTAAACATGATATAGTAGGGACTTATATACTGCAAATAATTTTCTGGCATGGTTTAGATTTTATTATATAACCACAAATTGAAATCATATGGTTAAAAGCAACAAATTAGTGGTTATCTGTTTGTCATTTTCTAGGCTGTGATTGATGTTATTGCTTATGGTATCACTTTACCCAAAAGTGACATGATAACTATACTAAACAGCTATTCCTCATATTTCAAGACTGAAATTAACTAAGGTCATACAAAATGTTATTGTAAAGTATCAAAGAACTAGGGGCTGGGCCAAACAGGCAGCCACTTCTCACTCTAACAAATTGAATACATAGTATGCTGCTATTGATTAAAAATCCAAAAACCAGTTATGACTAGAAGATACTTCACAGAAGCAGTCATTTCCTAAGGGTTCTAAATACTAGCAATAAGGGCCAGTCAAAATAGCTCAGCAGATTAAGGAGTTTTATACCCAGGCCTGCCATGATAGCCCCACCCCCAGGTCATGCTAAGACAGCAAATGAGACCGGGCATGATGGTATTTGCTTGTAATCCCAGCTCTTGGGAGGCTGTAAGCAGGTGGATAGTTATGAGTCGGAGCTAACAGGAAGACCCTGAACACCCGTAGACCCTTCCCTAAAATAAAAAAATAAATTAATTAATAAATAATAAATACATAAACTAAATATTAGTGATAAATAAATCCACCATATGCAGCTTACAAGCATTATCCCAGTAATTAAACTAAAAAAGAAAACAAGACATTTAAACAAACATCTTACATCTATATTACGTCTATCTTAAATTCAAGATTCAACCATTTGGATGTCTGGATAATGACATTCAGCCCACCAAAGGAAAACCAGGTGGATGATCCAAAATCTATTCATCTGGTTTCTCTGAATTGGTACTAATAGAACAATTAAATGAGGCTGGAGAAAAAAGTTAAATGAGAAATAATTTCTCAGATAACAGCAGAGATGCTCTCCACAAAGCAAACATGCTTAATGACTCCACAGCAGATATAGACAAAACAATAGAAGAGCTTAAGAAAATTATGGAGGTCATGAATGTTCAGCATAGGAAAGAAATTGAATGGATAAGGTAATGATATCCAGGAGGATAAAATTTCATTGAAAGTATCCATGGCAGATTAAGCCAATGTGAAGACAAGATCTCAGCTATAGAAATAAGTTATGATTAGTGATTATGAAAAGAAAAATCTCTTAAAAATAACAAGAGACAATGAAAAATCAATCCAACCACTGCTAGTTAAATGAGGCAAAGAAGAATAACATAATATTGATTAGAGTCTATTGAAAAGCAGGTTATAGCACATATACATATAAATATATATATACATTAGTATATAATATATATTATATGTATTATATATAATATGTATATTATATTATTCACAAATGTCACATAAGAAAACTGCCACAGTAGAGAAAAATAATTGGACATACAGTTAATGGGACATACAGAGCTTCAATTACCCGTGATCAAAAATATAAATCTACACCCAGGCATATCATAGTCAAGATTTCAGAAATTCAACACAAGCATAGAATCTTAAAATCTGTTAGGGAAAAAGAAACAAATCACCTATAAATGAAAGCCCATCAGAATCACAGCTGACATCACAGCAAAATTCATCAAGTCAAAGAGAACTTGGAGTGAAGTATTTCAAGTTCAAAAAGAAATTAACCTTCAACTCAGATTGATATATCCTACAAAACTATCTTTCAAAACTGATGGAGAAATAAGTTATTTCCATAACAAAGAACATTAGAGGAAATTTATGATCACCAGCCTAGCACTCCAACATGTTTTGAAGGAGATTCTAGAAACAGATAACAAGGATTCCAACTCCATGATAACCAACAGAAGGAATGCACCAGGCAAGGCAAAGGCAAACAAGATGGGGGGACAAAAATGGAGAAAGCCAACAATAGAAAAATAACATGACAAGAATAAGTCTCTCTCTCTCTCTCTCTCTCTCTCTCTCTCTCTCTCTCTCTCTCTCTCTCTCTCTCTCTCTCCTTAATGTTCTTAAAATCTCCAGACTGATTCTTTTACAAAATGCAGTTTTGGGACCACTTCCTTTACAAAACTACTCATGCACATGCCTGGGTCTCACTCTTAATCAGCTAGAAATCAATTTAAATGGATTGTGTTAAGGATTTTCTAGTTTTACAGCTAGAAAAATATGTTTATTTCTTTAAAAATAATCAATGAACATAGTTGGAGATTTCTTTCTATCTCAGTGATTATTTCTGTCTTAAGTATCAGTTACTATATTCTCTACATTTACTTTTGATAGATGTAACATTTTTTATTTGTATTGTATCTGAAACTTTTATATATAAAAGATATAACATTTCCACACACACATCAAAATTCATTCTGAGCAACTCTTAGCAATCCCTACAATAAAAAAAAAAAACTCTCAGATTTTCTATTATTTAAATAAAAGTTTTAATGATACTCCTTTTCCAGTATGTCTTTAAAATAAAAAGCTAATATTTACATGTTATTTACCTAGCAGAATCCTAACACTGCTTTAGCTGAAATAATAAATGTTAAAAGGCCATATTGATTGTTTTCTGTGTCTAAAACACTTTTCAAAATACTTGGAATTCGAAAATTCTGCTACAACAAAGATACATTTATTTATTTAGCACTTCGAGAGCTGAAATCAACATGAAAACAATTCTTGTTCATTCCATAAATGCAAACATGCTTTATCTAGTTAGTATTGTGAATGACATACTTGCTCTATCCTTTTTATAATTTCTACCATGTAGTCTACATCAATTTTCTTCTGAAAATTTACATTTGAATTGTTATGAAGTAATGACATAAGGCAAACGCTTATGCACATCAATGATGATCTAGCCATGTTTTCACAAAAACTTATAGAACCATGAGTGATCAATACCATTTTTAATCCAGTAAATAAAATATTAGCGTGAAGGGCTAAGAATAACATAAGAAAATACTTTTGCTTCAAAAGTATGTTTAAAGGAAAAAGGAGATAATCAATTATATATAATAAAATGATCATTATTATAATTAACAACAAAACCTAAGCAAGGAAATACACCAAAACTCAGAAGTCTGTATTTATTTATTTATTTATTTATTCTTTTCTGAATGCCTTTTTGGCCAACCCTTACAATGGGAAAGCTAGCAAATGTTTTCCTTTAAATAATCATATGCATTAAACAAGCATAGAAGATCCTCAGGAATTAAAGACAGAGCAAGTATATTACAGTAGTTTGGAAGGGTTCCATCTGAGCTGACATTTGCAGCAGGAGCAGATGGGCCTGGCTGGAACAAAAGGCTGATAGGAAAGGCAGAATAAAGTGTGAAAATGCATCCCAGAAAATTGCTTTAGCATCTCACTGATATGACCTTCAATTATTCAGGGGATTGTAACCTCTCCTTTAAACTTAGAAGTTTTATGGCTCTTCCATTTATTTTTTTTTTAATTTTTACCTTACACAAAGAGAATTACTCTTTTGTTTTCTAATATTTTATACAATTTTAGTTATTTCATTAAAAGAAAATGTATGGGCTTTATTATAAGACATTAGTTTCCATTGCCTTTTTTCCCATTGCTTTTTATTATATCTTTCATTACTAAAAATATATTTTCTTTTCATTTTGCATGAATTTTATTTCTTTTGCAATCAAATTATAGCACCTATGTAAGTTCTCCATTGTTTCGAATACTAAACCTCTTGTTTCAGTAATAAATGAATCTTTTCTCTCAAATATTATTTAAAAATTATAAGTGCCAAATTTAATCCAGATGAAAAATAAACTTAATAATTTTTATTTTCTGTTTACCTTGGGACTCCAACATGCATATGTGACAAAAATACCAGTGTTAAATTGTGTTAGATATAAGTACTTGTTGGCTAATATATCCAAACTTCTAGAAGGGTAAAAGATGGAAATAAAGAATCCAATGCAATTGGCACATTCTCTCATCAGTCTTTTCCCTTCCAGTTTTATCTCCTCAGGGAGTAAACACATTCCCGCACATAAAAATGAATCTTAATAAATTTGTTACCATGAAGAGAAAAGAAAACTATTTCAGAAGAGACTGAAGGAAGTTCTCTGATTTGCTAGCGTGGGTCATGGGTCATATCTAAACCAGTTATCACTTTTAGTTAAATGGATATAAGAGTTGATCAGCCTTGTTCCTATAGACTGGGTATTGAAACTTCTCTTCTGAGCAGAAGAAGGATATGAGAAAATACTGGACAGACAAAATAAACCACATCATATTCAAGAGCAAAGCATCTTTTAGTTTTTAATTTTTTTTTCTCTACTTGATTCTCCTGAACATGTGGGAAGATGCTCTCAGATATGTTAAGCTCCAATGTTAAATGATTTTAATGAGCACATTATTCTGGAAATCATAAGAGTGCTTTGGAAAATGTTTGTATTCACAAATTGGTGTCAGACTATGCTATACCTGTACTAAAGAGCTGGTTCCTTGACATTTGCTGAAACAGTATAAATCATTAACTCAAACTCTTTAAAGATTAAACATCTGTAATTGGCATGCCTCTCAGGTTACTCAATAGCCAATTTATCCACAATTTCCTGGGCTGAGGAGATAGCTCAATAGAATAAGTGCTTGCCTGGCAAGCGCAAGGGCCTGAGTTCAATCACCGTTCTGCAAAAACAAACAAAACAAAACAAAACAAAACACAGTTTCCTAAGTAAATTTAATTTCCCTTGTGGCAGTTGAAAAAGTTCATGCAAGAAAAGCAAGTCACCTGAGCATACTTTTCCAAAATTATTTCCAGGATTATTTCAAAATTATGAGAGCCACTTTCCTATCTCTGATGAGCATCTGGTACTCTTCTGTTTTGGTTCCTGTCTCAGGTTGCTTCAAGAAAGCAGTGATGACTCTGACTATACCTTTGATCAAGGTGGTTTATCTGACAGGCTGTCTGCATCAGAAACACATCTCTGCAGGTAACAGGCTAAACCACTAGTGACACAGAGAAAAAGCCTCCCAACTAATCACATTCACCATTCAACTTGACTTTTTCTGGTTCAAAAAGTCTCTCATCCTATTTCAGGCCTCTGCTTGCTTCCCATAGTAAGAGGAAACAATCTATAAACTATTGCTCTCATTAGGCCACAGCACCCACACACCAGGGCTTTCAGGTGATAAGACGTCCTGCACCACCTTTCCCTTTTAGTGACTTGGAAACTTATGCATTGAACGAGTGTTTCTCACAGATCAGGTGGAAAGATGTGTCATTATCTGAAAGATATAGTGAGAAATGATAGCTATTACTTCTTATAGTGTGAAAAACAAAGGAAAGAGAGAGAACATAAGGTTTTTGCCATGCAGCTTCAAACTGACCATTTCCTAAGAAAGCCAATGCAAATAATAAGCGGGACAGGCAAAAGGCAATAAATATGGGCTTACAAGGCACCACCATATCTTTTATATGGAAAACAAAACTATCCTAATTTCTGAAAGTATAAATAACTTGCCTGAAGTGTATAAATAGCAGTAAGGGAATTCTGCTTCCAACTAATATGGACTAATAGGGTCTGGAGTTGTTTTTTTTTTAATTTAAAAACTGAGCAAAATATATAAAGGTTATTTTCAAGATCTTAAAATTTAGGCAATAAATGATGATGACTTCTTTTTTGTTCTTTTTTCTTTCTTTTCTTTTTTAAAATTTTTGTTTTCATTTCTATATTTAGGGTAAGGTCTACAGCATCCACAAGGTCTCACTATGTAAATCAGACTCATAGTGATTCTCCTGTTTTCAGATTTCCAAATGCTGGGATTACAGATGCGGTTCATTCTGCTCAGTCTTCATTGCTCTTTCAATGTGCTCCATGGGTGGGACCAGCGTGGCACACCCAGGATCGAACCTGGACAGCTGCGCTCTGCCTAACCAGGTACTCTAGTCTGCCGAGCTATCAGGCTGACCCCAGGAGGATGGTGATTTCTGAACCTCTGAAACAAAGGAAAACAAGTGAGTGCTATGATTATCCCATGCTAATGCCTGTGAGAGCTGCCTGATACA
This sequence comes from Myocastor coypus, assembly GCA_004027025.1. Taxonomy (NCBI): domain Eukaryota; kingdom Metazoa; phylum Chordata; class Mammalia; order Rodentia; family Myocastoridae; genus Myocastor; species Myocastor coypus. The sequence goes on along the minus strand of PVJA010000236.1, from coordinate 68,162 downwards.
GTATTTTGATAGGAAAATGCTTGAGACAATTCATAAGAAAGAAGAGTTTGTTTCATTGTTTTAATGGTTGATACATTTTCACAACTTGGGAAGTTTAAAATTTTAACTAAGTGACTCAGCAAGGGGTCAGGGTCCTCCTGTGTACACCCTGAGGGGAGATGGTGCAAGTACTACACCCACCAAAGGGCAGTTAATACAATGTTAGAGAGGAGAAGAGATTTGTCCCTTCTCTTTTGCTCTTGTTGCTTTTGCCATCCTTTGCCTCCCTGAAATGTTGCCCCTCATCGTGCCTTAGAGCCAGCTGATTATAGAGTGTGAACTACATAAAACTTTCCTTTCTCGGCTTTGGGTGCCAGGTATTTTGTCTCAACAATGAGAAACATAGTTAAGACAAGGTTTCAGGAATTTGAATCCTTGGCTGATTATCCCAATTGCTTATGGGACTGTGGAGGGGCAACACATCACAATGAGCATGGGGTGGAGAAAAGCTGCTTACTTCATGGAGGCAGGAAAAAGAGCAAACAGGGAGGTTCTGGGGTACCAGCATTCCCTGGAAAGTCCGAAGTGTCCTTCCTCCAACTATACCCCACATCTTAAGGGTTTTCCTACTTGTCAATTATTCCATCAGTTGAGGATAAAGCTACTGACACATGACCCTCGGAGGACATTCCTGACCCAGTTATCACACTACCTATGAAACTGGTCAGGTCACAACAAAAGAACAAAAATCTAGCAGAGTCTGTTGGACACTCTTGGTTAAGGAGGTGGAGGTGGGAGCATGAGGAGACCAAAATGCCTCAATTTCTCAAAAAAGACACCAAAGAGATGAGAACTGTTCAAGAGAGGACTTTGGGAAGCTGCTTAGAGTGTCTCATGAGAATTCATTGTTAGTACGTGCAAGACAATCAAAGGTCCCAGACAGAACCACCAGACAAATTAAAGGAAGAACTGGTCAGGACTCTAGGACTAGGGTTAGCTTTTATATATCGTATTGGCTATTTCTACATATAGTGAGACATTTTTGCCATAGAATTAGGGTGTGGCCTAGTCCCATCCCAAACTTCTAAATGAGTGGGTAGTGAATGCATTACATAAAAGAGACCAGTAGTATGATTTTTGGAGTATTAGAAAGGTCATAAAACTCTCTCTCTCTCTCTCTCTGTCTCTCTGTCTCTGTCTCTGTCTGTCTGTCTGTCTCTCTGGAAGAAAGGCAAAGAACTTCTCCAGGCAGCATGCATGTATTTGACTTTTGAACCAAGGAAGGGGGTACTGTGGCAAGTGCAGGAACTGAACAGAAGCTTGAGACATTAGTTTGAAGAACTCTCCAAGCAGTAAATTTTGTCACTTAAGCAGACTGTTTGATCTCTAAGGTTGGAAGCTTTATTGCTCTGAAATAAGGAGTGTCATCAGCCCATGTCCTACGCTCGGCTGTCTCGGCTATGGTGCTGTCTTGACTTCAGAGCACTATGCATGTGCTTTTCTTCAACATAACTAGAAGTATCTGTGTTGAACTTAACCATGTACAGCCTGGTTTCCAATGCCATATAATGGAGAAATTAAAGAAGAGAGATATTTAGTTTTATATTCTACTTACATTAGATCTTTACTCCAAATGTCACAGATTGACATTACAGAAAAATGTGAACAGATTCTGTATCTGTAGCCAGGAGAAAGGATGCTACTTTTGTAAGTTGTGGCGTTGATCACCCTAGTCTTACAGAATGACAGAGAAGGTAAGTGACTTGGCCAAGAGCAGTCAGTAGAATCTGAAGCTCCGATTTTCAACCAAACCATTTTCTCTTTACTCAGTAATGATTCTTCCTATGCTGTGAACAGTGTGAAGGCAATACAATGTTAAAACATTGCAACATATTTTATCTGTGCATCAGGCCATGTGAAGAGTTACTAGAGAACAGAAGGCTATTTTGTTTACTCCCATGGCAATATCACATTTAGAGCCTGAGAACCATGTAGAGAAGACCATATTATTGAAGATTCTTTCTGTGGGCCCCAGAGACTAGTTCCTTTCTTTCTGCCCAAACTAATGATTCAGATTCTTTCCAACATCTAATGCAAAGGTGAGGCCCCAAAAGTAAGTTCTGGTCAGGGACACCTTTAACCCTTTTAGGCACAAACCATAAAACATTCCTCTGCATCATTCTCTCTGCTCCTTACCTTCTTTGATGCTATTGGAGCTACCTATTTTGCATGGCCCTGTCACAGGGAGAAGAGCTGGGGTCAGGAACAACTTTATATTGCAGAACTCTTCCCCTTTTTACCTGCTGGCTGCACTGAACAGTGACACAAACAAAGAAGCATGCACTGTATCGAACTCAGAGACTTTTGACTCATTTAAAAAAGAAAAAAAGAAAAAAGTTCTCTTAAGTGATCTATTTACTCTATATTAGGTATAATAGTGAAACATATCAGGGGATAGATTTTTGTATATTATTTTATAAAATTAGCAAAACATAATAAGTAAATTTCTACATAACCCCAGTGATCATATTAGAAAATGTAGTAGTCACGTTATTCCACAAATTTGCTCTAACATTTGAGGTAATTCTTATTTTATACCTTAATTGAAGAAAGAGACTTACTACCAAGGACAAATATGATGTGTTCTTTTATTACCTACCTAAAACTCATGAAAATTTTATAAAGCCCATAGGTCTCTTATCTTTCATTTTTCAAAAGATAATTTCTCACTTAGAACAGTATGATTTGGAGCTCACACTGCGAGAAGTTCACAGAGACCATTTTTTATTGAATGTTGAGCGCTCAGTGGTCTGAGAATAGAGATATCCTCTCAGAGTTAGCTAGAGATGACTCTGTGAACAACTTGAAGAGTCAAATAAAGAAAATAAGGGGTAAGTATTTTCCTTGGATTTAGTACTTTCAATAAATTTCTTACACAAAACAAATTGAACCTCATATGCTATCTTACTATACAAATAGTATTATATAGGGGGCAGAGCAGGTTTTCCATGCTCAGTTTCCCCCCAAAGGTAACTATAAACAGGAAACAAATACATTTCACAGAAACAGCTCCAGAATTTCTGTGAAAAAGGGATAATTCTATAGGTTAGAGTGGAGTTTCTCCCAACGCCATGTGTTAAAGGTTTGACAGCCAGACTGATGTTTTGGGGAGGTCGCAGTACCTTTAGAAGATGGGTCACTGTGGGGGGGAGGATATCAGCACCTCATTTTCTTCCTTTCTCTCCTTGCTTCCTGGCCACCATGAAGCGAGCAGCTATCACACACTCCATCACAATGTACTGTGCTTGCACAGGCTCAGAGCAGCGCAGCCACAAGACCATGACTGAACTCTTCTAGAATGTGAGCCATGAAGAGTCTTTCTCCTTTTAAGTTGATTTACAAATTCTATCATAGAAATTGAAAGGTGACTAAACATAATGTACTTATTATGCTCAAATTAAAGGGCAAGTAAAGCCATTAAGGTTTCCTAAAGATTCATTTATTGATATATTATGTTTAATATTCAGAAAATGTCAACTATTTTTCAATTTTAATTTTGATCTAGGGTAACTTAAGGGAGCTGTGTAATTTTTAAGAAACAAAAATTCAGGCTCCAAATTAGTTTGGCCTGGGTATAGCACTTAACAATATTTAGTGAACCTTTAAATTATGTGAAGGATTGCTGTAGATACTACAATCAAAACATTAAAGAAAACACACAAGGATCCATGTCCCATGGAGTTTTCTGCATATTGGTATAGACAGGCAATAACAAATTACCTGCAATTTGTAGTAGCAATATAAGGGAATTACGCTCATGTACACACACACACACACACACACACACACACACACACACACATATACACACACTGCCTATCATGTTATAAAAACAAGAACAGGAGGGTCTCAGGGGGGTAAAAGAAGAGAGCTTAGCATTTTAGGTGGCTTGTCACTGAGATTATGAAGACCTGAAAGAAATAACTTATGTATATACCAGGAAAGACACTTTCAGGCAATAAGAATATCAAATGCAAGGCCCCAAGACGAGGTGGGCACCCAGTCTGTTCATTTGAGGTTAATATGAGTTAAGTAGAGTGAGGCAATGGTGAAAAATCATAGACAGCATCTCCTGAAGTCAGACCACTGTAGAGGAGCCATCCACCTCGGAACTAAAATAGTGACTGAAGGCTGAGATGACAAAATGTGGGACCTGAAGCAGAGACCAGATCGTGGGGCTTCTATTGCAAGAGACTTTGGGGGTTGGTCTCCTCTGAGCACCAGGAACTGGGGTTCTATTCCAGAGAAGCAAAACCGGCAAGAAAACCTATCATAGAATGTGACAGATTAGGCCAAAGTCATCATTTTTCATACATACTCTTAGTTTAAAGGTGTGCATTAAAAGGTCAACTGAAGGTATTTCATAAAATCGCAAAATCCATGGAACTGAATCAAATTTAAGCATATTTATTCCAATTTATTTTTGCCTAAGACCTTTATTTCTTCAGGTTAAATGGCATGCCTAGGATGACACTGCTAGCAACATCAAGTTATCCAACAGAGAATGAAATGCAATCTCATTTGATCTACAAGAATTTAATTAACAATTATACTTTTAAGAATTATTATATTTTACATTATTTTATTCTACCAGAAATCGATTCTTTAAAATAATATAAACAGCTTCTGATGATGCAATGGGGCAGAAAGAGACTTTTGATTCAACTATGTACTTAGTTCTAAAGGAATGACCCTATGAGCTAAATAGGCTTAGGATGCTATCATTTTCTTTCCTAGTTTGCTAAGGGAAACAAATATATGTTTGGTGTAAGGTAGAAATTCTGGCAACATAAACTGGTATTATATGAAAGGCTTAGGTTGTTATTTAAAAATATTTCTTTACTTATTTAATACAGGGTCTCGCTTCACAGTTCAGATTCATAGTGATCCTCCTGTCTCAGCCTTCGTAATGGTGGGATTATAGACGTGCACCATGCCAGAATGTGGTGCTAGCACACTGTGCAGTACTGGTGATTGAATTCAGGTCCTTGCGCTTTACCAGATAGATCTTAGACATCCGAGCTATCTCCCCAACCTTAGGTTGTCATTTATGTATAGGCAAGTGTCAGATTATGAATGATAATTTCTCTCAAAATAAACACTCCCTATCCCAGTTTTTTGGAAGTATATTAATTTTTATAATGCCTTCCAAAATTTTTTTTTCCTTATTTTATTTATTTTTTTTCTTGTTTCAGAATCTTTATTTGTTTATTCAATCATTTTTATGGCCGGCTCAGCCTGCCCCGAGGGCAGGGCCAGCGCAGCATGTGGTGCCTGGGATCGAACCGCGGTCCCTGAAGCCGCCCCAGCTTTTCCACGCAGGCGCTTTAGACCACTGAGCCATCCCGCCAGGCCCCCCAAAATATTTTACATAAATTTTTTCGCTTGACTGGAGAATATGCAGGAGAACAAGGGAAGTTAGTATTATAAGAGCATCAGAGACCCTTTGCCCTGGATGCAGACGTGATGTTTTAAAATGTCCATTATAAATGAGCAGTTAGTGAAAGCCCATGTCCATCTCACTCACAATCAATAAACAGCAGAGATTGGGTCTCAGAGTAGATGTAGGAGAGTACCATAAAGATCACAGCTTTTCTAAGATAACAGTGCTTGAAATAATGGTTGGGACCACAATCACCAGGCTAGTGGAGCAAATGTTTTAATCCCAGGATCGATTATAGATTTATGAGCTGTGAGCTCTTTCCATATAAATGGCATACCAAGCCTATCACATTTGCTGGGGCTCTGGTGTGTGAAATGACAGTCCTTTTTAAAATAATTGAAGTGTGTCAGAAAACATTTTAAGGTAAAAAGGTTTGAGTAGGAGCAGTCAGCTTTGCTTCTTGCTGGCAGGAGTCTGCAGAAGTCCTGAAATGACAGTGGTCCTTTTGTTCTTTCACTCAGAAGCCTGGAGGCTGCATACACTTTCATGGATCTGGGATGGTAATCAGATGGTTTCACAAAAGCAAGGCCCTATGTGTTTTATTACCATCCATGTGGGGCCCTGTGAATAGCTTCTTGGCTAAAGCTCTGTGACATAGTGATCTGTACTTCTCAAAGAGCAATGGGAAGTCTTTTTTTTTTTTTTTTTTGTAACCATTGTCTTCTAGGTAAGGCCAGAAGTTTCAATGTGTAATTCCTCTGGAGGTATGTTGCCATTTAGAGTGTAAATATGCCCACCAAGAGGGCTCAACTATTAGATTACTGTCAATATAATGTGAATTATCTTATCAGCATGCGTCTCTGGATTAACTGAGAGATGTGGCCATGATAATTGGTTTACTTTATAGACAGTGTCATAGAATGTTTTAAGATGGTTCTAAAACTCAGAAGACTATGGCTGACCAGGGACAAAGTGAGAGAGCATTTGCCTTAGACAGGGATTCCTCTCACATACCAGTCTCTAGTTCTATTTATTAGATTAAAGGTTCCTTTTCATTGCAAATATAATTAACATTGAAAATTATAGATTCTGAAGCTTTTTGCAGAGTAGGATACAAATCCTTATAAGGTATATCTCACTGGGTCAAAACTCCCCTGTAAATGGCAGAATATAAATACTACTCATAGTTTATTTTTATTTTCAAAATTTTTTAAAATTTATTTTAATCAAAAGAAATGACAGAAAGACATTTTCACAACAGGTTAGTAGGACAGTTACAATATTTAATACATAGCATATTGTCTTTATAGTAGTTGTTCAAAGTACAAGATGCAGATATGATAACTAAACACTATTACTACAAATCTTTCTTCTCATTGAACAAAGAGAAAATGGCTATATATATATATATATATATATATATATATATATATTCCAATATATATATTGGAATAGTAGTGGGTTATCAGTACAACTGGCAATATCAGAGAGTGTGGAAGGCGACTAACCCAGATGGCTGATACTGACAACAGTTATACAAAGCACTGTACATAGTTCCAAATCCCACTGAGGGGATTTGACTGACCTTGGGAGATACAAAAGTTACATGTTTTGCTATACAGGTCTTATTTTAGGTTGCCCTTAACCACCCAGCAGAAAAGTTTAACCACAAGGCATAAGATGGAAAGCTAGATTAGAATGCTGAGCTGGAAAAGGCTTAAATCAACAACTTCCAACATTTCCAGTTTTACCAATAACCCACTGCAATTATCTAACATTGGATTATGTATAGAACTACTTTCTCTTAGTTCAATCAGAAAAAAATTTTCATACCAATAATGATTTTAAAAATTATGAGGTCCACACCCTGTGCACTGTATAACTAATAGGAGGACAACAATGCGTATTGAATCAAATATTGGAAATGTACTACAACCATGTTCTGAAACTGTCACATTGTTATTTTTATTTTTATTTTTATTTTTTCTTATTTTTTTTTTTTTTTGTCTTTTTGAGACAGGGTCTCACTGTGCAGTTCAGGCTGGCCTTGAGCTCACTTTTGTAGCCCAGGCTGGTCTCGAACTCACAGCGATCCTCCTGCCTCAGCCTCCCGAGTGCTGGGATTACAGGCGTGCGCCACCACGCCCGGCTGTTATTTTTATTAAAAGTAATAAAAATACTCCACAAAGTTCAGTCTACTTTGAGTAAAACTTGAAGGATTTCCACATCCTCAGAAACTGTGAACCTTCCATTAATCTGACTGTAGGATCTGGGTCCTAGTAAAAAAATTAATTGTGTTCCCTATCACAGTTTATTTTATATTAAAAAAGTCAAAGTTTGATTTCAGGCAAAGTTTGATTCTACCATTATAGTCAAACATCATGTCAAATCACTACAACATGAAAGAAAATGGATTTTTCCCAATGATTAATGCATACACTTAGATTGATTAACAGACAGTAGCTTGACTTATGGCCAGGAATAAGTAAGCCTACTGGGGATCCTAGTAGACTTGGCCTGTAGAAGACTTGGTGTTCTCAGTACTATGGAAAGATATAGAAAATCACAACAGATGGACAGACAAGTTAAGTGCTTTACAGCTCAGTAAGGTCTAGATTTACTGTTAAATTGCAATAAGATTCATGGCTCCTCTTGCCTGTACGTGACCTAATTTTAGGTTTCCACAACCCAGTGTTAACAATACATTTTCTCCAAAGCTGCAGCTTGGAACTTTGTCCCTTGCCTCTTGTTATCGTCCTCCTTTGCCACTAACTCCCTCACTGTGATAGCCTTCAGTGATCTATGCAGGGCATCTTTGTTGTCTGAATTGGCTATGAACTCTCCTAACCTCTCCCCCTTTTTCTTCCTTCTCCTCTTCCCCAACTGCACTTCCCATCACAATGAGGAATTTCCTGAGTCTGCCAGTCATTCTGACTTGGCTGGAAGTGACAGAACCTTGAAGTCTGTGACCTTATGTAAAAGGCAGGGACTGCCTGACAAGGGACATCTGAAGTCCAGGGATTAACATGGCCCTAATGACTGAAACGATTCCATTCTTCATCTGTGCGTTTTCTTTGTGCTCTGTTTCTGCTTTTGTTTCCTAGTGTATTGGCCTCTTTGTGTCCTTTCATGGTCATTCACCTTGCATCACGGGTGGGGATATTAAGGGAAATAAGAAGAATAAGGCATATGTAGTTTTAGGCCATATCAGCCTACTGACTCCACTGGACAGAAGATACTTTACTTTTGGTATCTAGAAATGAAAACTCCCAGGAAAAAATGAGTCTGATTGGCATAAATTTAATCCTGTGCTATGGGGCAAAGTTACTGTGATAGGCCAGGAATAAGCTACATGACTCTCTTTTGTGTGCATCTATAATACAGAATATAAGAAAGGAGTATAATAAACAACTAAAAGAAGCATTAAATAATATCATGTTGTACACCCATAATTGACAATAGTGACTTTCAGTTACATCAACTGTTCTAATGTGCTTCTCTAGGAAGAATGATATTTTGAAGAAACACAGACTTAGAAAACAAATATTTAGATTCCAACTTCACTACTTCCTGGTCATGTAAAATGAAACTAATTAAATAATCACCATGAACCCCTCCTAAATTCTGGTAATTATTACCAATAACTAGTTTCTTCTTCTGTTAAAGAAAGATTATAGTAAGCTCTTCTTTATCCCCATTAAATTGATTATGAAAATTAAGTGAAATAATGCTGTATATACAATAGGCCCAATTCAATGCTTAGAATGTAGGCAATGCTCAATATACAATTGTTGCTATAATGATGATTATTGCTGCTTATTATTCTTTTTTTTTTTTTTTGTCTTTTTGAGACAGGGTCTCGCTATGCAGTTGAGGCTGACCTTGAGGTCACTTTTGTAGCCCAGGCTGGTCTCGAACTCGCACCAATCCTCCTGCCTCAGCCTCCCAAGTGCTGGGATTACAGGTGTGAGCCACCACGCCCGGCTTGCTTATTATTCTATCTCAGCTGTGTTTCCATTTTTCCTCTATATAGAATTTCTTCTGCATCTTTTCCTTTGAGGTCAGGACACATGCTCTTTTGCAAGCTTTAGCCTTGAATTCTGAAACAGTGATCCGGGATATGAAAGATATGAGGAGATGAGGGTGAAAGATCAATGTGGCAGAGATGCATAGAAAATGGGGTGAAGGCCTTGGAGGAGAAAAGAAGAGAGCCAGGTAACCCGAATTTGAGAAATAGTTTGGGGAAGGGAAAGACTCTGAACACCTGTCCCACAAGGGAACTGGAATAGAATATAAAAGACAATAAAACAGGATGAGAAGAAAAATTCCATCTAAATTTTTCAAGAATTTTAACTTACATACAAAGGATGCATTATATTTATATTTATCTAAACACTATACAGGTAATTAGCTTCTACCTGAAAATAGGGAATAAGTATGTACCTTTAGTATTTGTACCAATTATGACTATGAAAACAAAGTAAAAAAAAAAAAGCTGAATAGGACCAGAACTTTTAAATATCTAGTGTTTAGGGACAAATCAAGGAGCTGAAATCCATGATCCTTTATCATCGTCCTCACTTAAATGTGCATCTTAGTGTGCGTTGTGGTATGCCCAAGTGTTAAGCTATAAAAATGTTAAGAGCTTCGGTACCTCTACTCCGAGAACTTACTGCAATGCAGTGCTCACTGTTTTTCAGAAGTTTGTCCCTAAGGTGGATTAGAATATGACCAACTCACCCCCCCCATTTCTGTAACTATTACCAAAACCAGGATATTCTTTAATATGTGTATGGCTTGCATTACTCATGGTTCTCACTTCTGACTGCAGAGAAATAGGTGAGGTAAACACCGATTAGACTTTGACACAAATGCCAGCACTTTTCCAGTGAAACAGCACACATGACTGGCTTTTGTTTTTCTTTTTAAGGAGGTCAGGGATACCTAGTTTCTTTAAACCTAATAAGGGGAAACAGTTGCAGATGATTCCTGCAGAGTGTTTAAATATAAATATGTCTTCTTAATTCCATTTCCACAAACAACTCCCATCTGATACCCTCTCCTTCAGGAAATACAAGCACGTGAGCATCCCAGAGTTGAGTTATTCACGCCATACATCTTTGATAAGGACAACCAGGAGAGAGAAGAGGTACATTTTCTTAGCACTTTTATTCTATTGAATTTTGATAATAACATGTAATTAACACAAATATAGGGATGCTTATCTGTCTGGCAAGGTTAGCTAGACCGTACAATTGGAAATCACATGCATTTGACAGATACTTCAGATCAATATTCAGAGAAAGGATATTCCCACAGTTTCCTGCATTGGCTGTGTGTGGGCCTGGTAACACTTACACCTTTGTGAAGTCATCTAATCATAGAGTGGACGATAATATTGAAACTCTTCTAAATGCAAGATTCTGTCAAGACAGAAGACTGAAAAATCTTGAATTTATCAGAAATGCCTACAACAGAACTCATCTTTGTGTCTGAACATGCACATTTAGTTACCAACTGAATGGTGATGCAGCTTGAATTAATGTCCAGTATATGTGTTATTTAAAAGACAGACAATTCCTTAATTTTGAAGAATAACAACATAGAGGAATACTTATAATTTGTGTTGTTTAAATCCTATATCTTCATGGACAAAAATTTAAGATTGAGACCAGACAATGTCAGCTACTCTCCTATGCTTATACTCTGCTAAAGAGTAGCTCAGGGGTGTGCATGTGTGAGGCTGTGTAAAGACATGAAAACTAGCTAATTCCAGAGGACGAGGTCAAAATGTAACAGCCTTAGACTCTAGTCTAAATGAAGGTTACCACTGATCCTTGGCATCAGAAAGTCCATTTTTAGATTTCAACCCCTAAATTATAATTATACAATTTCCTTGTGTTGTCACTATTTATTTCATGTTTAAGTGGATTATTTTTTATCTTTATTATACAGAATGTGTTGCTCTCCATTTCTTCTAGCTATGTGGCCTTTTAAGAAATCCTCCTGTCTTTGTGCCAAAGGGATTTACTATAAGGTATAATTTGGTAGATGGTACCAACTATTTCTAGAAAGATATCCAAGCAACATAAAGCCCATGACTTAGTTTCAGATTCTAGTTCTGATAATATCTTTAATTTGGATAACAACCTTTTAAAACTGTGATGTCCTGAAATACCGTGGCCTCCCTAGGACCTAGTGTCAGGCTACACACAGATAGGTGGAATGAAGGAATGGAGAGTAGCATGAAGTGTGAAAGAAGGTGAAAGCGTATATTTCTCCATCTATTTGGGTCAATGAGGCAGAGATATTAAAGATTTAGTATCCTAATGCAACAGAGCACCCTTGGCCTACTTTCTCCCTTTCTGTTTTATGTAAATTGCAAATGCACACATGCCTGCTCTTCAAAACACATCACTATTTCTCCCAGAGTAGCAGCCTTTGATCCTGAACACTGCAAAACTAGAGGTCTAAGTCAGCTCTGTGCCTTCCTTCAGCAGCTAGACGACCAACCTACGTTTATTAATCTGGCTCACATGAGTTTTCAAAGATAAATGAGGAATTAAAAAAGTCAAATTAAAATGAGTATCACTAAGATTTTAGATTTTCTTTTTTTTTTTTAACCTTTCATCTTACTTGTATTTTCTGTTTTTTTTTTTTCACATTTTGAACATTATTTATTTATTTATTTATTTATTTACTTTTAATTTAATATTTTTATTGTTTAAGTTTAACAATGGTTATATTACATATTTTCATCATCAGATCAGTTTAGATTAATAGAAAATTATTATTATTATTTCACTGGGAAGGAGGACAAAGGTTGTAGTCTCCTGGAGATTTTCCTGATTGTTGAGGCTTGAGTCAGGAGAAGAACAGTGGTGGGATTTGAACAGTTTCAGAAAAGGCCTACAAATTTGTTCTCCTTACTAGAGACGTTACTCCAAATTTGGAAGGACTTCAGGTAATGGTTCAAAGAGAAGACACACATTGCAGCGGGATGCTAAGCCTATTGGCCTTGGGCACTGGGATTAAGGTGGGCTAGTGATGCTGAGCCTTTGACCAGCGAGACCCTGTAAGGGGCAGGTTGTGAGAGTCCCAGCACCTTGCTGTCAGTAAGCTAGCAGCCTCCACTAGTGGTATTGTGAGTAGCAGAAGGATTGATACCATCAATCAACAACCAGATACAATAATGTTTCTCTTTCACATTTTGGGGCCTGCCATAGTCTTAGAATGTGACATACTGCAAATCTAGAAAAGAAGGCAGAATAGTGATTGATTTAGGACTCCTTATTCATTCTGTATGAGAGATCCATGACTGATTTGGCCAGAGTCTATAGAAGACAAGTTTTGTACTCTTTCACTACCAATCTAGCTACATCTCTAAGCACATTGCAGTAGATGACAATGCATTAAGCACACGTGGTCCTCCCATCCAACACCTTTTATAGCCCACTGTAATAAGGTTTTATGCGCAGCATAGCCAGCGTTAAATCCAGTGATCACTTCCTAGCTCTCACTTTCTTCAACTTTTCAGGAGCATGGAACTTGGATAACTTGGATGAAGTTTTCTTCTTCCTTGTGATACTTTCTTGTCTTGGGAACTGGAAAGTTGGTTGTTCTATTTTGCTCCAACGCAATGGCTGATCCTGCTTAGTATTCCCTGACAGGTTCTCCTCTTCTCATCCATTTATAAGTGGGAGAATAACCTAGGGATTAGTAAACCTGTAGCTCAATTCACACTCGATTTCTTAACAGTGTCGTGTGGTCTCAGCTCTAACTTCCACTATGTGCTGACAGATGCCAAATTTTATCTCTATTCTCTCCCTTTTCCCTAGAACTTCCCTCTCATCACCTTCATTTATCTGTTGAGAAGCACTTCAAAGTTAATATCCTTATTTAAATCTTGGGTACCATTCCAAAAGTATGTATCCTTAAGAGTTTTTCATTTCTTCAGTGGATTCCACATTTCACAGTTGTTTACTTAAAAAAACTTCAGGGTCATCTTGGCCCCTTGGTTTTTTTTTTTTTTTTTTTTTTTTTTTTTTTTTTTTTTTTTTTTTTTTTTTTT